>CM021106.1:337151015-337504819 GCA_007115665.2 Sequoiadendron giganteum | reverse complement strand
TCTCTAAATGTGATATAATTCATTGTAACCGATAATTAGAAAGTAATTATAATGAATATTGGATTCAATATGTAAAATTTCAGCTCGTATTAAGGAGAATATAGGAGTATTGTATTTCGAGCATGTTGTAGCAGGCCTGTGAGCTCGATCTATGAACCCGGATGTTGTCGGCTGATTGTAACTAAATTTTTTGGTAATAAGAATGTTTGAATCTGCATTTGCCTCCATATTCCATGTGGCTTTTGTTGTGTAACTCTGGCTGCATAGTCCAGACTATTCTCTTTGAGGACCCTCCTACCGTGACTATACCAAATTGGTATCAAAGTGAGATTGATTATGTGAGAGATTGTCAGAGTTTGAAGAGTCTTGTTGAAGATTTGTTGGGGGGTGGAAAACTAGGGATCCAACTTGCAATAGTAGAAGACATGTGTAAAGATGGCGGGAAGAAGAAATGGGAGAGGAAATGGAGTGCATGAAAATGCAAACCCAACTATAATGGAGATATTGAGAGGAATTGCTGCTAGATTAGAAGTTGAAACGACACAAAGGAGAGGTCAACCAGTTGATGATGTGAGTGATGAAGAGGTAGAAGATCAAGAAGAAGGGGAAAGAGAAAATCAACCTAGCCTTGATCAAGGAGAAGAGAGGTACATAAGAGCTCTAACCAGAGTAAATACTAAACTGCATTTCAATTTTTTTGGATTATAGTGGTAAGTTGGATTCAGATGAATTGCTTGATTAGATAATGGAGATGGATAAATATTTTGATTTTGAAGGTACCGCCGAAGACAAGAAGGTGAAATTTTCTTGTACAAAGTTGAAAGGACATGCATCCCTTTGGTGGGAACATTTACAGACAAATAGGAAAAGAAGAGGAAAGGAGAAGATAAAATCATGGGATTAGATGGTGAATAAGAAAGCTGAAATTTATGCTCGTAGACTATCAGATCAGTTTGTTCCGAAAGTTGCAGAATTTGAAGCAGAAGGAGTCAAGTGTGATAGAGTATATTGAGGAGTTCTATAAGTTGAATATAAGATCCATACATTCGGAAGATGAGACCGAGCAAGTAGACATATATGTGAATGGATTGGAGCTGGCTATATAGGATGAGATCAATTTGATCAAGTTGCTAATTGTGGAGGAGGCATATCAATGTGCCCTAAGAGCAAAAGAGAAGCTGAATAAAAGACATGAGTAGAGACAGAGAGGAAGAGGTGAAAGATTTCAAAGAGGAAGAATTTAACTGGAGGAGGAAGAGGATCTTTTGTGGATTAGAATAAAGATAAGGAAGTTAGTAAGAATGATAATCCATACAATAGAGATGATGGAAACTCTTACAGGAGAGGAGGATATGGTGGTTACTAGAATGAGCATTATAGAAAAGGTGATAGAGAACAAGAGAAAAGAGTATTCAGGGGAACTTGTTTTAAGTGTGGTGGAGAAGGACATAGAGCATTTGACTGTAATCAGGAAGAGACAAGTGGAAATCAAAGAATAGTAGAAGAAAAAAAATTGCTGAGGAGGACCATGCCAGATCATCTAATAAAATAGAAGAGGGAGAAGTGTTGGTGAACAAAATAATATTGTGTCAAAGTGAGATGGAGTAGGAACCGTTGCAGAGAAAGAATTTGTTTGAGACCAGATGTAAGGTAGCTGGTACAAATGTTGCAGAGTGATTATTGACAATGGAAGCTCTGAGAACCTAGTTTTTGAAGAAATGGTGACCAAATTGAGGTTGGAACGATTGAAACACCCGAAGCCCTATCAGATATCATGGATTCAAGATGAGCATAAGCTACTAGTAAGTGAACAATGTTTGGTCAAATTGAAGATAGGAAATTATCATGATGAATTTTTGTGTGATATCATGCCTATGGATGTATGCCATGTTTTTTGGGAAGGCGTTGGCAGTATGATAGACAAGATATTCATGATGGAAAGAAGAACACATATACCATTGTTGCTAATAGGATGAAGCATACTTTGTTGCCATTGGAGGTTGTTCCTAAAGGTGAGGTTTGTATGAATGCTAGAATTTGTCTGGTTGATGGAAGGAGATTTATGGGTGGACTGAGACATGAGAACATGTGTTATTCCTTGGTTCCTAAAAAGGCTGAAGACTTGAACCATGTAGAAGAACAACTAGAGGAGATAAAGGAGTTGTTGGAAGAATATGAAGTTTTCATTTCGAATAATGTACCTGATGGATTTCCACCTTTGAGGAGTATTAGTCATTGCATGGATCTAATTCCTGAAGCTAGTTTGCCTAATAAAGCAACACATTAGATGACATCGATAAAGAATGAAGAGTTGAATAGAAAAGTGCAAGAATTGTTGAGGAAGGGTTTGATCAGAGAAATCTTAAGTCCTTGTGCAATACCTGTTGTGCTATCCCCTAAGAAGGATGGAGAATGGAGGATGTGTACAGACTCTAGAGCCATAAACAAAATCACACTAAATTATAGATTTCCTTTGCTCTGGATGGATGACATTATGGATTGTTTGAGTGGAGCTAAATACTTTACAAAGATATATTTGAAGAGTGGATATCATCAAATCAAAATCAAAGAAGGGGATGAGTGGAAGAAAACATTCAAGAAAAATGAAGGATTGTATGAGTGGTTGGTGATGCCTTTTGGACTAACAAATGCACCGAGTACTCTCATGAGGTTGATGAATGAGGTATTGAAGAAATTCTTGGGTAAGTTTTTGATTGTCTATTTGGATGACATCTTGATTTTTAGTAAGACTAGAGAAGAAAATTTGTTGCATATGAGACAAGTTTTGCAGAGGTTGAGAGAAGAGCAGTTGCTGATAAACATTAAGAAGTGTAGTTTCATGAAGGAAGAATTGGTATATCTGGGATTTGTGATATCTTCAGAGGGAGTGGAGATGGATCCTGAGAAGGTAAGAGAAATTTTGGAATGGACTACACTGGAAAACATTGGAGAGGTAATATCATTTCATGGATTGGCTGGTTTCTACCAGAAGTTCATTAGGAATTCCAGTTCTATTTGCAGTCCTATGACATAAACAATGAGAGGGGATAATAAATATTTTAGGTGGACATCTAGAGAAGACCAAAGTTTTGAGTTGTTGAAATAGAAGGTGAATGAGCAGCCTATGTTGGCTTTACTAGAATTTAATGAGGTGTTTTAGGTAGACTATGATACAAGTGGAAGTACAATTGGAGAAATATTAAGTCAAGAAGGATGATTAGTAGCTTATTTAAGTGAGAGATTGAATGATGCTAGGAGAAGGCATTCAGTGTATGACTGAGAGTTTTATGTAGTATTTGAAAAATCAAGGTAAGTTGAATAAGAGACACATGAGATGGTTGGAATTCTTGTAGAGTTATACTCTTCTTTCGAAACATAGGAGTGGAATGTCAAATAGAGTCACTGATGCTTTGAGTAGGAGAAGGAATTTACTTGCAAAGATGAGAGAGGAGGTATTAGGCTTTGATGAATTGAAAAAATTGTATGAGGAAGACCTGGATTTTGGAAAACCTTGGAGATCTTGTAAAGAACCAGTCTTGGAGGATATGAGCCAGTGGTTGGATTATTTCATTTAAGAGGATATGTTGTTCAGAGGGAATCGGTTGTGTATACCCTGGAGTTCAATGAGGGATATCTTGGTGAAAGAAAAACATAGTGGAGGATTGGCAGGACACTTTGGATTTGATAAGATAGTAGCATTGGTAAGTGAGAATTAATTTTGGCCACAAATTCATAAGGATGTAGGGAAAGTTGTGTAGAGTTGCAAAGTTTGTCAAGCTGCAAAAGGGAGTAGTAATAATGTTGGATTGTATAAGCCTTTTAGAGTTCTAGAGAGACCTTGGGAGGATATCAGTATGGATTTCATACTTGGTTTTCCGAAGACAAAGATAGGTAATGATTCTATATTTATGGTGGTGGTAATATTTTCTAAAATGACACATTTCATACCTTGTAAGAAGACAACAGATGCATTACATGTAGCAGACTATTTTTTCAAGGAAGTGGTGAGATTACATGGATTACTTACGAGTATTGTTTCAAATACAAATAAAAAGTTTGCTGGTTACTTTTGGAGGACACTTTGGAAGAAGTTAAAGACAGATTTTAAGTTCAGTTGTACTTTTCACCCGCAGATTGATGGATAGACAGAGGTAGTAAACAGGAGTTTGGGAAATTTTCTGAGATGTTTGGTTGGGGAGAAGACCAGAAGTTAGGATTTAGTCCTTGCACAAGAAGAATTTTCTTGAAATAATTCAGTGAACAATAGTACCATAAAGCCACCTTTTGAGATTGTTACTAGAGTTCATCCTAGAGGTATATCAGAGTTGTGAAACATCAGTAAGGAAAATAAAAGGAGTACAAAAGCAGAGGAATTTGTAGATTATATGAAGAAAGTGCATACTCAAGTACAAAAAAAATTGGAAGAGATGAACCAGAAGTATAAGGAGCGAGAAGATGAAAGAGGAGACATAAGGAGTTCAGAGTTAGAGATGAAGTGATGGTGTATTTGAGGAAGGAAATATTTCCATTTGGCACATACAATAAGCTCAAAATGACGAAGTTTGGACACTATAAGATTTTGAAGAAATTTGATTCAGGAAATGCCTATGAAGTAGAGTTATTGGATGGCATGGGTATATCACGTATATTCAACATTGCAGATGTACATAAGTACCATGAAGCAAATTTTAGTGCAGAAAGTAAAGAAAAATTGGAGAAACAATTTCCTAAATGACAATCAAACGAGATAGAATAGATTTTGGATATCAAAGATGGGAGGACAACGCGTGGAAGATAGTACAAAAATATCTTGTAAAGTGGAAAGGTAGACCAGTGGAGGATTCTTGTTGGATTTATTAGGCTTAGGTAGACCGTATTGGTTTTCCTTTAGCCCTAGCAAAGTGAGGGACTCACTTTTCAAATAAACTTGGATGTATGATGTAGGAGCATCCTTGGTTCTTTGCAATCCTGCATCAACCAAAAATATTCTCATTTCAGTTTTTTTTCTTGTTCAGTTCAAGATGGTAGATTTAGCGGATCTATGTTTTCATCATGGACATGTTCATTTTCCCTTATTCCAAGATTGCAGAACGGTTGGATCTTTTTTTGGAAAGTTATCGCTTCCAGATTAAGTGACAGTTTCTAGAATAGAGCACCAAAGCAGTTTCAAGCCTAATGACTAATTTTGTCTCTTGTGGATCCTTCTCATAACTTGTGAATCCTTGTGAGGCATTTTGAATTATTTTGTGGAGTGTCCCCAACCTTAATTTTGGTTCTAACTTCATCCTATGCACCTACCAAGGATAAATTCAAATTTAAGGCTGACCTATTTCACACACACGTTACATTTCCTTCATTGGATATTTTAATGATCTTTGGTAGACGCGAAGAATCCTAGATCTCTGAATGTGATATAAATCATTGTAATCAATCATTACAAATGTAAGTAGAATTATTATTGGATTCAATATGTAATATTTCAGCTCGTATTAAGGAGGATATAGGAATATTGTATTTTGAGCATGTTGTAGTAGGCATGTGAGCTCAATCTGTGAACCCGGATGTTGCCGGTTGATTGCAATTAAAATTTTTGGTAATAATAATGTTTGAATCTACATTTTCCTCCATATTCGATGTGGCTTCTATTGTGTAACTCTGGTTGCACGGTCTAGGAAATTCTCTTTGAGGACCCTCCTACCGTGGCTGCACCAGAATATACATTTTTTGATTGAATGATTTGTAGCCTAAGGAATAAATTCATCTACTCAAACATTGACATTCCAAACTCATTTTGCATCTTCTCTACAAACATTATACACATTTCCTCATTTCCTCCAAATATTATGTCATTAACATGCACAACTACAATTAAGATTTGATCTCCCTCAAATTTTAAGTAAATATTTCTATATGTAGTACTCTTTGTGAATCCCTATTGCAATAAGTGCTTGTCCAATCTTGTATACCAAGCTACAGGATCCTATTTGAGTCCATACAATGCTTTCTTAACCTGTAGGCCATATCAAAATCTTCTAGTAACTAAAAACCTTCTGGATGTTCAATGCATATCTCTTCTTCTAACTCACCATTTAAAAAGCATTTGACATACTTTGAAGAATGTATGTACTACAAAATCCAAAAGCATCCTAATAGCTTCCATTCTTTCTACTGGAGAGAAAGTCTCTTGAAAATCTATTCCTTCTACTTGTGAGTAGCCTTTACACACAAGCCTAGCATTGTTTTTGATAACTTCTTCATTCTCATTATTTTTTTTCCTGAAAGTCCATTTAGTTCCTATCACATTCTTGTTCGCTAGTCTTGGGACCAGCTCCCATGTCTAATTCTTCTCAATCTACCTCAACTCTTCTTCCATAGCTTTGATCCATTTTTCATCCTTGCATACCTCAATTACTATTTTAGGTTCTATCTTAGAAAGCAAAGAAAAGTTTACATATTCCTTTGTCATAGAAAATGTTCTTCTTGTCAGCACACCTTTGCTTTTGTCTCCAATTATTTGATCCTCATAATTATTTTTCGATACATACTTAGGAGTCTTAGGATTCATTTTTGGAGCTTTTTCCTCTTCAAATGACATGTCTTTTTCTTTCTATTCTTTTTCTTCTTCTCTACAAGGGGGTTCGTCAGATTCATATCCTTTTATTAGTATTGAGATTTGATGTCATTCCTCATCCACTTTGACACATGAAATTTCAACTATCTTCTTTAACCTTTTGTTTTAGCACCAACATTCCTTGCTCTTTGTAGAATATCCACATAATATTCCTTCATTTGATCTTGCATCAAACTTTCCTAAGTTCTCTTAATCTCTCTTAATCTAAAATTTGGTTCCACACTCAAATATCTCATAGTAGTAGTTTTTCCATACAATATCTCATAGGGGGTCTTTAAAATATTTACTCTTGCTTGTCCTCTATTGAGAATATAAACTATAGTATGAATTGCTTCTCTCTAATAGGAATTCAATGGATTTGCTTCTTTCAACCTCTTGAAATATCTTATTATTCCCACAAATCCATTCTATTGTGGAGTCCTAAGATAAGATAAATATATTTTTATCCCATGATCTTCACAAAATTGTTAAACTCATTGGAGGTGAACTCACCACCTCTGTTAGACCTCAAACACTTGATTTTCAAATCCATTTCATTTTCAACCATAGATTTAAATTCTTGAAACTTATCTAAAGCTTCTGATTTTTCTTTGAGAAATTTCACCCAATTCATTCTAGAGTAATCATTTATTAACAACATAAAATACCTCTCACCTTGAGAGCTTCTTATTTTGGTAGTTCCACATAGGTTTGTATGCACTAACTCTAGAGGTCCTACAATAGAATATTCCTTAGTCTTGAACCTCTTTTTTGTCTATTTTCTAAGTTGACGCTCTTTACAAATTAAATTAATAGGCTTTGTAATTCTTGGAATGTCTCTCACAACATGAGTAGCACTAATCTTCACTAAGCTATTGTAATTGTTTAAAATTGCACCCTAGTGCAATTTCCCATTATATAACCCTACCTTAGCCTTATAAACCTGACAATGCAAAATCCATCACCTTTTCCTTGTGTGCGCACATGCATTTTGTCATGGAAACCTATGTGTTGTGCAAACATCTATGTGCCCCACCAACATCCTAATGAGATTCCCACGCCAGGATACATTAGAGATGTTACATTTTTTCCACCCTCTGAATGTAATGCCTCTCTTCAAATCTTGACCACCTGATGTCAATTTGGATCCAAAATACATTTTGAACCTATCTCTTGAATTTCCATTCATTCTCTTGACCTTCTTTCACTCTATTCTTGCACTATCTCAACTTGCTTCACTCTTTCTTCACACTCTACACCATTTTTGTTGCTTCTACACCACTTTTTATTATAATTTTTCAAGCTCTACACTATCAAAATAGTTGTCGTGCTCTCATCCTTTCTCTCTCGACTTCCCCAAGCATGCAAAATGGAGGATACCATATTTTTTATTTTCATTTTTTTGTTAATATAATATAATCTATATTGTCTTTGCATTCTATAAATTATGTCTATTTCCTTTATTTATCACTTTCTTTCTATCATTACATATTGGTTGTCCATGGAGGTGAAAAAAACAAAACGGGGGCTTGAAAGAGGCAAGCTCCAAAACACATCCACAACACTTTTCCATCATCATGTGTGTTGGTTCATTGCGTTCATGAGGAGCTTGTGGGAGGATGGACCTTCGATGAGTTTGGTTCCTTCTTCATTTCCCTTGTCATTTCATTATTAGATAATTTATTTTTCAAGTTATAGTATTATTCTTGTTGTTTTCTTTCATTTCATGTATTTCTTCATATCTATTAAACTGTTAGATTAGACCTCTCAATTTTTTAGCACACCCTATGAGTTTTGGTCTGTGATCCCAACTCTCTTTCTATATGAGATTGTAAAACACCTTTGAGATGAAAACATGGTGTGCTATCATCTGACTAACGTGCTAGTGTCCTTTGGCCAAGAGCCAGTCAGTTCATAGTCTAATACCTTTGAGGTCTGCTCACCTATTTCTCAAAAACCTCCATCAGAAAATATAAAAAATAGAGTCTAGTTTGTCCTACCTTTTCAACCTTTTTAGTGTTGGGGTAGTCTTAAAGTAGTTGAGGGAAATTCACTCCATTTAATATCTTCTATGTACTAGATACTTGGGAGTAGAAAATCCCGTCCTCTACATTTTTTTGAACCTGATGTGAATTTTCTTTTTTTTTGTATCTTTGTGTCAATTTTTTTCCCTCACATCTTGGGTGTGTTATAGATTAGTGTGTTGTGAAGCTTTTATAATATTCATGACCCAATCTAAAATCTCCAAATTTTTTGTCAAAAGAAGTCTTCAACAAATAAGAATGGAATTTAGGAAGGCCAATTCAGGTCCCTCTTTCGAAGAAATGTTTTCAAGGATGTATATTGGATTTTCCAACCCCTTTGGTCCTTTGGAGAAGATATTGCTCATATTCCTACCTCCTACTTCTCCTTTTGATTCTTCTATGGAGGAAGATGTTTCTATTGAGGTTCTTGCAAAGCAACTTCTTTCCCTATATCAAAGGCTTGGGGAGTTTGATTTGTATTTGGTAAAAGATAGTAGTCTTTCCCAAGTGGCTACTATTCTCCATAGACTAAGAACCATGTTGGATAAGGATCAAAGAGGTATAGAACTTATCTGAGGTATCACACACATTGTGGATACCGACATTCCAACCTTTAACTCTAACTTGGGTGTTACCCAAGATGTTGGTTCTAAGACCACTGCAAAATAGTTGGAAGTCTTGATGCTTAAAGTGTCAGTGTATATGGATGATATGGGTCCTTGAACTAACACCATCTCTGTATTTGAGTAGAAACACACTTTAAAAGTAAAAAGATTACCTCTAGGTTTCAGTTCTTCTACTACTAAGGTTTCTAAGATATCATAACTATCTGCAGAAGGATAGGTGCCCGTCCTCATCTGCCCACTGAGCGCACTCTCTGTATGGTCTCCAAAAAAAGCTGATCATCGTGTCTATCCGATGATGCCAGTACCTGGTATCTCCAACATGAGTCTGAGTAACTGATCCTACATATAAATATACATAGGGCATCCCATCACCCAACTATTGCATCTATACTGGTGATCGAAAAATGGGAATACGCTCCCATACCCAAATCATAAGTAATGCGGTCCCGCAGCTGATGCTATGCCCATGGAGATAAAATACCTCGTGCAACTGGTGGTATAACATGGCCAACAAGCAGGGCCCCCAAGAAAAAATAGTCCTCTGTGACCTCATACGAACTAGAACATCCCCTCATCCAATGGGAAATCCATGACCATGATGATCTGGGATCAGCAATCCGGCGATCAGGGTCATAAGTATGGCATCAAATGTGGGAAATCAATCAGCTACAACGTCCCAACTGATCTTATAACCATCCAAAGCTAACTGCCCACCGTCGGTACCCTCATATCTCTCTGTCAAGACCTGTCGTCCTCGGTGTGGATCATAGACCACCCTCTCTCCACTGATTGGAATGTGGAGAATGCGGTAAACATCCTCCATGGTGACAGTCGCCTCTCTAGTAGGCAGGTGGAATGAACAAGTCTCAGAATGCCATCTCTCACAAATAGCAGTAAGCAAACGTCTGTTTGCCCGAATAACGGGCATATACGTCACATGATATAGGCCTAGGGCCATCAACCACTGCCTCTGTCTATCGCTGAGATGATTTCGGAAAGCATAAGTAGCTGGTCAGATCCGTAATCATTTGCTTACACTTTTACTATAGGAATTCTTCTCATCTAGGCTTTGATATTCATTATTGCTTGCATTTAGGATTGAGTTTCTATTTTGCATAGTGAATAGTTTAAATCCTTCAAATAGCTTTGTTAAAATTAGACATCTTAGAGTGTGCTCACAAATCTGAGGGTATTTCATCATCAATAAGAAGCTTAAGAAGGTGCAATAGAAGAAAGACATGGAGTTAATAAATGGGTGAGATCTTACACATCCTTTTTTGCAGGTGTCGTACACTTTTTTTGAGGTTCAGGGTACGAAAAGCTGCATTTGACAGATACTGCGACGCAAACACTCTGCTGCACCGGATTCGCGTGCGACACAAATGCTCTCCTGTACTGCATTAGTTACTCAGAAAGTTGCATCTGCCACAACGCATTTGATGAGCCGCATTCGAAACCTCACACTGCAAATGACTAGTAAAACGTAGTTTTCATTTTTTCATTTTTTTATTTTTTATTGTAAACTGGATCCGACGCGACCGCGGCCAGTATTCCTCTTTTTTGTTATCTTTTTTCTTTAAGGGTAAAATGAACCAATCCTATGATAGACACACTTAAGGTTTGAATTTATCAACCCTAGGGTAGGCATTTTTTTAAAAAAATTTGGAATTTATCAATCTAGGATAGTCACCACACAAATTGTTGTTGAATTAAAATGAACACCATGTCTGTGTGAAGCAACATCTTCACTTAGATTAGAAAATATTTTGTTGTGGGTCTAAAATTGAACAATTGCTTTGTGTGTTTTGGATAGTAGTCATATGCTCTCCCCTTTACTAGGTGATCAAAAAGCCAAACCTATCTTTTCTTTCATACTTATGCATTTATTGTTTTCATACAACCCTTAGAAGGCCTGTCGTAGTGGGAAAAAGTACTCACCCTACGGGAACGACCTAAGTGGGAAAACCTAAAGCCAAGGTTTCCAACCCACTATAATCAAAAGCAAGTTGTTGATGAAAATCCAACTTGACAGTAGTTGATAGGATAACCATCCCTAAAACCTTTGTTCTAAAGGTTGGGAGGTCTCTCGAGGGAGTATATCCATTGCCACATTGAACAGAAAGACTTACTAAGAACGTAGTGTAGTAGCCAGTCGTGTCAGTAACCAGACATCCTTTCATTCACGGTGCAAGGGGAGGGAAGAATCTCCCCCCAAGACACTCACCATATAATCAACACAGATTGTTTTCTTAGGGGATTCGGTATCCACTTCCGTTACCTTGAGTACACACCTGGAAAAGACAAAAATATGGGCACCCTCTAGGGGGTGACAAGGCTGTGTGAGTCAACGTGATTTTAAGATGTGGGCTGTGATTACGAGGATGACCCACTTGAATTTTAAGAGCGAGTCTATTTGAACAAGCATTTCTCCATTTTGATTTCTGTGTTTGCCAAGAATTATTAAAAAATCTTCAAAAAATTACAAAAACACAATTTGGAATCACAAAAAACTGCAAACTGTGTTCGGGTTTTTCCCTAAAACTTCATATTGTGACGCAAGCGCTCTGCTGCACCACATTTGACATCTGGAAAACTGCATTCACTCTAATGAGCCGCATGTGAGCCATCATGAGCCGCATTCACTCTATCAAGATGCAATCGACAGTTACAGAGCCACATTCGGTTAACTGAGCTGCATTTTCCAGATACAAACCCACATTCGCAACACTGTGTCACCTTCGACACTTCCTGAACCACATTCATTTCAATGAACTGCATTTGCTTTATTGCATCGAATTTTTTGCACCACATTTGATGCAACGCATTTGCTCAAGATTGCAAATATTTCATCACTATCAAAATAAGAAAGTTCACAACCTGTCTTCAAGTCAATCAGATCTTGCTTCACTGTTACAGTCCAAACCAAACTCTAACTTGCTCAACTTTCCCTCAAAACAATTGCATATTTAGATACCATTTTAGGTTCATAATAGGTCACTTTCACTAGATTGCATTGGTAGCTTCATCCCCTCCTTAGACACTCACTTTGGCAGATTTTAGGAGTTGACTCTTACCATTCATTGTCCAAACTTTGCATTCATCAATAGATTATCATTGGACCAAATTACCTTTGTCATTTTGTGAATCCTTTTGTGAAGCATTTCCCACTCAATAGTCTAGTGTGTAAATTTCACTTTGTCCTAATTATAGTCCTTCCACGGTCCACTGGTTTTCCAAAAGCTGAATCATTGCAAAAACATTGTTTGTCTAAGTTTGTCCTCTTTAGATCTCTCGTTAGTAAGTACATCTTAGGATCACTTATTGCATATCATTTTAGCATCTCCATCTAGTGTCACACCTCTTGCATCCACAAGTCTTTTTAGCATCATTTTAAAAATCCAAAAAAAGAAGAACCAAAAACATAGTCTCATATTTAGATCATTTCCCTCCATCATTCCAAGTTGAGCAAAACTTTGTATGGTTGAAACTAGATTGCAGAAAAAGAAAAGACTCATGGATTCCTTTGGACAAGACACCAACTTTCTCGAATTCACAACTAGCATGGATTCATTCCCTAATGCCATGAACAATCCTTGTTTTGACATGGGAAATTCCACAATCAATCCTTTTAGTGAGATGAACATACCATCATCTCCCTCACATGTTTTTGAACCATTTATCCAAAGGGATCAAAATGGGGATGTCTTTGAAGAAGACATATTAGCTGCTGCTCAACATCCAAAAGTTGTTGCTTTTGTGGAAGTAGTCTTAAATGACTCTTCTAGATTCCTAGCTATGCTCCTTGACCAAGGGGCTAAGTTGCCAAAGGGATTTGACCTTAACAATATTAGAGAAACTTCTCCCACTCCATCATCATACAACCATCCCATGGGAGCCTCTTCACAAAATGTCATCAACACACTCCCTACTACCTCCCTTGGTCAAGCCACCACCACTAATACAACCACCACAACCAACACAACATCCATTGGGGGATCATCTTCACAAACCAATACCACATCACAACCCATCCCCCAACAAACACCCACCATTCCTTCACGAACAATGGGTGTAACCACATCAAACCTCTTTGGAACTACATCTAGTTCCATGAGTACATCGGCAAACCTATTACTAGGTTCTTCAAGTGCCATTGCAACCAACTCATCTAACCAATTTGGGAGAAATAAACGAAGAGTTTTTATCCAAGCCACCCAAACCACTTCATCACAAGTCAACACCAACACTCCTCAAGGTCAAAATCTTTTATTTGGGTGAGCCAATCAAGGCACACAATCATACACTCCATTTGGGCATCAACAAGCTCAAAATCAACAAGGCACTCCATTCTTCACTCCATTTGGCAATCAACAAGGTCAAAACCAACAAGGTCCTCAAATCCAGTCCAATATGGCAGGATATCATATTCCCACTTATGCTTCTCAAGTCCATACATAGCAGCACATCCCTCATCAAAACGTTTATTTTCAACAACCGCCTAATCACAACTCTCAATTTTCCCACAGGCAACCCATTCCCAATCAACACATCTCACAACATTTGGGGAATCAAATCGCCTCCACCACCAACATAGGTGATGCTACCAACCATCCAATGGTAGAAGCACTCACTCACCAACTCGCTGCTCTTCAAACACAAGTGGAGACCTTGCAACAATCCAATAAAAAGTCATACATGTCACATGACTTGTGTCCTTATCTGTTTGACACAACTTTATATATGCTACCATTTCCTCATGGATATGTGGTCCCTCATTTTCCCAAGTATAAGGGAAAAACAAACCCCCTTGAACACATAAGGGAATTCACAACTAGTTGTATTGACATTGCTTATGAGCAAACTTATCTCATGAGACTCTTTTCTAGAAGTCTTGGAGATCATGCACTAGAATGGTTCTCAGTCTTGCCTAAGGGAACAAAAACTTGGGATGAACTGGCAAACAAGTTAGTCGAAACTATGCTTACAATATCAACATAGACATTGACATCGGCTCCTTATGCAAACTTACCCAAGAGGATGCAGGAGAGACTTTCATTCTATTTTTTCAAAGATGGAGAACCTTACCAAGCAGATGTCCGGTAGAAATACCCGAAAAGGAGAAAATAACCATGTTTTTGCAAACTCTCCTTGGACCACTAAGGTATGGATTACAAGTACATTGTTCCACCACTTTTGTTGACCTTGTTGAAAAGGGGGTTCAACTAGAAAAAGCCTTGATTGCCAAAGGGAAACTGAAATATGGTGGCAAAACCATCAACACAACCACCAATAATAACCCAAGTAGCTCAAACGACAAAAACAAATACTGGGTTAAAAACAAACACATCACAAATGACGGTGTAGTTGATGCAAAAACCATAAATGCAACAGGTCATGTACTCACAATCAAAGGAGTACACAATCAAAACGCACCTATAACTACACCAACACCAACTGCCAATGCTCTTCAAAATAATCATGTGCAATCTAATCAAAGGCAGTTGCGTCAACCACGACAGTTCCGAAAGCGTACATTCACCCCGTTGGGTGAACCCATCAAAACTATCTTAAAGAAACTTCTCCAAAACGGCGTCATAATGCTGGAGGAGCCAAAACCATATGACCCTGGTCAATTCAAGCCATCATGGTGGGATGAAAGTTCATTTTGTGAATACCACCATGCCAAAGGGCATAAAACTTCCTCTTGTTGCCAATTGCAAAATTTGGTGCAAGACCTCATAGAGAACCACACCATTGAGTTGGGTGGTCAATCTTATACATCCAATGCAGATCATACCATACACAAGAACCCATTATAGGATCATGGTAAGGCTTCCTCTTCTGGCACCAAGCATACAAACAACCAAGCCAACCACATTCATCCAGCCTATAATACTACTCGTCCTGCATACAATTATCCCAATGGTACTATTATTAACAATCTTTGTGCTGCTAATGAAGATGAATCTGTTAATACCATCAACATGAAAAGAGCCCCAGAATGCAATGTGACTATGTGTAAAAGCAAGGTCACTATCTCAGGTCCTTCTGCCCGTCAACCAAAGATCACCATACCTGGTCCATCCACTAGACAATCCACCCCAAAACCGGAGCTCAACATTGTTGAGTAGTTAAATAAAACACCTGCTCAAATATCCATTCTTGAACTACTCCGTATTTCACCCACGCATAAGGCCACCCTCGATAAAGTATTGCAAGAGTCAACCGTCCCAACCAACATCGATGTTAACCATTTTGAGACCATGGTCAGATACCTAAATTCGCCTCACCATATCACCTTTTCAGATAGCGACTATTCCTCACCCAAGCCATCACATAACGATGCCTCTTTGTCCACAAGCATAAGGTTTCATGAGTCCTAGTAGATGGTAGAGCAGGATTGAATATATGCTCTCTGAAATTGGTCAAAGCTCTTGGTTTTTCTGAAGCATGTGTAGATGCTAGCAAAAGCATTGTCATCAAAGCATATGATGATAAAGAACGTGCTTCTAAAGGCCTTATTACAATTCTACTCCGAGTGGGACCGGTCATCATAGATACCACATGCCAGGTCCTAGATTGTGATATCCACTATAATATATTACTTGGTCACCCTTGGATTCATGCTTTAAAGGCAATTCCATCCACGTACCACCAATACCTCAAATTCCCTGTTGATGGAACTGAGATCACCATCCCAGGTGATCCTGATCCATTCCAATACTGTACCAACCTACGCACTACTTCTGAGCAGTAGGTGCCCATCAATCGGGAAGCCTCATCTTCCAACACATCCAAATACATTGACCCAACGACACTTACAAGATTATCCATTCCGTCATCTCCTACCACACCATCTCCATCAACTTCCATCCCAAGTAAAGATATTCAGATCCAGGACCGTGGTTGTGGAGAGTTCAAGTTAAATACGGCTTACTGTATAACCACAATACTAAAGCCACCAAAAGTCTATGGTAGACCTTGTTTTGCATTTGAGCCCAAAGTAACTTTCAACGTTCCACCAAAAAGTGTTTTTACATGGTGGGGCGATATGGGTGATGAAAACATCATTGACATGGATAACTAGATCTACAAAGACCCAACAGAGTTATCTCCACTACCATTGCATCTTTATGGCAAAGGATATGATATATGCAAAGCCCAAGGTTTTGATGGGACAAGTGGCCTTGGACAGAATGGCAATGGAAGAAGGGAACCTATTATTATAACGGCAAGACCAAGATACATAGGGCTAGGGTTCAACCAACTCGGAACTGATGATCAATGTATCTATGAATTTTCAAGTAAGGACGTAAAGGCAACAGAAAGTGTCGGGACAAGCGAGGAATCCCTAACCAAAATAGACTCAAATGAATGGGAATGGGGATCTAACAGAACCGTCAGTGAGTATGAAATTGATGAACTATTCTTACAACCTGGCCAACCTTCCTTTGAAGAATGATTTTTCCGGCAATATAACATTGACCCTATTGACTGACATTCTAAAGACAAGAAATGGGTAAGCATTCCTTGGAACCCAGAAGAACATAAAGTGTCATCAGCAATACCTGAATCATCCCACCCCATTCCTAAGCCCACCCATGAGCTCGACCTATATGAGCCCATTATCCATGCTTCTAAAATGCCTACTACTAGTCACGATGCTGATAATTTCATCCCATATTATGATTTTGAATTTGATTCATCTGACTAAGAGTATGGACCATCCATTGCATTGGACACGGAAGTGGAAATTGACAACTTTACCTTTACACTTGAGGCATCAATTTGCACACTTTCCACATCATCCCCATCCTTCACCAACACTGATGATGGAATCCCCCTTGTGTACCCACAACTAATCGACTGGGACCAACAAGATCCACTGGTGATGGACATATTTCAGAATGACGAGGCAATTACATAATTCATGGGACTAAGAGAAGGTATTCCATGGGGAGATCACAAAATAAGGTTCTCCATTGATCTCGATTATGCATCTTACTTTGGGGAGACTGTGCAATCCTCCAGTCGCAAAAATGCAAAAAATAAAAAAGAAAAAGAAATGCCTTTAGGTGAAAACTACAAGGCACCTTCTGGCATTAAGATAGTAAAAACAAAGGATGCATCCAAAGGTGAAAACCTCTCTGAGGCACCTAAGGATGGAGGATTGTACTTTCTCCCCATAACATAGGAAAAATCAGCCATGCTCATTGAGGATACAACAGAAGTTAACATAGCTACACCAGAGAATCCCAAAATGATTCTCTTGGTTGCATCATTATCAGATGAAGAAAAACCTGAGTTTACACAATTCTTCACAAAGAGAAAAGTTAACTTCGCATGGTCATATGCTGACATGCCAGGGCTTGATCCCAAATTGGTTCTGCATCATCTTCCTTTAATCCCAGGAATCAAGCCGGTCAAACAAAAGCTGCGCAAGATGCACCCACAAATCGCACTACTTGTCAAGGCAGAATTAAAAAAGTTATTGGATGTTGAATTCATAAGGTCAATTCATTATGCAGATTAGATATCAAACATTGTTCCTGTTACCAAGCCGAATGGACAAATCTGTATCTGCACGAATTTTAGAGATTTGAATAAGGCTTGTCCAAAGCATGATTTCCCTCTACCAAACATAGACATGATTGTTGACCTCACGGTAGGATATGAGATGCTATCTCTCATGGACGATTTTTCAGGCTATAATCAAATCAAAATTGCAACAAAGGATCAACATAAAACAACATTCACTTGTCCTTGGGGAACATACTATTGGAATGTCATGCCTTTTGGCCTAAAGAATGCAGGTGTTACATATCAAAGAGCTATGATAACAATCTTCCATGACATGATGCACATTCTAATGGAAGATTATGTGGATGACCTATTAACAAAATCTTTGACAAGAAAAGATCATCTCAAAGTCCTAGACAAAATCTTTAGACGGCTTGAGGATTACAAAGTCAGATTGAACCCAAAGAAGTGTGTCTTTGGAGTCACTTCAGGCAAGCTACTAGGATACATTGTTTCAAGACGAGGCATTGAGGTTGATCCCGCAAAAGTAAAAGCAATTTTGGACATGCCTCTACCAAAAAGAATCAGTGATTTGCGCACACTTCAGGGCAGATTGTAGTCTATTCTTCACTTCATTGCATAGTTGGCAGACAAGTGTCAACCA
This sequence comes from Sequoiadendron giganteum, assembly GCA_007115665.2. Lineage (NCBI taxonomy): Eukaryota > Viridiplantae > Streptophyta > Pinopsida > Cupressales > Cupressaceae > Sequoiadendron > Sequoiadendron giganteum. The sequence continues at coordinate 337,486,375 of CM021106.1, read as the reverse complement.
TTCCAACATCTACCACACAAAAGCGATCCTTTTGTATGGATAGATAAGTGCAACATAGCCTTTGACCAAATAAAAGAATATCTATTAACACCACCAGTGTTAATGCCACACATTGATCCTATATGTCACTGCAATGACAAATGCACTGGGGGCATTATTAGCGCAAAATGACCAACAAGAAAAAGAAAGAGATGTATATTATATTAGTCGCACACTAATTGGATATGAGCTCAATTACACAACCATTGAAAGGGAATGCCTTGCGGTTGTTTTCACGGCACAAAAATTGAGACACTATATGTTGAGCCATCAAACACATTTAGTGGCAAAGATTGACCCATTAAAATATCTTATGACTCGAGCAGCATTGACAGGTCGTTTGGAAAAATGGGTCATGATATTAAGCAAATATGACATATAGCATGTGGAGCGGAAAGCTATAAAAGGTCAAGTCATAGTAGATCAATTAGCTGATGCACCAATCCATGCCACTCATCCTCTGATAACTGATTTTTCGGATGAGTCTATTTTTCATGCAGAACCAGCTCTACCATGGAAATTATACTTTGATGGATCCCACACTGGTCACGACTCAGGAGCTGGCATATTATTTATTACACCACAAGGGGATTCAATTCCTAAATCATTTCGGATTGCTTTCCCTTGTACAAATAATATTGTAGAATACAAGGCATTGATCACAGGTCTCAAGATAGCAATCAAATGGAAAATTCAGACATTGCTTGTATTCGAAGATTCTCAATTAGTCATCAATCAAGTGAATGATGACTATGACACAAAAGATGAAAAGTTGCTTCCCTACAAAAGAATGGTGGATAGTTTCTTGATGTATTTCAAAATGATTGCATTTGAACAAATCCCAAGGACACAGAATAAAGTAGCCGATGCAATGGCTACCATTAGATCTCTCCTAGACATCCCTAAGAATGTGTCACAATTTGAATTCTTAGTGGAGCAGCTGTTAATGCCTGCATACGATATTCCAGAGTCAGAAAAGGTGTGTGAAATTGTTGGTCCCAGTTCACCTTGGTATCAAGACATATACGACTATCTTAAATCCCAAACTCTCCAACCCAACTTGTCCAACAACCAATGAAAATCCTTTATCCAAAAAGCGGCCAGACATACCATGGTCAGTGATACCTTATACCACCATGGCTTTGACAACACCCTTCTTCGTTGTCTCGACACTGATGAAGCCCAAATGACTTTATGAGAAGTACATGAGGGTATATGCGGATCTCATTTGAGTGGTCCAACCTTAGCTAGGAAAGTCACCAGACTAGGATACTACTAGCCAACATTAGAAAAAGATGCTCTTTAGTTTGTTAGAACATGTCGTAAATGCTAGGTGCATAACGACCTGATTCACGCACCTACACAAGAATTGAGACCTATCACTTCTCCATGGCCTTTTGCACAATGGGGACTCGACCTCGTGGGTAAGATCCATCCATCCTCTTCCAATGGCCATAAATTTATAATCACTGCCACTAAGTATTTTACTAAGTGGATTGAAGTTGTCCCTCTCACCTACATCACCGGTAAACAAATATCCAAGTTTATCCTGAATTACATCATTTGTCGGTATGGTGTCCCACAATCCATCATGACAGATAAAGATAGTCCATTTAAAAATCAGGACGTTCGTGAACTCTGTGAGTGATTCCACATTCAACACCATTTCTCCACTCCATACTACCCACAAGGTAACGACCAATCTGAGGCATCCAATAAAACAATCCTTCACATTCTGAAGAAGACCGTCAACGATGCTGGCCTAGATTGGCACCTACAACTCAATCCTGCTTTATGGGCCTATCATACCAATATCCGCACCCCCACTGGCACCACTCCATTTTCCCTGGTCTATGGATCTAAGGCCATATTACCCATCGAGGTCAAAATTCCTTCTCTTTGTGTTTCTTTGAAAGGAATGATGATGAAGAGTACAGACATACTCATCTCCATGAGCTAGAAATGCTACAAGAAAGATGGAAAAATGCATTAAATCATCTACAGGCATATCAAAACTGTCTTTGCAGAAGTTATAAAAAAAGAGTCATGGTGAGAAAGTTCAAAATTGGTGACTTGGTTCTCATGCAGAATCCCAGAAATCAAATAGACCGTGAAAAGCCTAGCAATTTTGAGGCTAATTGGCTTGGTCTGTATATCATTACTACCGCATTTGGTTTCAGAGCTTATCAGTAGGCTACACCTGATGGAGAATAGTTAATAGAACCTATCAACAGTTTACACTTGAGAAAGTCCTACACATAGCATCAGAGAGCTAAGCTGAAAACCTGCAAAAATACAAAAAAAAATTGAAAAATGCAAAAAAATCGTCCCTTGATGAAAACCTAGAAAATAGGCGTCTTAGTGACACAAAAAAAATTCAAAAAATGGCAAAAATAGTAAAAAGAAATGAATTCATCCAATAGTGAAAACCTGGAAAACAGGCGCTTTGGATAGCTACCATGGTGAAAACCTGGCAAACAGGTGCCATGTGTAGTTGATCATTGCTTTGCCATCTACTATTACTCAAATCGACCTTTACCCATTTGTCATAATCATAGAGGCTTGACATATTCATGACATCCGTCCTAAGTCCTATCAATTTCGACCATGGTTAACATCTGGTTGACATCATTACTTGCATCTCCTTACCTTTACCTTCTGTCTACCTATCTCCAGATCATTGAACTTGGGTATTCCCCAACCTATCTGGGGGAAAGAACTTCATCATATAACTGTAGTGGGTACCACAAATGATCCTGCATTCTTGAAAAGTCCTGAAAAAATCCTAAAAACCTGAAAAATTCCTGAAAAAATCTTCAAAATGTGAAAAAGTCTTGAAAAAAGACCTAAACATTTGAAAACGTCCTAAAAAAATACTAAAACATCCAAATCAATGTCAAAATCCAAAATCAAAGTCAATCAATCACATCAATCAATCTTTTGTCCATGTCCGAACTATGTTGTCTCTGTGCATTTGCTACGTAGGCAAGATTCATCTTTGAATCCCCGAGACATTAGGTCAGTCCTTCTAGGTTTGTTAAAATAAAACCATGATTCAAACTTTTGTCCTTTGGACAATGTCATTGGTCATGTCGAACTACGAGGTCTCTGAGTGCATGACGTAGGCAAGGCCATCATTCGATGGACCCCCAAGGGTGCACTAGGTCAGTCCATTAGGGTTCATGGCACAATATTTTCACACATGTCAAGCTATCTTCAAATCAAACTATCTTTGAATCAAACAAAGTCTTATGTCAATCTTGAATTATCAACCTATCAACAATCTGTTCCACCAACACTCTCAGTCAATGCAGCATGTCAGCAACGACATGTAGTCAAAATCATATCAAAATAATTTATCATGGCAAAGCTTTGGGTTCTTTAGATGTGTCCTTCTGAAGAGCAACTCTCGTCAACTTCCTTATGCTTTTGGATGTGTCCTTCCTAAGCATCATCATCATCTGGCATTTTGATGGATTCTCCTCACTCTGAGAATCGATCTCCTAGATATCAACGTCATTCAGGATGTGTCCTTCCTGAATTTGATATCACCCGACACTTAAAATAACACCTAACATTAAAACACTTGGCAAACACTTGGAAAACTTTTGTTTTTTCTGTCTTTTGATGATTATCATGATATTAGTTCCTTACGTCTTAGGAACCACAATATATCATGATGATTATCCTTGTCTACTTATCACTCTACTATTAGTTTCCCCAGGATGTCCTGACTTAAGGATTTAGAGAAGCAATGACATAATATGATGATTTTACTGTCCATTTTTACTATCATGTGGCTAGTTTCTCAAGGATGTCCTATCATCAGGATTTAGAGAAGCAGCGACATCTCATGATTGGTTTGGTTTTTCTAGTGGTTGGTCATGATAAAGTGACTAGGGGCAATTGTATTCCTTGCATGAGTCATGATCATCCTTTGTCTATGATTGTTGATCTACGTGATGGCTCGATCTTGCACACTATTGATCTATGTCATATCATAGTGTTTGTCGGCCATCATGACATTTTCACCCAATGATGATTAAAGAGAAACAACTAGAATAGCACTATAGCAAAGCTTTTGAAGGATTGCCATTTTTTGCACTAACATCCATCTTCGCCTTCTCTTTGCTCGTCCTCTAATAATATCCTGTGACATACAAAAACAAAGTTGCATACATAACGACATGAGCATTTCATATTTACATCTGCATACATCAGATACCACAATTCACATTGCATAAATGCTATCGTTTGCATTCATCCATAAGACCATCATTTACATCAACATATAAGCATCATAAATAAACATTTGCATCAACATATAGGAATCACATCATCATCACATTACACAATGCATACATACATAAATCACATCCATATTGCATTCATAAGCATAACATAAATACATCTCATAGCATCATAAAAGCATCACATAAGCATCTCATAAAAGGATGGAATACCATAACACATTACATCATATAGGCCACATCAAAACTGCATCGCATATATACAATCTCAAAATATGTCATGTCACAAGAAAGAGTCAAAAGATATCCCAAAAATAGAGCTCGCAGGCTCGAATATCAAAAAAATATAATACATGTGTCTATTACAAGTCCTCGGATGGCCCTCCTCCATCTTGTGGAGGTGAACTGCAAGGTAACTGTGCCTAATCAACCACGTGGAAAGTGACCTGAATGGGAGGGGTGTCCTACATCTGACTCTGTGATCCTGAGGGATTGGTAATGGGAAGCTGGCTCTGCTCTGTCTGCTGCCTTGAGGACACTGACCTGTGACCGTGCTCTGACTGGTGACCATGATCTGATTTGTGGCTGTGCCCTGATGAAAGCCTATGTGAGCTATGTGATCTATGGCCTAATGACTGCCATGATGTAGTCGACCCCCCAACACTGGTATGACTACTACCGTGTGACCTGATGCTGTGTGTCCGACTGCCACTACCTGTCCTGCTATGAGATCGAGACAACCCTGGGTCCTGTCTATCTAGCGGAATGGCTTGCTCATACAATGCTCTGTATCGGCCCCTGCTCTCTGCTACCCTGGCCAACTCTCGAGCCATGTCCCCTGTCAGTCCCATGCATAACCCGACAAACTCTGTAACCCACCGCTCTGACTCCTATCATCGAATGATGGCCTGATCCCTCTCAACTCGAGTGACCTCCAACTCCACTGCCAAGGCCTTGTTCTGAGACAAGGCCGCATCTAGTTTGCTCTGCAGATCAGTAATCATCTAGTCAACCATGGCATCTGTGTGCAAAATGGGTAGTCTATCACCCTCATCATCCCCAAAGATCATGCGCTCTCATAGCTGCTGATCTACCTCATCCTCCTCCTCATCCTCCTCATCTCTCTCCCCCTCGGTCCGGACCTCCTCCACATCTATGTCAAGAGGATGTCCCTCAACAAGTGGATCCACCTCCACTCTCTTCTCCTTGGCCACCACCACTCTCTCCTCCTCAGCCTCCACCTCCACCTCCTCCTTGACCCTCTCCTCCCCCTCCTCCCGAATAGGTGATAATGGTACTCCACCTACTCTTTGTCTCACTCTCCTAGGCTGCCTCTGGCCTTCACCATCCCTCCTCCTCATCACACCCCTCCCATCACCTCCACCTCCACCATCACCTCCACCATCTCCTCCTCCTCCCACATCTTCTCCTCCACCTCTGTCTCCCCCGTCTTGACCTCAATCCCTGCCTCCATCTCTACCCCTGGCACCTCTGCCATCTCTCCCTCCATCTCTGCCACCGTGACCTCTCCTCGGTATGCGCAAAATAACTGATCTTCCATCAATGGGTGGTGGACCATCTGGATTTGTCAAGGGAATGGGCCTGTGAATCTGCCACCATGTATCAAACTCGGTTGATGTGCCCATATCTACTGGACCCCCTCTCCATACCCACAGAACTGCCAATAACCCATCAGCCTGCTACTCTGCTACTGTAACTGATATAGGCGGCCCCCACATGGTCTCTCTAGAAGACCGAGCATACTGTGTTGTGCCTACTGGCACAATCTACTACTCCCCAAACTACCCTAGTACCCGCTGGGGCAGGTACATCTCAATGATCCTTTGGGTCTGAACTGTGTGACCAATAAGGTATCAGAACTATCTGCAGAAGGATAGGTGCTCATCCTCATCTGCCCACTGAGCACACTCTTTGTATGGTCTCCAAACAAAGCTGATCATCATGTATATCCGATGATGCTAGTACCCGGTATCTCCAACACGAGTCTGACTGACAGATCCTGCATATAAATATACATAGGGCATCCCATCACCCAACTGCTACATCTGTACTGGTGGTCGAAAAATGGGAATACGCTCCCATACCCAAATCATAAGCAATACAATCCCGCAGCTGATGCTATGCCCATGGAGATAAACTAACTCGTGCAACTGGTGGTATAACATGGCCAACAAGCAGGGCCCCCAAGAAAAAATAGTCCTCTGTGACTTCATACAAACTAGAACATCCCCTCATCCAATGGGAAATCCATGACCATGATGATTTGGGATCATCAATGCGGCGATCAGGGTCATAAGTATGGCATCAAATGTGGGAAATCAGTTGGCTACAACGTCCCAGCTGATCTTATAACCATCCAAAGCTAACTGCCCACCGTCGGTACCCTCATATCTCTCTATCAAGACTTGTCGTCCTCGGTGTGGATCATAGACCACCCTCTCTCCACTGATCGGAATGTGGAGAATGCGGTAAACATCCTCCATGGTGACAATCGCCTCTCGAGTAGGCAGGTGGAACGAACAGGTCTCAGAATGCCACCTCTCACAAATAGCAGTAAGCAAACCTCTGTTTGCCCGAATAACGGGCATATACGTCACATGATATAGGCCTAGGGTCATCAACCACTGCCTTTGTCTATCGCTGAGATGATCTCGGAAAGCATAAGTAGCTGGTCGGAACTCCTAGGTATAGATAGGCACAAGCCGACTCTGCACAAGGGAAGGCCAAGGATTAGAACATATTGAGAAGCATTTTGGAAATTTTTATACTACAGGCAAGTCAAGGGGACACAAAGGTTAATCTAAGCACAAGTCAACAAAAGTCAACTTTGGTCAACTTCAATTGTGTCGCGTTGATCGCAAATGCGTCACGATAATTGAATTACAACTCGGGACACGACAAATGCGTTGCAATAAACCAAATGCGTCATTCTACAGGGAAAATGCGCAATCAAACATCGAATGCATCATTTAATCTATCAAATGCACGATCTAACAACGAATGCGTCGTTAGGCTTATCAAATGCATCGCACATTGGCAAATGCGTTGCAAAATTATCGATTGCGTCACAAATTTAGCAAATGCGTTGCAAATTTATCATTTGCGTCGCAAATTATCGAATGTGTCACTCACCCTCGCAAATACGCAATCGCACAAAATAGACCTAGTCTACCCATCGCACTTGCGTCATGACGCAAGCAAATGCAGCAAACATGAAGGTGATTGTGGCTTTCGCAATAGCATTTACGTCGCACCGCAATTGTTATCGCCCCTTTTGACCCTCATAAATTCGAGAAATTTAAAATTTTACAAGTTGGATAGGGTACTTACAAGTGCACCTGCACCCTCAGGTCATCGGAATGAACGCACACGGTATCCACGGTGTGTAGTCTTAGGGATCACCATCCTCGCTCAGAGCTCTGATTTCTAAAAATTTCTAAATAACAAATGAGAAAATGACATTTGGTTTAACCTTTTCAACCTATTTATAGGCTGAAAATTAGGGTTTTGACCTAATTGGCTGTACTGGAGGCTCATTTGACCACCTTTGACTGGCATTTTGGCTGCCTTGGCATCCTCCGTTTTCGAAATCGTTTGCACCCTTATGTATCTGGTAATTATTCAAGCTAATCGGGATATTTTCCAAATTTTTTTGACCCGGGGTCAAAATTCAAAAATTTTCCCGAGGGGGCATGGGCATTCCATACCTCCACTGGGCATATTCTAGACTTGTTTTCTTTGCCACAATGTGACAAGATACATTATGACAAAGAGGGGCAAATGTAGACACCTAAAAATGACCTAGGCCTGCGAACACTATTTTACCACTTTCCATCCTAGCATAATTATGACATTTTAATTATGTCTCTAACCCACCTTCAACTATTAATTAAATAGTTCACAATTATTTAATTAATTCATAATCTTTCATTCTTCATGATTATTAAATAAATAAATCTGATTTATTTATTTTAATATGTCAGTAATTATCAAAGTCTTCTAATAATTAAATAAAGACATCAATTTATTTAATTGATCCTTATCATAAAAGTCTTCTTGATTATTAAATTAATATATTTTAATATATCACTAATTCCCAAATCCTCTCTTAATTAAATAAATTCATTTATTTATTTAATTAATTAACTACTTCTTCTAAATTAAATAATTATTTTAATTATTTAATTAGGGCATGTGACACTTCTATATTTTTAAATAAAACAAATCATTTAAAAATATCTCACTAATTCTTCATTTAGTAATTAATTTCAAAAATCAATTACTAATTACCTCACAAAATCGTCTATTTTGAATTAATTTAATTCAAAAGGGAAATATTCTTCTACAAATCAAGTAATTTCCAAAATTATTGATTTTCTAAAATCTCATCCTCTTGTCTTCTGATTTTTTACTAATTTCATTTCCACTCTCACATTTAGTCTGGATTTAACTAATTTAATTAAATCTTATTTACACCTATGGGTATTTTTCCCTAACCCTAATTGAGGTTGCCTTATTGAATCTTGACCTTTGATTCTAGGGTATTCCTCAATCTCTCATCTTGTCCGTCCATTTAAGATTGCATTTTCTATAAAATGACAATCTTGATTTCATTTTCGGATCCATAACCATTTGTTTACACTTTTACTATAGGCATTCTTCTCATCTAGGCTTTGATATTCATTATTGCTTGCATTTAGGATTGAGTTTCTATTTTGCATAGTGAATAGTTTAAATCCTTCAAATAGCTTTGTTAAAATTAGACATCTTAGAGTGTGCTCACAAATCTGAGGGCATTTCATCATCAATAAGAAGCTCAAGAAGGTGCAATAGAAGTTAGACATGGAGTTAATAAATGGGTGAGATCTTACTAGTTCTTCCATTTATTTCTTTATTATTTCCAATGCATTCTATTGTGATTATTTAAATTAACTTGCGGGTACAACTAACTGTTTGAATTCAATCTTGCAGGATTTTTAGATCATTACACAAGGCAATAGAAAACATGATCTCTATTCCTAAGATCAAAGGCCTAGGACATGATTGAAATTTTATAAAATTGTTAATCCTATGGAAAAATCATGCAAAAATTATTAAAGGATAAAATTATAAGATTACTAGAAATATGACCTCTTTTCAATCCATATCCATAGTGGTATTAAACAAAAAAAGTTTTATCGATTTCATCAGGTACAAAAACATGATACCGAGCGATGCATCTGCCAGCATCATGAGATCTAGGACCACATTGATGATGGGATTATCCATCTCAATGGGAGGAAACAAAGCTCTAATAAATCTACAGCTAAGCCTAACAACAAACTATAAATACACAAAGATCCATTTCCTTTTCATTTTTCTAATTTGATTACATAGTCTTTTGATTATTCTGATCTTGTCCCGTCTGAGTATGTGAACGTGGTCTCATTCACTCGTATGCCTCCTAAAGAGAATGTGAGTGTTATTCCTGATATTTCCTTCACCTCACAGGATCTCCCCTTAAATAGTAAACCTTCTCTATTATATTTTTTGACCCAAATTAATGGTAACATCGTGACTGATGTTATGGTTGATCCGTTGAGATGAGTGAATGCGATCATGGAGGAGGCCTTTTTCATTAAAAATATTTATATGGGAAATATGATGAGTCATAGGTCATTATTTTCAATCACAATATATTTTCTACTGCCCCTATGGGTAATATCTCTTTGTTGGTTCTTGTAGGATCCAAGGATTTGGATGTCTCATTTTTAGTAATTCCAAAGCTTGACCTATTCTGGGTGAAGCTAGGAATTTCATGGCTAGCTTCCATGAATGTGGTCACCTTTTTTATCCACAAATGTGTGAAATTCCCCTATGAGGGTACAACGCATATCATTTAGGACATTAGGTACAAGCCACTAGTATCCCATGGAGCCTTTTCTTTGGATCACTTTTGGCTCACCCTATTGGACCCCTCCCTCCGAAGGGGGATCTCTTGTATCATGATTATTGGAGGTATAATATTAGGGACTCGATGTGGAAAGGTGGTTTTAATCCATCACCTTATGTTGTGTCTTTGAAGGCTTACTTGTGTGCACAATAGTATGCTTCGTCCTCCACTCCTGCAAAGGGGAAGGACAAGCCTACTCTTGTTCTCGATCCTTCCTCATCTAGTTCTTCTTTTGCACCTCTTGCTTCTGCTTCTTAGTCTTTAGTGGTGTATCCTGTTCCTGCTTTTATGTTTGCTACAAGAAAAGGAAAGGCACATATGCTACAAAATTTGAAGCCCCAAGTTTTCAAGCTTCTTGCTCTTCCCATAGTTCCTCGTCCCACCTTGTATGGGAGGGGAATTTTTTTGTGGCGTTCCTCCTATGTCTTGGCCTCTGTGGCCTCTACCTATTCTTTCACCTCCTTCTTTGGTGGGATATGGGAAGAGGCTTGATACCAAGATGCCTCATTATGTTTTTGTTTCCAATCTTGTTGCTCTTCTTGCTCCTCCTAAGGAATCTCCCCTTCCACCAACAACGTTTTTGGAGGTCCTTCCTTTGGTAGTGCAAGATTGCTTGAACTCTTCTCAGGCCATACCTTCGAGTGCCTATAGCTAGCATAACTAGCTTGCACATGAGTGTAAGCATCGATGAGAGGCTCTAGCCAAGGAGCAACATAATTTGTAGTCGAGTGTTGAGGAGTTTGTTGTTCTTGCTTCTAGTTCTGCTTCTTCGATGATTTCTTTTTTTTCTTCTCTATCTTCTACTTTCGCTCCTATTTCCTCTATGCTTCTTCAAGCATTATCAACAGATATCGATGAACCTCACTCCAAAATGGTGCCAGATTTTTTCACTCCTTTGGTGGAGCCTCCCCTTCTCCTGTCTCTTCCTGATATTGCTTCATTATCATAGCCCTTAGACATGCCTCATACAAAGGTTGTTTTGTTTGTTGCTCCTTTTATTTATTTCTCTACTTTTGCTTCCTATGTGGGGATTCAACATCCTCCATTGAAGTGCAAGTTGGAGGATGACCTCACCTCAAGTGATGGTTGTAAGAAAGTTTTATCTTCTCAAGAGTCTATTTATATTTTGATGAGTTTGGTAGTGAATCTTGAATGTCTTGTCCTCCTCTTGCTCTTTTGACACATGTCACTCATTAGAAGTGCATGTTCAACTCGGTGGAGGATGTTCTGAATCTGTCAATTTTTTACAAAATTGATGTCCTTTACCTCACAAGAAGTTGTTGAAGAGGACCTCGAGGGGCCTTCTTCCTTATCTATTGTTGTAGGAGATTCAAAGAGTATTGCACTTTCTATCCCTCCCTTCGCAATCTCATCCTCCTTCCCCCTAAAATAATCTATATTAGGAGCAAGACAACCTACATGTTGATGAGGACTAGGATGGTACCTCACTCTACATATGTAGATTATCTCTATTTTTTGTGTTCCCCAGTACTTTTATTTTAATGTTTGTGATCCTACTTAGAGGACCATTTCTACCCTTGTAGGTACTTGGATATAGGAAAAAAAATATTTCATACACTTCTTCTATTTGTGTCATCATCCTTCTATGCATTGTACGTTTTATTTTTGATATCAGGGCCGATGCAAAGTGTTGGGAGAATTTAGGCCTTCTTCTATCTTGAATTGATTTTATTTTTACCTTTTATTCATGTGCTCTTCCTTATGCTCTAATAAATTTTTGGATTGATGATAGTTCATACTATAAGAGAGGGGGACCAACCACGTCAAGGCTCTAGGTCACGGAGAGCCAAGAGCGGAGGGGTGCTCTAACTTACCTCACTCTAAAGGGGTGTTTCAGATAGAGGTCAAGAATGATGGGGACTATAAAGTACTTATATCACACTTCAAACCCAAAATCCATGTTTAGGCTAGGTGAGGTGGTTTTTAGAGTCAATACTACACCTCAGACAACTCTCTGTCCAAGGATGACAATGCAGTTTTGGGATGATAACATGATGCACTAGCATCCATATGGCCAAAAGAGAGGAAGTACAATACAAAAAAAAACACTAATGACCTCGCAAGTTATTCGTAAATGAACAAAACAAAATGATGAAGTACAAAAAGTATAAATGAAGATGATAAAGAAGAAAGATAAAAGAAAGGGTGATGAAGATGATCTCACCAAGACGCCAGTTCGCCAGCTAGCTACAAGTGCATGTTCACCTACACAAAAGAAAGAGGGGAAAATGTTGGGGTTGTATAGAAATTTTCCTTTGCTAGATCCCCATTTTGGTGTTTCCACCTCCATGGATAGTCAGATAGCAACAAAGTAGAAATATGCAATAAAGAAGTAAAGAAAGTGGAAGTTGCAATACACACTAAAAAATAATAAAGTGTTACTCAACCAAATCACAAAGGAGAGGACTGAAACGTTACCACCTCTACCCAAAATATCACTAGCCAATAGAGGAGAAAGTGGACTTGGCAAGGTCATGACAACCTCGACTGTTGAAGTGTTGCTACTAAAATGGAGTGTTGAAGTGTTGTAAATGCTAAGAGATGGCTTGAAAATGTGTGTAGATTTTGAGTGAATTTATAAGAGAGGTTGAAGAGATCAAATGGAGTAATAATGGATCCCTTTGAAGGAAGAATGAGGAAGAATAAAGAATTTTCAGGTCGGTTGGTCGATGAGGAATGTTACGATTCGTCCCTAATCAGAGTGTAACACATCTACCAACTTCAGATGTAGGAATCTATCAGGGATGATAGTGTGCCGCACATATGTCTATGTGTTCTGTGAGCATCCCCAAAAAATATTATCCCACTGACACAATAGATAGATTCCAAATGGAAGGAAGGTAGTTGGGTGATGTGAAATTTTTCCTTCAGATTTGATTCTCTAAGGTGAGGGTGTGCAGAAGGGGAATTTACATAAGGGGTGAAAATTTGATCCTATACATTTTTCCCCCACTTTAGTGACCATGAGTACTGGTGAGTTCTTTGGTAAAGTAGATCGAAGAGTAGTTAGGTTTAGAAATTTATACTTGAACTGTCAAGGAAGAAGACCATGATCTGGCGATCTTGGAAGTGCAAGATGAAACAAAAGACTCCATAGCCCTACATAACTATGAATCTACACAAAGTAAACTAAAGTCCCTCAGACTAATGGTGGAAGAATCCTGTAGGATGAAAGAATATTAGAAGCCCGTAGACCTACAAGGAGGCATCCTCCAAGATCTCTCACATGAAGGAAGCTCCGTGAATTATGCGCCTTATAGACACATAGACTTGCAAGAAGGTATCCTACAAGATTTCTCACACGAAGGAAACCCAAAGAAAAATGTTCCTCACAGGCCTGCAGACTTGTAAGGAGGTGTCCCCCAAGAACTCTTTCATGGAGTAAATCCAAAGGATGGGACTCTATAGAGTCATATTAGAAAGCGGCTTGACAGGTGGACCTACAAAGTAAGTTGTCTACCCACAGATAAAGCATGTCTAAAAAAAAAGTAGCCACATAGGCAGTCAAGCGGACAGTCACACCGACCATTAATAAATTGGAAGGATTTCAAAGGGGTTCCTCGAGAACCTAACATTAAAATGGGGGTTCACTTGAAGGACACGTTGTTTGAAAGTGTTAAAGACATTTTTTCTCAAATTGATTCATCATCAAGGAATTCTTTCAAAAGATGCTCACTTCATCAAGGAATTTTAAAGGAAGAATATGCCCCCCCCCCCGTCAAGGGAAGGTCAAAGCCACTTCCACCTCAGAGGAAAGTTCTCAAGATCTTTCTTTGTGAACCCATGATGAAGGAAACATGTTATTCTAGGGGTCTTAGTTGTGAATACAGTTTTTAAAAAAAAATTGTCTGTGAGGATTTTTGAGAAAAGATTCATTGACAATTAATGCATTTTTTGAAAATCAAAGCATCATAGAAATGGTTTTGTCACACATGAGAGGGACAACTCAAGAAAATAAGAGAAATAGAGCAAAAAAAGAGGTCACAAGGGGATCTAGTTTCGCAGGGTTAGATCTGCTCATGCTTATATAAATAATAGGTAACCATGATGCAAGGTGAAAGATCATCAATCCCCAATCAGATTAGGAAGAATGAAGAAAAAATAAAGTAAAAATAAAAAATTGGGTCAACATGGAAGGGAAAACTAAATGCCCCCAAGACATTGCATCATCCCGAATTTATCAAAAATCAAACACAAACTTGGAAGAATGATGATACCAATAGAAGAAGGTTTACAACACAAAATCACTCCTATATTGAAGCACCAACAACGGTGACAAGTGTCATCTAGGAACACGTAACACAAGTATAGGGGAACACATCACAACAGACATAGATCTAATTATAGATGAAGAAGAGGCCTCCCCCTAACACTCATCAACCAAGAGGTCATATGTTTCCCAATCTACATCATCATAAGGGGAAGGAGGATGAGCCTACAACGATGGAACATTAAGGGAAGGATCTTTCGACCCTCCCACAACTGTTGCAAGAATGAAAAGAGGAATGGAAGTGTTGTCATTGATGTAAATTGGTCACCTAGTTATCTACTAGTTACTGATTGTATATGTTGAGGATATTGAGAAAAATTTATATAAAGAAGGTTACAGATTGTCAACTGTTGAGGTTGTTTGTTCGATACTTGTGAACTATGTTTTCTATGTTCTGGCTGAGGTCTGGGAGAATTTTTTTTGGTTCGGATTTCTCTTTATGGTTTGAGAGTTGTGTTCCCCTGGTTCTATTGAAGATGGTTTTGACATTTGGAAGTATCGAGCTTAATTGATCTATGTAATTTACACTGGTTTGGCTGACCTTGTGTAAAGCACTATCTTTGAAGTTGATGAAATGTGTTGGATCTATTATGGGTCTCGATGAAGCGTGTGTTTTGGCTCACCCTCATTCTAATTCCACCCTAGGATGTTTGGTGCTGACCTAATTTGAATTCTAAGTTGGATGGCCTACTTCGTATCTTTTCAAAGTTAGAGATGGTATAAAAAACAAAATATGCTAGCAATAAAAAGTGTACATATGAAAAGAAGGAAGATAAGTGAAAGAGTAGATGTGACTTTGATGCTATTTTGAAAGTATGTGAGTTATGTGTGTGGTTGATCGATGTGAAGCTTAATGTTGAGTTTTTGGATGTAGTGAGCAGAAGGAAAACTCTATCATTCATGCAAGTGGATAAGTGATTATGGTGGAATCCTTTGTTGCATTGGGATTTTTTTCTCTTTATAACAAGTCTTCTTTGTATCTTTGTGGCAATGATCCATACGGGTTGTAGCCCTATGGACAGTGAGTCTTGATTCCAAGTAGTGAGCCTTTTTGTAATCATTTTTTATATTCTTTATAGTGTGTTTCAATCCTCACCATGGTTTTTCCCTCATTGGGTTTTCCACGTAAATCTTGTGTTATTGTGTTTGTGCATTAGAATTTGATGGTTAATCACTTAATCAATTAATGTGTTAGTTATAGTAATTGAATTTAAGGTTAAAATTTGTGACAATTGATTCACGCCTGTCTTAGTTATTCTATCCAATAGCAATGAGGGCTAAGGAAGAAGGCCTCGTGAGGTCTTCTATGTCAGGATATTTTGGAGCTATGGTCAATGAATTTATGAAGATCGTTGAAAAGGCCAAAAATTCATCCAACGAGTTAAACATGTACTTCATAGGAGTTCCATATCGTACCTCAATCGGCAGAGAGGAATGCGCTTGAGATTCACTACTTGGATTACCAAGTGATTCGGGAGTGGTGACAAACTCAGGAGAAGTTTGGATTGGCTCTGTCACTACGATGGAACTGTTGGTGTTTTTTTCTAGCTAAGATTTGAGACTCTCTAAGAGGTAGCCAACCTCTATGTTCAAAAATTATCAAAGTTAATGGTCAACTGATAGGTAAAGCTTCTTAGGGCTTTACCCCTAATCTTTAGGCTCTGTGAAACCAAGGAGGGTGTTCCTATTTGTGTTCATTTGATACTCTCTATTGCAAGAACACATCATTACATAGATATATTCCTACTAACTTGCAGACATATAGGATTTAGCAAAGGTTTGGCTGACCTTTACACAAATGATTGCATATTTGCTAGGAATATAGTCAATATTAGATTTTCATCTCATAATAGATAGAATTGAATTAGGTAATGTTCTGACCTTGAATCCACATTTAGGTGCTTTCTGATTTTAACTATTTAAAATAATTCCAAATGAACTAGCTAGTGCCTCATCAAATTGGATAGGAGTCACATATAAAATATTCAGTCAAACATAATATTCAATCCTAACATTAGTGAACATTTCTCACAATGCATTACATCATAAGACCTCATAGTATTCAAAAAAACACTCCTTATCAGATCCGTAGCACATTATCATAGATTTACAATCCTTTCTCAAGCATTTGATTAACTCATTAAGTTAAGGGAAGAAATAGAATCATACATTCAAAGTAACTATTGAAGACAAATGAAAATACCCTTGATAGTTTCATTCATAACTTGTCACAACACACACAAGAGAGAAATTGCCTTGAATTTAAGATTTTTTTTGATACCAGTAATTACATAAAACCTATTAAGACTATCTGAGATACATATCCTACCCAAAATAATTTACCAGCTAATTCATCCCAAATTCTGCATTAGTTGCACTCAGTGTATACCACCTAGACTTTCAGGATTCAAAAATATGACCCTTGCAATGAGCCTTGAGATCTATTTTATAACATAAGAGAGTGACAAGCTTTAGGCCCATTTGTAATTACATTCATTCAAATTTTCATTTCAAATTGAATTTCATCTGCATTTAGAAATTCCCTGACAGTTGGATGCAATTATTTTATCACATAAGGGAATCAAAACAGTTGCAAACCTTGTAACCAGTCGGTGTCACCGTTACTTCACAAAAACAATTTCCATTAAGAACTTGTCATTAATGTGCACATCGAAACCCAAAGCAACAAAAACATCATCACAACAAAATTGGAGAACCCAGAAAAACATATCAACTAGAACCTGGAGCAACACCACGGCCATGATACAACGGTCGCTTCATGTTTTTGCCTCAATGGGAGGCAAAAACACTACACTATCTTCATCAACACCCCTCCTAGCACCAGAACCATAAAAAAAATGGTTCCACCAAGGTAATTGGAGATACCGCGAGGACCTCTTCATGTACATCAGCCAATTCAGTCAGAGCTGCGAGGTTACTATGATAATCGAAATTAGTCTTAGAACCATTGCCACTAGAGTTTCTAGAGACATCAATGGGTGGATTTTGCTACCCTAGAGAACCTCGACTGAACCTTAGCTTTTCCTTTGATCCTTCACCAAGCTCCACAAACCTCTTTTCCTTTCCACGGCTCATCACCTCCACTCTTGCAACTTGACTCTTAAGCCGAGAATTGCATCGAGTAACACCTGAGAGGAACCCCATGTATTTTTCCTCAAATCCAAGAGCACATGGAATGGTACTCTATTTGTTTTGTTGTGCCTCCTCTCAAGAACTTTGCGTATCCATTCTTGCAAACCTATGTACCAATGAAATATAGGCGATTGGCTTGCTCATCTCGCACTCAAACCCAAAACCTTTGCAGAAGCAACAACCACTCAATGTAGAAGTACAGAGGAATTTAGAATCTTAATCACTATGATGCAAATGAATAGACAAAAATCATTTATCGAACAAATTGATGAAGTGATTATCAATGGTCCAACTACAACATGAGTGAGCGAGTGATTATTCGCTGACGTCAATTTCACCATTGTTAGTTTCCAGATTCATGGAAATCGGTATACTATTCATCATGATTTCCAGGAGATAACCGCTCACACGAACGGAGATCAAGTTGATGTCCATCAAAAAGCTTGAACTATTAATCTCTTCCATCAACAAAGCTCAAACAATCATCACATGGTTGGTTCAACATTTTGAATTTAGGCCATGGATTCACCGATGAGTTGGCATGTTGAACGACTTAGATCGAGTCAAATATATATGTAAATTCCATGTTGTCACATGGCAGGCCCATCGGCCAATGATACACTCCCCAATCAGAATAAACACAAGTCATTCATGGTCCCAAATCAACCTCTTTGTGTCATCAAGCGACTCCATGTGTCACTCACTCGCACACCTCACAACATCTTCAAAACTAGTATTTTAATCATGCATGGTTGGTGAGGAATGACCATGATTAATCTTCATCATCACATGAGAGTCGTAGATTAGAAAATCCTATATTAAATTTTTGGTGAACAAGGGTTGGGCCCTACTACCGTATGCAACATGTGGCAACATCTCACACACCTCGTTATTTATTTTTGGCATCATCAAAAATCCTCATGAGGCTAGCAAGAAATAGTCAGGAACAAATCCATTGATCTGATGATCCATAAGTCTACACATGAAACAAATGTTATTTATAAAAAAAAAGGGACCGACTAGGTAGACGGGGTGTAACCCTTAAGGCATGAAACTTAGAAACAAGTCTAATGTTCTAAAAATTTATCAACCTGAAATTAAGCTAGGATTAAAATTAAGTCCCAACATGGAAGATATAGATGGGCTAGGTAAAGGGGGCTAGTAAAGACAACGGGCATGATGCCATAAGTCATGACTAGGATGCCCGGTGACTTGGTACAAGAGGTCAACATGGAAATATAATGTAAGGGTTCAATGTATGTGAAAATTTCAACAAGGGTAACAAACCCCTAAGCCCTAACATATGACCACTAAGCACAAGGGTGATAGTTTGACAAAATTTCTCACGGAACCAACAAAAATTTTCAAGCTCTATTAGTGGCTCTAGCTCAGGGACGCATACCCTTGGTGCATATGGTGAGAATCTAGATCTCTGGGGAGTAGACCAAGTGCCAAATCCATTGGGCATTCTAGAACCACTCCATTATGCTACATTGGAACTCATTTTTCAAACATCATTTGGTGGCTCGAGGCCCCCCAAAAAAATGAAGTACCAATATTTACCTCTATCAAAAACTCTATTCTCTGTTGTTTTTAGCAGGCCAATTCTGAAGATACCATCATGGACTAACCACAAAATAGCTCGTTCACTGACATGTCCCACAATATCATTTTGCTTGCCAATGTCACCAATTCTGTCACTCTGCAATCTGTAATTAGACACTAACTAAAATTCATAATCATTGTGACATTTTACTTTGGCCAACTCACTTTCATGTTCCACTAGATACTAGGTCACATGAGCTAATAAATAGAAGCCTTCATAGTCCATTTGATCTTTGACATCATAGATTTTGACATTGAAAATAGAATTAGTTTGTACATCAAACTGAAAATTGTCATAAACATCGTGTTGTGTGTCATGCACATCATCTTTGAACATGCCAAAGATAAAAGATGCATAATCTGGAATATCCTTATATTGATCACTACAACATGGGCACATTCTTTAACATTTCAATTCAAGTATATCAAAAAACACCTTCATATCATAGAGATAGGGATCATATGCATCATTAACATTCAAGAAATGAGTAAATGCATTCATCTCAGGTTCACTAACATGTTTTGACTCATTCTTCAGATCATCATTCAACTCAATAGAAAATAACTCAAGGGTAGGTTCAAGCAATTTAACATCAAAAGGGGCAGCATAAAGACACTCATGTGCACTGGTAGCTTCATGTGTAATATCAATTGATATGTGTGCTAACCCAAAATTGAAAGACTCATTGCTATCTGAAAACTTCTCATCATTACTAAAATTAGAATTTTATTTTCTTTCACATAAATTTTTTTCTCAAGGGATGAAAACATGTCAATGTTCACACAAGGAACATCAAACAAGAGGCACTTGTACTCTGATTCATACTCACCAACATGAGATTCATCATTATTCTCATTTCTTGGCTGCTCCACACATAGATCAAGAACTTCTACAGTATCAACACAATCTGAAACTTTATTGTCATATGAATCAACCAACTCTTCAGTATTATCAATGGGTAATAATGTTGACTCAATATCCGTATATTTTCCATAATGCACTATAGGATCAGTCCAAATTGAATGCCCTCTTTCATCATCATCATATACAACATCATCCTCTTCATATATCACAAACATTTCCACCTCTGCCTCACATAGACAATCATGAGTAGCAAGGGAATCAACACATTTATCAACATGTTTATCATATTTAGTATTATGCTCGAGATCAACATACTGAACATAAATATGCTTATCTTCAAGTTCTTCATCATTGTCACAATCATCATACTCCATTGATGGAAAACGTGAACTACATTCCTGGTATTCACCACATGCAATTTGTTCCTTGTGGAAAAGTGACATCATGAGCATCTATACCATTACATTCTTCAAGTGAGGAATATGGTTCTATATCATCCTCATAAAATAAATCACAATCTATAGAGAAGGAATCAGAAATACCAACCTCATTATGATTTTCATCACAAGAAAAATCATTACTACACAAATCATGTTCAAAACCTTTAGAATGAATGCTTGAGGCTGCACTTTCAAGGTCATAATCACTGGTTTGTAATGAAATATTAGTAACACATGCATTGTAATCGTTGATAACATCACATGGAATATCATTTTGTATCTCATTTACTTCTCCATCATCTGAGATATCACAAGAGAAGCATTCTTGCATATTTACTTTGTTATCATACCATGTATCCCTTTCTTCATCACTGTTGTGTTGCTCAATATATGTGTTGTTTGTGAGTTGACTACAATTTTCATCTTTTGACACATTATTTTCACTTGTTTTCATCGTTATTTAATTTTTCTCAAGAGGACGGCTAATGTATCCTTTTTGAGAATCCACATTTTGTGGATAACCACATTTGGTTGATTCTACAATCTTTATCCAATTAGATACTTGGTCAAAACTACGGGCTTCAATTTGTTGGGAAATTATGCCTCAATGTTCTGGATTGTTCCCTTCAGACTTGGCATTTTCCTTCATGTTCTAGCCCTTACCGTGGCGATCTGGCTTGGTCTTGGCGGTGTCTGTCCGGCAGTTACCGCCTTATCACATGTGGTGATTTCACTCACCGCAGTAACATGGTAAGGCTTCCCATGTCTTGGCCTGGTGGTTACCACCATACCGCAAGTGGTGGTTCCACTCACCGTGGTGTCCATGGTGAGACCACTAGTGGTTGGCCTAGTAGTTACTGCCACACCGTAAGAAGGCTTTGGTTAGTCAGTGGTAGCGCGGTGGGGATGGTGGTCAGCGCAGGCCGTTACCACCATACCGTGGGGTGGCCAGCTGAGCTCGGTGGTAGCGTGGTGTAGTCAGAGTTTGGGCTCGGTGATGATTTGGCTGAGCTCAATTGAGTTCACTGCCATACCATGAGGTGAGATAGACAGGGCAACAATAGCGAGGTAGATGGTTGGGTGACCTCGAGCGAGCTCACCTCCATACCACAAGGTGACTTAGACAGGGGTGCGGTGGTGCGGTGGAGTCAGAGTGTGAGCCTGGATGGCTTAACGCCATACTGCGAGGTGAGTCGACTAGGGTAGTGGTAGCGAGTTAGATGGTAGGGAGAGCTCGGGAAAGCTCACCGTTGTACCACAATTGGTTCATGTGGGCTCGGCGGTAGCGTGGTAAGTGCTCGGATGAGCTCAGAGCTCAGTTGACCGAGCTGGATTTATTCCAACAGAGTGATCTACGAATGTGAAGGTGACATGTGGCAGGTTGGTAGCATCTGATTGACCAAAGACAAAAGAGGTAAAGACAGTTATTGCAGGCCATGGAAATGGAACCCGATTAAGGTGATGGATTTATTGCTTGGGTGGCTCGATGCAATCTATGCAGATCGGATGCATGTCTGGTTGTTTGATGCATGAACCTGAGGGTCAGCGATTGGTTGGATCATTGAATGCGATGTATGGCTCGGTCAGAGATATACATTAATATATGTAAACCAAAAGGTGACGATTGAGAGGTTGAGCCATGGACAGAGAGAGGTGTGAAGTGTGTTTGAGTAGTATTCTAAGGCATTGAAACTACAAAGACTCTATCTCTTGGATCTGAATGATGTGAACCTGTGAGGCTTGAGGTTGGGCTGGCCAAGAGGCTGGTTGAGACTGTCTTTTCTTAGGAGCTGAAAGGAATCTACACTGTGTACTGTGAAGGTACTCGAACAATGTGAAGGTTCTGGTTTTGTGTTGCCTGCTATTCCCCAGATGAACAAGATGTGACTCCTGTATAGGCTATGAGCCTGAGATTGTATTGTAACTATTTTTTGTTGCTGAATAATACAATGGCTCGATCTTTTGGAGTGTGGGGGTTTTTACCTGAAAGGGTTTTCCCCTCGTATATCTTTGTGTCATCATTTTTGTCTTTCATGGTTATTTGTTTGTGTTGAATCTGTGATTGTTATGCATTTACTTTCCTCAGTAGGATCAATGGGGGATACTCTATGCCTGCTTCTGATTTATGGTATAGTTGTTCTATGTCTTTGTTGTGATTTTGAATTGAAATCACTAAGGCACTATTGTCTTAGATGTCTATCTTGATGAATGAACCAGACTCCTTATCCCTAACAAGTGGTATCAGAGCTTGTATCTTGTTTCTCATGATACCAACAACTGGTATCAGTGCTAGTTGAAGGAGGTCGAGGCTTGGTGATACCAACTAGTGGTATCAAAGTCTTCTCCTAGTTGTTGTAGTTCTAGGTATTTCTCCTGTGATGATTTCTTAGCCTGGCAAGCTTGAGGAAATCTAGAGGAATCGGTTGATGAATGATCCTTCGATGAGTGGAAGTGTGTGCTTCATTGATTCAACACATAATTCTAAAAGATGCTAGAGATGACTGGAGCTGGTCATGTTGTGGCAATATGGTCTGAGGCTCCTTGCTCGCAGCAAAAGTTCCTGATGCAAAGGGTGTGAGGTATGTTCATAGTTGTGTTGCAGCAAAGCGTGGTGTTCATACTAGGTGTCTATGTGAGAGGCTCCTTGGCAGTACGGACTTGCTTGTGTTGTTGATCAGCTATGGAGAGTTGTGCTTGTGCTAGGTGTTTTTGAATTAGCACTGAAGGCCATTTCTTTGGTGCTCTAATCTCATGGAGGCCATGAAGTGACCTTGGTGGTCTGCAACTTCTGGATAGCCTAGCTCTCTCATTTTCTTGTGCATTATTGTGGCATTGGAACTGGTCTGAAATGGACCAGTTGTTCATGTGTTCCTATTTCTTGCACTTGCATTGTTCAGATCCATGTCCTTGGCTCTGGAGGTTTTGTGTATATTTTCCTAAAAAGTCTATCATGCATTTTCATGTTTCTTTTCATTGCTCTGTTTAACCATGATGGTTGTGTGCAGACTCCTGAGTCATCTAGATGAGCAATGAAGATGGAGATGCATGGGTGTTTTATAAACACTGTGGTTTTGCAGGATTTACATGGTCAAGAGAAAAACTTGTGTTGAGAGGAGCTATTATGTGCTATTTTCTAGATCCTGGCTTTTGGGGTGTCACTGGATGAGATAGCTATAGTTCAACTAGTCTTGAGGAGGGTGTCTTATCTGCATGAGAATGTTGGTATGTGTTCTTTCATTCAGTATTTCTTGTGGTGTTGCTTGCGGGCTTCCTAGACTATGGTGCTTGTGTTGTGGACGTTTTTAGTAAGTCATAATTGTTGTTGATCTAGTGTTTGAGTCATGGTTGTCTACATGGTTGTTCTCTTTGAGATCTCAGTTTTCCAGTGTGATAATAGATTTGCAGTGTTGTCATTTGAAGTGGATCTCTAAGTTGTGTGGCTGATAGATTATCTACCTATTGACTGTTGTGAGACAACTCGGGAGTGGACTGTCTATTAGTTGACCTTGTCTGTGGTCACTTATGCATTGGCGTAGCTATTTTGAGATGAGAGGATGGATGGCATTGGAGTACCT
Organism: Sequoiadendron giganteum; assembly: GCA_007115665.2. Lineage (NCBI taxonomy): Eukaryota > Viridiplantae > Streptophyta > Pinopsida > Cupressales > Cupressaceae > Sequoiadendron > Sequoiadendron giganteum. The sequence goes on along the minus strand of CM021106.1, from coordinate 337,462,204 downwards.
GAATATTCAGTGGTGGGAACATATAGCATGTGGGTCACATTGTCATGAAGAGCTTGTTATATTGGTTAGTGTAAGCTTTTGACAGTGATGGTGTGGTCTGTCATGGTGCTTAGAAAGCTCAGTGTCATGTTGCAGTGGGAGCTTTAGCAATGACTGGTGTCCTTCTTTGGTGTTGTAGTTGTTGTGTTTCTTTTGCATCTACATGTTCACTATTTGAAAGTGTGCAACATCTTGGATCCATGGAAGAAATTGTTAGTTTTGGCTGAGTTGCTGGTGGTGCTTGATAGGTGATGTTGGTTTTGGTTTAGAGTTGTTTTATTTATGTCATGGTTACTCTTTCTTAGATTTTTTCCATTTTTCTTTGCTCTTGAGACCATAGCTTGTTCACTTGAAGCATGATATCTCTGAAGGGGGATGTGTAGATCATGGTGTCATGATAAGTTCTTGTTCCTAGGTTGTGGAGCTTTGACAGTGGTCTGGGGTTTCTCTTTGTTTTGAGTGCATTGGTCACATGCTGGTGAACTTCATGGTTGCTACAGTATTGCAAATTGGAGTCAGCATGAGATTACAGGTTGCTGATACTCATGGATGCATGGAGAATAAGGTGAGGCTAGAATTTTTATGAGACTGTTGATGTTACAGCTAAAATTCTGAGAAGCCTGCACCTTGGTTGAATGCAAATTCAATAAAGATCTTAAAGGAGAATGCTCTTGGGTAAGTCGGTGACTTGTATATCTTGGAGGAGCATGTTTTATTTTCTCCTTGGTCTGTGTTGTGCAATTTTTGCACACACGTCCCACTGAAAGTGGGGACCCTCTTTTTTTTCGCTTTTGGTGTTTTGGCCCTTCTTTTTCAGGGGCTTTTACTTGCTTGGGCTCGTGCTTTAATGTCCATATTTCCAATTGAAGTGGCATACTTTTGAATATTCTTGAAAATCTTGAGTTCTGACTACATTTCAGAGTTTTCAGTGCTTTTGGGAAAATCCGCCTTGGCTAGATTCTCCCAGTTTTCTTTCGATGACCGTAAAGTTACTGCCTTTTGACCCTATTTTCAGGAAAATCCATCTGGTTCGAATTTCCCCGAAGTTCATCGCCGTGTCGAATCCCTGGGTTTTTGTGGTCCTGGTTGTCTTATCTATCGCATTAATGACATTTCTATAGATGTTTTGGGGCTTTGATATTGGATTTTGGGAAGTAATTGATCATTTGAGTTTGTTCATTTGCTATAATTCGAGCTTGAGTCTTGGAGTTTTTGGTGTTTTGCTGGACTATGATTTTCGAAGTCATTTTGACTGTGCATTTGAGTTTCATGTATGTGGATTGTATCCTGCTTGCATTTGACAGTTATCTATTGGCATCACCAGTTCTAGCCCTTTCGCTCTCATGGTATGTAGAAATGCTCCTTCACTATGTTGATTTCGAATTGCTTCACCTCATTTGCTTTCTGGTGCTTCGCGGTTTCCTTATTTCCCTGGGTATGCGCATCGTCACTAGGAATTTTAGGTGTTTTCATTGCTATACCAGTCCACTAGGTTGGTCATTGATGTTTATTCTTGGTCTAGTATTGCTTCTTGTTTGGGCGTTTGTGTGCATTGGTCTTAAACTCTCCATTCTGGTGTGTGAGCAAGTCGTGCCTAGTTCTATGTGTTTTCATGGCAGATATTTTAGTGTTCTTGACCTAGGGCATGGCCAATCCTCCTCAAATTGCTGTGAGGAGCGTTCTAAATTTGTGTTTGATCCATTAGAGGTCTAGGTTAAGTTGTTTTCGGAGTTCAGGCTTTAGATCCAGAGTTGTTTAAAATCATTTTGGTGAAATTAAGAAAGATGTGGATGGGTTCAGGTTTTCGAAGTTCTCATGGAATTCCGCTTCCTCCGAATTTCCCTACCTTATCCCTTTCTTTCCTTTTTTACCACTTTTCCCGAATTTTGATTGTTTCACCAAAATCTGTTTCCTTCGGATTTTCCTGGTGTCCGTGGTTGGTTCATTTTGCCGATTTCATGCTTAGTGATGATATATCTGATTCTCACCAAAATCCGTTCACTTTGGATTTTCCCGAATCTTTCGTGTCCCCTCCATTTTCCCGAGTTAATTGTAACTATTGTTGTTTTCGCCAAAATCCATCCCTGGTGGATTCTTCCAAGTTTTTTGGTAAAATATTGAATTTGATGGTTATGATGGATTTGTTTATTGGTGGCATATTTGATAGATTAAATGAGCTTATTCTAAGTATCTCTTGGGATATTCCTTTGTTAGTTGATGGATTAAAATGATATTATGGGAATTAGCATGCTTGGTTCACTAGAGTTCGCTTGGTCCGGATTTTCCCGAAAATCCTCTTCAGGGTGGAATCCACGAGGGGGGCTAAATCCCGATCTTTCAGGTAATGATTTCCTACACTTGTTGTTTCTTGTGGATCAGATTATGGTCATCTTTATGTGTTTGCAGGAAATATTAGGATAGGATGTTGTTGGTCGAGGCAAGGGGAAGGCAGCCGATCCAGGTGTAGAGACTTCTGCCATCTCAGATGTAGAAAAAGTAAAATTAGACATAAAGGGTCGGATTCCTAAGAGCAAGCTAACCTCATTTTGGTTAGGAATCATAGTTACCAATGTAGGTATGTGGGACTATGAGGAATTTAAGGCTGAGATGTCTACATGGAGCCCTCCTCTATTGGCTAGAAGAATTGTGGATTTTGGATTGGCTCATGTGGTAGGTTTTCCTTCCACAATGTAGTGTTATGAGCTGGTGCTTGAGTCTGCCAGAAACTATGATAGAGGGACACAAAGGATAATTGTTCCCCAGGGGAGGATCTTGGCTAGCTTTTGTCCTGTATATATTGCTTTGACCTTTGACATGCCTGATAGGTCCCATGTGGTGGCCTTTGACATAGATGTTGCCAGAAAATATTATGAAGAGAATGTAGTCAAGTCTTAGTAGGTGATTAACTCTTGGCTAGAAAAGCCTAAATCCCATTTCTCCAAGTTGCCTAAGAAACTATTCAGGCTTAAGTTCAAGAGAGAGTACTACAATGTTATCACTCTTCTCAACAGGTTGGTGGGATTGAAGAGTGCAGGTGTGTTCGAGACTTGGATGTTCAATTTAATTGCTAGAATGGAGCAGGGAATTGACTATCACTGGGTAGGTATCATTAGTGCAGTGATTCATGAGAAGTTATGTAATGTCTTGCAAACCAGGACTTTTACTATGACCTCTTACCTAGTGTATGCATTGGCGAGACTTCACCCATACAAGGGGCTAAGCACTAGGTGTACCTTTGGGTAGGATGCCATATATGAGGTATATCCATAGTTGCACCTAACTGGAGGGAGCTACAAGAGATCCAATGATGCGTTCACAATGTACATCAATAGATTGCTCCAAGGTGCGGAGCATATGAGAATTTCCGATAAGGCTAAAGAGTTGATAAGGAGATATGGGGCATGGTTTATCCAGTTCCCAACTTTCTCATACATCAGAATTGATGGTTTTGAAAGGGCTCCCTATAGACTCCCTAGATACCCTACTGATCATATCATACTATTGGAAGTCACTAGATAGATTTTTTACTTTGACAATATTGTGAAGGGAGAAATGCACAAAACAGGTTTTGGGAATGACTTTCCCTGAAAAATAGGAATGGGTGAGGTTTGTCCTTCTATTCAGTCTGCTCATGCTGCTGAGGAGGAGATGAGTAATTTTGGTCTCTCTTTCCATTCCAAGAGAGCAGGGTTTGATATCACTGGTGAAGCACAAAAGAAGGCTAGTAGGGAATATAGCCATAAGGCTCACATTAAAGATTACTGGGTTAACCTTGTTGATGAGTTTGAGGTAAGGAAGAAGAAGTTCTCTAGATTTCCAGTGGATTTGGTAAGGCTATACAATGTGAAGGCCATCCCTGACCAAGTGGAAGAGGATGGAAATGTAATCCAAGGTCATTTCTATGAGGTAGTAAAAGATAAGCTAGTGGGAGATGTGGTTGAAGCACAAGACGCTAGAGTTGGAGGGTGAAGGTGTCCCATGCACCTATGATCTAATGGGAGACTTAGAGTCTCACTCTACTTCTGAGGAGTCAATTGAACTAGATCCTAAGGGCAAGGAAAAGGTGGATTCCCCTTTCAAAATACAGGTAAGGGAGGTTCAAGCAGAGAAGGCTGTAGAGGTAAGTAAACAAAGGAATCCTGTTGCTAAGAAGAGGAGGCATGCCTTGAAGAAAGAAGTTGAAAAGAATAAGGAAGAGGAAGAGGAGGTGGAAACTGCTCCTCCATTGATAAAGAGAAGAAGGATTACAAAGCTATCACAAAAGTAGGAGGAAGTTCCCAAGGCTGATAATAAGGTTGAACCACCAGTGGTAGAGGTGGAAAGCTCGGGGGAAAAAACACAAGTATACATGAGGAGGTCAAGGACTCCTTCCCTAAGGGATACTACAGCAAAGGAGGATGTTTCAATGAGTATTACTGTTGTTGAACAAGTGAGTGCCTCCATTCCTCAGGATGCTGATAGCACACAGGAGGAACCAAAGAAGGATGAAGATCCTATATATTTGGGTGAGGAAGAGTTTCAAGAGGGAGACCTCTATAATGCAGAGATAGAAATTGATAAGGTAATACAGTCCCCCTTGGTGGCATATGCAGACTCACCTGTGAAGGAGAAATTGAACAAGTCTCCTCAAAAGGAGGAGGAGATACCAATGAAGGTCCCTTCACCAACACAGGTTGTGGTGGAAGAATAGGTATAGGAGAAAGAGATTCCATTTAGGGACATTCCTCAAACGCCAAGTGTTGAAAAGGATGCAACTGATGATCAGCAGGAACAAGAGCAAGATAAGCAAAATATAGTGCCTACTAAGTCTACTATTCCAAGATGGTTAGAAAAGGAGTTGAAGAGAAAAATGGTGATAGTGGAGGATTCTCGTCCTAATTGGGATGTCCTTATGGCTAATGTAGAAAAGGAAAAAACGAAGAAGAAAGCAAGGGTTGTGTCTTGAATTGAAAGAGATGGGTTGGGAAACAGAGAGGCCCATATTGCTACCCTCATTCTAAATAAAGATAGAGACAGTGTGACTACCCAAGATTATCATGTGCAAATAGTTGACTTGGGGCATGCTATTGTGGAGTAGGATATTGAAGAATATGAAGGCTCTAGTGTTGTGATTGTGGGCAGGTTGAAGAAGGCTGTGCAGATGATGCATGAACTAGAGAAGGAGAATGAGAAACTGAAGAAGTACTTGCAAGAGTTAATGAGACCCTTGGAATCTATTAGTTCTTCCTCCTCTGCTGCAGGTTTCTTGCCTCAGGAGACAATCTTTGAGCTTGAAAAGATGAAGGGCACCACACATGCTACAATTGCCTGGTTGCAGGGTGTCCAAACCAAAGGGGATGATGCTATTAAGAGAATTTTGTCAACTGGAGGAGATGCAATGAGATCAGTAGATTGGTTAAAGGTTGTATTAGCTCAGGATAATATGGATATTCACCTCCTACTACAGAAGGCCACAACAATCATGGGATTCGCTGAAGATAAATTGGTAAAGTGTGGGATTCTTCCTTTTCCAAGGGTTTCTGAACCTTGGGAATGGTTTGAAATCCTGCAAATGAGGTAGAAGGCCTTGAAAAATATCCATAAGCAGGCACAATAGATTGAAGATGCTCTGACCAGTATCTATGATAAATGTGTTTCATTCTTTGAGGTCATGACTGGAAGGAAGAAGTTTGCTCCGAAGCATCTTAATTTGGAGCAGCTTAGGAAGTGGTGGAGAGATGTTTATTCTCTAGTCAGTGAAGGACTAGTTACTGGACATTAGTTGGATGATGATGCAACTTATATTGCATTCATGGACAAATATTTGACTAATAAGGCTGATTGGGATGGTGCAGTTAGGCAGGCAAGAGATGACATAAAGTCTCTTGAGAGAAGGATTAGGGTTTTTCTTGTGCCACTTATTGTTGAGCTGGATAGAGTTTTGTTGGTCATACACGGTGAAGAGGATTGAGCTAAAGACAAGGATGGGGAGTAGCTATATAGGGTTACATTGAGATTTGTGCTTCCCATTATTCACATGTATTGGGCCGACCTCTTGGTATCTTGGCGGTTTTGGATGAAATTGGTGCCAATGGTACATTTCATATTATGTTCAGATATCTTTGAGGCTGACCTCTTAGAGGTCATGTTTTTATTGTAAAATTATCTTTTTGGGCTGAGCTATCTTGGGGATTCTCTATAAAACAAGCATGTTGCCTCATTTGAAATATAGATAGGCACATAGAAGAATAAGGATAGAGAGAAAATAGATAAGTGATATTAGAGCAACTTAGGGTTTACTCTCAAGCAAGTGTTGTAACAGAAAACTGGAGTTGTTGCTATTTTGGATGATTTAATATAAGAGAGATATTGTGTTTGGTATCCATCTTGTGGAATTTCATCTGGCATGGTTCTTGTTATTCTATCTTTCAAATTGCTTATAAGTTTATGGTTAAATGGTTTGGTAATTCTTAGGGTTTCATGTTTGGAATGTTTGCAGTGATCTCTAGTCCATAATTTTTGCAGTTAGCTGATTGTTAGCTGCTTTGCAAAGTTAGCCTGGACTTAAAATTGACCTAAGTTCAATTATAAGGGTTTGTTCATCTCAATTGCAATAGGATTGGCTGAATGAATGTTTGTGATTTGAAAATCTTTAATACCTTAGAAGATTGCACTATTTCTATGAAATTGCAGATTCATCTGGGTCAAGCAGAAAGTAGTTTATGAGAGATCGGTCCATTTTGAGCATTTTATCTTTTGGCATTTTCAATCTTAGGGTTAGAAGTAGTCTTAGAATTATCTTTAAAACCTTTATCTTTTGTTGTTTCTTTATTATCAGGGTTCAAATCAAGTTTAAAAGTACCAATTTATTGTTTAGATCTGATAAATTCGAAGTCCAATATTTTCTCGTAGTAAGGTCCCTTTGTGATTACCATCATTGTCACATTTATCACTGAGTGATTTTGTTGCATTGTCAAGACCTAACATTAGAGACCTTGGGGTTATCTCTTTTCCCATAGAGATTTACCTTTCAAGAGAGATAGGATATCATATTATGTCTGAGTTGTTGCTATGCAGAAAACACCATCAACAGTCTACTCGACAGTGTTCCTATGAAAGGTATTTTCCCATTATACTTTTCAGGTGTGTTATGTTTTATCTTTCATTGGTATGAATCTTGAGTTGCTATTTTAAGATTTTGGAGGATTCATAATGGAAGATGGATAGCATTGTGTATCTCCTTGTGCTTTTCAGGATTGACAAGAGATGGTCTATGGGTTAGTCTGATCTTCTTGATGCTTACATCCATGGTGTTGTTGGGTGTTGTTAAGGCTTTCCCTTTGGGATGTGAAGAAGATCATACTTTTCACAGTTGGCATTTAGAAGGGTTTGTAGAAGGGCATGTTTTGATTTGATTTTTCTCTCTAATCCAGTCTTGTTCTTCCTATTTGTTTCATATGACTATAGATTTTTGAGGAGCTGTGATGGTCACTATTTTTTGTGTTCATGTGTTTGGCACTCGGGTGATGACACGTGGGGTTTTCCTTCTTTAGTCAGATATGGAACCTTGGAAGAACAATGGATGATTGATGAGAGAAAATTTTCTTGCAGTAGGAGGTTGCAGGTTGTATAGATCAGAGTGCGTGTCCCTTGGAACTACATGATTGCTTTCTTCTATATGCAGGGGCTAATGGACTTGGTATGCCTAGATCATTTGTGATGGTGCTTTGTTTGCACTCATCTGGATAGTGCAATTGCAGTGGGAGTACCTGGACATGTTTAGTCTTTTGATTGGTTGGCACATGGTGCTTATTTTTCTATTTGATGGGTTGGCTGTGTGATGGCATGAGTTCATTAATGGTTATACTTTTGAGGTATGGGTGGTTGGATGATTCAGCATGAGGTGTGGGTGCTAGTTTTCAATCACATGGGTTTGATTAGTTGGATGAGGGAAGTCAATTTTATGGTTGCTATTCTAGCTGGTTGGTTTCTTGTTTTGGAGAATGGTTTTCTATGTTTGCGTTGTGCTTTGTTTGTTGTTGTTGTTTTGGTGCCTTTGTCACCTAAAAGATCAAATGTTTGCATTCCTAAGACTGGTGCTTTTTCACCTTGGTGTGTTCCTATGTTTGGAGCTGTTGCTTGAGATGGTGGAAATTTTTTGATGTCGTTGCAGGGGTCTTGGTCATGGTTTTGGTCCTTGTTCACATGTTTGGAGGATGCCTGAAAGTCTTCGGCAGCTAGGATATTATTGGGAAATTATGCCTCAAAGTTTTGGCTTGTTCCCTTCAGACTTAGTGTTTTCCTTCATGTTCTAGCCTTTACCACGGCAGTCTGGATTGGTCTTGGCGGTGTCTATCTGGTAGTTACCACCTTACCGAACTCACCGTGGTAACGCGTTAAGGCTGCTAGTGGCTTGGCCTAGCGGTTACTGCCATACCGTAGGTGGTGGTTCCACTCACTACGGTGTCCGTAGTGAGATCGCTAGCGGTTGTCCTGGTGGTTACTACCACACCACAAGAGGCTTTGGTTAGTCAGTGGCAACATGATGGAGACGGTCAATCCAGGCCATTACCGCCATATCAAAGGGTGGCCATTTGAGCAAAGCAGTAGTGCGGTGTAGTCAGAGTTTGGGCTTGGTGATGACTTGGGTGAGCTCGCTTGAGCTCACCTCCATACTGCGAGGCGAGACGAATAGGGCAGCGGTAGTGAGGTAGATGGTTGGGTGAGTTCGAGTGAGCTCACTACCATACCATGAGGTGACTCAGATAGGGGTGCAGTAGTTCGATGGAGTCAAGGTGCATGCTCAGATGGCTCACTGCCATACTGCGAGGCGAGTTGGCTGGGGCAGCGGTAGCGAGGGAGATGCCAGGGTGAGCTCAGGTGAGCTCACCACTGTACCACGGCTAGGTCATGTGGGCTCGATGGTAATGCGGTGAGTGCTCAGATGAGCTTGAAGCTCAATTGACCGAGCTGGACTGATTCTATCAAAGTGATCTAAGAATGTGAAGGTGATAGATGGCAGGTTGGGAGCATCTGATTGACTAAATACCAAAGAGGTAAAGACAGTTATTGTAGGCCATGGAAATGGAACTCGATTAAGGTGATGGATTTATTTCCTGGGTGGCTCGATGCATGAACCTGAGGGTCAGCAATTGGTTGGATCATTGAATGCAATGTATGGCTCGGTCAGAGATATACATTAATATATGTAAACCAAAAGGTGACGGTTGAGAGGTTGAGCCATGGACAAAGAGAGGTGTGAAGTGTGTTCAAGTAGTATGCTAAGGGATTGAAGCTGCGAACACTCTATCTCTTGGATCTGAATGATGTGAACCTATGAGGCTTGAGGCTGGGCTGGCCGAGAGGCTGGCTGAAACAATCTTTTCTGAGGAGCTCAAGGGAATCTACACTATGTTCTGTGAATGTGTTAGAACAATGTGAAGGTTCTGGTTTTGTGTTGCCTGCTATTCTCCAGATGAACAAGATGTGACTCCTGTATAGGTTATGAGCCTGAGATTGTATTGTAATTGTTTTATGTTGTTGAATAATACAATGGCTCGATCTTTTGGAGTGTGGGGGTTTTTACCCAAAAGGGTTTTCCCCACGTATATCTATGTGTCATCATTTTTGTCTTTCATGGTTATTTGTTTGTGTTGAATCTGTGATTGTTATGCATTTACTTTCCTTAGTAGGATCAAATGGGGATACTCTATGCCTACTTTCGCTTTATGGTACATTGTTTTGTGTCTTTGTTGTGATTTTGAAGTGAAATCACTAAGCAACTGCTATCTTAGATGTTTATCTTTATGACAGAACCAGACTCCTTATCCCCAACACAATTCTTCTAGCAAGGTACTCATCCCAGATTCATAAATCTCACAAAAAAAATCAATGCACATAGAATCCTCCAATCTGAAATCTTTGGGGATTTATATCAAAGAATCCAAAAATATCAAAACTAGATTATATGGTGATTCCTCCTTGTGTCTCCCTATTTCATACAATTCTTGTACACAAGAATTTTGATCAGCATTTGTCAATTTTTGTTCGTGTTCAACTTGGAGCTCACTATGATATTCATACTGAGCCAATGGAGAAATAATAATAGTAGAGGCATTGTCATCTTGAAAATCATTTCCATTATGTGATCCTTGAATTCTATTTGTATGAGGTATGCTACGATAACCAACACTTGCAGCCAAATACCCTTTCATCATTGAGTATTTCAAATTGTTCTTAATATCTATGGAAGATTGATATGCCTGATGTAATGTCGTAGGCTCTTTATCCCTTAAAAGATAGCTCATCTTTTTATCAAATGCACCTAAGTATACGACCAAACATTCAACATCATTTGGTCTCATACTTTCTATAATTTCCCTTATTTCCTTTACAAATCGAAGATTGAAGATAGGGACCATCTCATCTTCATTTCTATGGATTTCCATAAAGTCTTTTCTTACCACACTTGGATTTACCCTTTTACCAAATTGTTCAATAAAGGCTTCCATAAGCTAATTCCACAAAGCTATAGAGCATGCCGGTAAATATGAGAACCAAACTCTAGCATGATCCTTCAAAGATTGAACAAAAAGTTTCATGACAACATCCTCATGATTTACCTCATAATCCCCCATCGCATCCATGAATGTTTGCAAATGTTTAGAGGTTGATTTTGAACTTTTCCTTGTGAATTTGGGAAAATATTTCCTAACATTTTTATGATTTAAGTTTAGGAAACCTTTAATAACACTGAAAACCAATGGCATATACCTTTCAATTGTAAATCCCTTTGAGGGTTTGGTGAATATTGTTTGCCCTCCATACTTTTAATTGCTATTTCACATGAAAACCCTCTTATATCCATATTCAATCATTATCAACTTCATACATGGTTTTCAATTGCATCATTTGCTAATTCAACCATGATTCTAAAACATAGATTGAATCATTATGCCTTAAAGCTTTCTTAGGAGGCATAATTCAAAAATAAGCATACTTCTTAAATCATTACATATATTACACATCAGAAGTATGAAAAGAACTACCACTATTCCTTGTATTAATGCAATTTCATCTAATAGGGAACCATTTATCATCTTTAGCCTTGGGTATTTCTCATAAACTTATTTCAAACAAAATAATGCTTTCTTTAAATTTATGAGAATACCTGGAAACCTTGTAGCAACTATTAACCTTTCTTCCTGACTGTAAATTATGCAAATCTGGAGTCTTCTTCACAATTCAATTGGTTCTTTAGATAGAGTTGCAACCTCCTTTACAGAGGATTGAACTTCAAAGAAACATGAAGTTCTTTCAAGAGTAAATATTGTTCTAGGTCTTCTTCAACAACAAAGTCACTCTCAAATCCTTTGAAATTTTGCTGCAAGAGAAAATTTTCCACATTCAAAAACTTCTCAATTCTCTAAACAAGGATATTCAAATTCACCAAATACTTGACTCTCTGATATTACAATCTGCAACTAGAGATACAAAATTCTCCCCAACAGAGTCACCATTTTGTTGGTATTTTTTTCCAACTAATCTTTGAGACTCTCTAAGAGGTAGCCAACCTCTATGTTCAAGAATTATCAAAGTTAGTGGACAACTGATTGGTAAAGCTTCTTAGGGATTTACCCCTACTCTTTAGGCTCTGTGAAACCAAGGAGGGTGTTCCTATTTGTGTTTATTTGATACTCTCTGTTGCAAGAAAACATCAATACACAAATATATTCCTACTAACTTGCAGACGTACAGGATTTAGCAAAGGTTTGGCTGGCCTTTACACAAATGACCACATATTTACTAGGAATATACTCAATATTATATTTGCATCTCATAATAGATATAATTCGAATTAGGTAATTTTCTGACCTTGAATCCACATGTAGGTGCTTTCTGATTTTAACTATTTAAAATAATTCCAAATGAACTAGCTAGTGCCTCATCAAATTGGGTAGGAGTCGCATATAAAATATTCAGTCAAACATAATATTCAATCCTATCATTAGTGAACATTTATCACAATGCATTACATCATAAGACCTCACAGTATTCAAAACAACACTTCTTATAAGATCCTTAACACATTATCATAGATTTACAATCCTTTCTCAAGCATTTGATTAACTCATTAAGTTAAGGATAGAAATAGAATCATACATTCAAATGAACTATTGAAGACAAATGAAAATACCCTTAATAATTTCATTCATAATTTTTCACAACACACAGAGGAGAGCAATTGCCCAGAATTTAAGATTTTTTTCGATATCTGTAATTACATAAAACCTATTAAGACTATATCATATACATATCCTACCCAAAATAATTTACTTGCTAATTCATCCCAAATTTTGCATTATTTGCACTCAGTGTATACCACCTAGACCTTCAGGATTCAAAAATCTGACCCTTGCAATGGGCCTTGAGATCTCTTTTATAACATAAGAGAGCGACAAAGCTTCGGTCCCATTTTCAATTACATTCATCTAAATTTTCATTTCAAAATGAATTTTGTCTACATTTAGAAATTGCATGATGATTGGATGCAATCATTTTATCACATAAGGGAATCAAAACAATTACAACCCTTGTAACCAGTCGGTGTCACCGTTACTTCATAGAAAATTTTTCCATTAAGGCCTTGTTATTAATGTCCATGTTGAAACCCAAAGCAACAGCACCATCACAACAACAAATCTAGAGAACCCCAAAAACCATATGAACTAGAACCTAGAGTAGCACCACAGGCACGATACAGATGATCGCTTCATGTTTTCACCTCATTGGGAGGCGAAAACACCACCCTATCTTCATTAACAACCCTCCCAACACCAGAACCAGAAACAACACATGGTGCCACTACGGTAATTGGAGATACCGCAAGGACTTCTTCATTTACATCAACCAATTCAGTTAGAGCCATGAGGTAACTACGATAATCAGAATCACTCTCAGAACCATCACCACTAGAGCTGTTAGAGACATGATTGGGTGGATTTTACTACCCCAGAGAGCCTCAACTGAACCTTAGCTTGTCCTTCGATCCTACACCAAGCTCCACATACCTCTTTTCCTTTCCATGGCTTGTCACCTCCACTCATTCAACTTGACCCTTATGTCGATAACTACATCGAGTAACACCCGAGAGTAACCCCATTTCTTCTACCTTGGAGCTAAGAGTGCCTGGAATGGTACGCTATTTGTGTTGTTGCACCTCCTCTCAAGATCTTCGCATATCCATTCTTGCAAACCTACGTACCGGTGAAATAGAAGCAATTGGCTTTTTCATGTTGCACTCAAACCCAAAACCTTTGTAGAAGCAACAACCACTCAATGTAGAAGCACATAGGAATTCAAACTCTTAATCGCTATTATGCAAATGAATAGCTAGCAAGTATTTATTGAAAAAAATGATGAAGTGATCATCAATGCTCCAACTGCAACATGAATAAGTGAGTGATTATTCGTTGACGTTAATTTCACCATTGTTAGTTTCCAGGTCCATGGAAATCAATGTATTCATCATGATTTCCAAGAGATAACCACTCGCACGCATGGAGATCAGGTTGATATCCATCAAAAAGATTGCACCATTAATGTCTGCCATCAGTAGAGCTCAAACATTCAACACATGACTGGTTTAACATTTTGAATTTAGGTTGTCGATGCATCAAAGAGTTGGCATGTTGAATGACTCAAATTGAGTCAATCATATTTGAAAATTCTATGTTGTCATATGGTAGGCCCATCGACCAATGATACACTCCCTAATCAGAATACACACAAGTCATTCGCAGGCCCCAACCAACCTCTTTGTGTCATCAAGCAACTCCATGTTTCACTCACTCACACACCTCGCAGTATCTTCAAAACTATTATTTTAATCATGTGTGGTTGGTGAGGTACGACCATGATTAATGTTCATCATCACATGAGAGTCGTAGATTAGAAAATCTTTTATTAAAATGTTGGCAAACAAGGTCTGGGACCTAATATCGTATGTGAGATGTGGAAACATCTCACACACCTCATCATTTATTTGTGACATCATCAAAAATCCTTGCGAGGCCAGTAAGGAACTGTTAGGATCAAATCCATCGATCTAATGATCCATAAGTCTGCACATGCAACAAATGTTATTTATAAAAAGAGGGACTGACTAGGCAGATGGGGTGCAAACCTTAAGGCATGAAACTTCGACGCAAGTCTAAGGTTCTAAAAATTTATCAACCCAACATTAAGCGAGGATTAAAATTAAGTCCCAACACGGAAGAGACAGATGGGCTAGGTAAAGTGGGCCAGTAAAGAAAATGGGCATGATACCATAAGTCACGACTAAGATGATCAATGACTTGGTACAATAGGTCAACATGGAAATATAACATAAGGGTTCAATGTATGTGAACAAATTCAACAAGGGTGACAAACCCCTAAACCCTAACATATGACCACTAAGCACAAGGGTGATAGTTTGACAAAATTTCTCATGGAACTAGCCAAATTTTTCAAGCTCTATCAGGAACAAGTTAACATAGGACCGCCCTTTGGATAAGGTGGGATCCTATTATGCCCTCCATTTCTGGAAGGACCCACTTCTTCGTTTGGCTTCGCTGAGGGATGGGAACTCCCCACAGATAAGGTGAGAGGCATAGAGGAAGAGGAGAAAATCATGGCAAACACCACTGAGGTATTCGACATGTGCACGGGCTTTAGGAAAGGTAGGATGTTTGGAAGAGACATCAACAAGGGTGGCTCAACCGAAGGAGTGATGAACACCAGCACATTTTTGGGGTCAGGCACATTCATACTCACAGCGGGAACCAAAAGTGAGACTGAGCTAGGTTGAATTGGAGTAGAGGGGAGGAGAGAGGAGGAATTAATAGGAGGCCCTAATATGGGGGTGGTCGACTCCTTTTCCTTTCTCTACAAAGTGGCCTGCTCGGCTGCTAGTGTCATTCCCCAATGCTTGTGCTCATGCGCAAGGTGGTTTCTATAACTCTTTGAGCTAGAGGCTGAGAGCTATGAAGGGATGAAAGACTCCTACTCAAACATAGGGGTTTCCACTATATCCATTTTCAGCAGAGGGATAGGTTCCTGAATGGGAGCAAGAGGATTGGGTTGAGAAACAATGAGAGGAGTCAAATCTAGTGCCTCGATAGCGAGCCTCTTCCCATTTACTAATTTAGGAGTAGAAGTGGTAAGGGTCCTCAGAGGTTAGGCCATAAAGGATTCCTCATGGGGACCCTTCCTTTTACCATATCAAATGGGAGTAGGCTCTATGGGTAGAACATGAAGCTCAAATGCGGGATGCTTAGCCTTTCGCTAAGCGGGCAACATAGGATTTTTCTCGCAAGCACAAAATAGAATATGATGGAACCACATTAGGGAAAGAGGAAGCATCAGGCTAGACAATAGAAGAGGAAGAAGAGGGACCCTAAGAGGGGTTTTCTTCTTCTCTCCTATGGGCCTTGGCGACATCACTATTAGCTTTTAGGCATGCCCTATGCGAAACAGAATAAGGCGATGGAGGATACCTCACTTTAGGCATTAAGCACCCTTTCTTGTAGTTTTGATATGTCTGATACAAGAGGTCCTTCCTAGGTAGAAGGGGACCAATAGGTGTAGGCCAAAAGTGATCTAAGGAGTAGCTATTATGTGCGACCGATGGTTTATACCTAGTGTCATGAATCACATGCACTGAACCCCCATGAATGAACTTGAGACATTTATGCACAAACGAGGGAACTAGGTCCATAGCTACTAGCCAGGGGATACCCAACTTCACTCTGAAGAGTTCAGACCCTAGGATTATGTTAAACAATAGGTTTACTAACATAGGTCCAACAAGGACTAACAAAATGATATTACCCAGCGGAGGTATGGAAAGTCCATTATGCATACAGATGGTGCTCATAGGTGCATTGTACCCATCTTTGTGTAGGAAGTTAATTAACATAATCTCCTCAGTTATGATATTCACCTGAGATGTCAAATCAATAAGAACACTTGCTACAATGTCCCATTGATCCACGTAGGGATATAAAGAGGATATGGTTCTCTATTGAATCCCATCGATAAGTCCTATGAGGTGAAGATTATACTTGGGCCACCACTCACAGGTTGCTCAGGGGGAATAGGTTGATGCAGAAAAGAGGCCAACATGCACACTAAATGGTATTCTCACAAATCCCCCCAAAGGTTGTAAAGTAGAATAGTGACCACTTAAGGTTTCATTGTGCAACACTTACAAAACCTTCCAAATATGCCTACTAGGGGTCACAGGTTGGGTTGTAAGGTGAAAATCCATGAAACACTCACACCTAAAATGCTCCTAGAACATGAGGAAATGAGCTTTTAGTATTGCTAAACAAAACCATAATGGTTCACATCAAGTTCACCAAAAATGTAAGAGAGGGGGACCAACCAAATCAAGGCTCTAGGTCATGGAGAGCTGAGAGCAAAGGGCTCCACAAAATTACCTCACTCTAAAGGAGTGTTTTGGATAGAGGTCAAGAATGATGAGGACTATAAAGTACTTCTATCACTCTTCAGACCCAAAATCCACGTTTAGGCTAGGTGAGCTAGTTTTTGGAGTCAATACTACACCTCATACAACTCTTTGTTTGAGGAAGACAGGTTGACATGTTGGCATCTCTCAGTCGTGTTGGCTTCTGTATGACCAGAAGAGAGGAAGTATAATATGAACTACAGAAAAACAAACTAACATCCTAGCTAGTTATTCATAAATGAACAAAATAGAATGATGAATTACAAAAAGTACAAAGAAAGATGATAAAATAGATAGATAAAAGAAAGGGTGATGAAGATGATCTCACCAAGGCACTAGTTTGCCAGCTAGCTCCAAGTGCACATTCACCTACACACAAGAGAGAGGGGAAAATTTTGGTGTTGTATAGGGGTTTTCCTTAATCAAACCCCCATTTTGGTGTTTCCACCTCCATAGATAGCTGGATAGCAACAAAGTAGAAATATGTGATAGAGCCATGTGGAGTTAATGGAGTCCTACTACTACAATTGAGTGTTGAAGTACTACAATTTCTAAGAGATGGCTTGGAAATGTGTGTAGAGCTTAAGTGAATTGATCAGAGAGCTTGAAGAGGTCAAATAGAGTAAGAATGGATCCCTTTGAAAGAAGAATGAGGAAGAATAATGTATTTTTGGGTCGGTTGGTCAAAGAGGAACATTAAAATTCATCCCTAATCGAGGGTGTAATACCTCTGCCAACTTCAAATGTAGGAATCCATTAAGGATGACAGATTGTTGTGTGGATGTTTGCGTGTTGCGTGAGTGTCTCTAACAAATATTCTCCCACTAAAACAACAAACAGATGCCAAATATAAGGAAGGTATTTGGGTGATATGGAGTTTCACCTTCAAATTTGATTCTCTAAGGTGAGGGTGTTCGAAAGGGGAATTTACATAAGGGGTGGAAATTCACTCCTATCCACATACATATACTATATTATATCTATCTATTTATGTCTATGGACTGTTCTAACCCGGAATTATCAAATCCCCATGTCTCTTGATTTCTACATCTCTCCTCATTTTCTTCTTAATGTTGTGGTTCTTATGTGTTGTCCCTCATGTGTGTAACAACATACCATGAATACATCTTTCCATGTGTTTCATGCCACAACATCTCTCATCTTTATCTTCTCCTTAGGATGACATTTTCTCCGGTGCGTAGCACACATTATCCTAAGGGGGCTATCATAATTGTCTAATTTTCAATAAGGAGAATCTTTCAAAAGGCTTCCTTGGTGCCATATTCTTTACAATGAATTCCTTGACAAAATAATCCCTTGTTGAAAACCTCATTTTCTAAAATGGTGTATTCTTTCAACAAGAATTCCTTGGTAAAAAATTTATTCAAAAAGATCCCTTGACAAAAGAATCTAAAAACTTTCCATTCAAAAAGGAGAATTCTTTCCAAAGGATTTCTCTATGATAGAATCACTTATGGAAAATCTCATGTCTTTCAAAAGGAGTGTCTTTTCAAAAGGGTTCCTTGGTGTCTTGATCTCTTATGGAAAGGATTCTTAATGAAAGAGCCCATTTTATGAAAGTCTTATTTTCAAAAGGATTCCTTGGTGTCTCATGCTAGTGTCTTGTGTCTCATATTTGACATCTTATTTCTTGGTTTTTAGATGTCTTATATCTTAGTTTCTATATTGGGGGCAACCTGACTAGATTTGTCTTCTTTGTGGCTATCATGAAACACACTTTGCAATAACTACAAATTCGATCAAAGTGTCTTGTTGTGTCTTATAATGGTGTCTATTATTTTTTTATTTTTTTCATAACATGTTTTTTTTCTGTTGACATGACTATTTTGGTGAGATTGTAGCTCACTTTGTAGGATCGAAGACCTGTGCCCTCTTCACATTCTAGTGAATCTTATTCTACGTCAAGCATATCGGATAGACGGACTACTTCCTCTATGTTTTACTATATTCTCTTCAATGTCTTTCTACTTTAGCTCATACATTATTAAACACACATGCTCACTAAAATGGGGGAAAAATGAAATGGCATAAAATTGCACCCTAGTGCAATTTCCCATTATACACCCCTACCTTAGCCTTATAAACTCAACAATGCAAAATCTGCCACCTTTGCGTTGCTTATTGTGTGTGACTTTTATCATTTTATGTTGATGAGGGAATTTTTTCATGGATTCCTATGTGGTGTGCTAAAGTTTGTGCACTATGCCAACATCCTAATGAGATTCTTGCATCAGGAGATGTTGGAGATGTTACATTTTCTACCACCCTACAAATGTAATGCCTCTCTTCGAATCTTGATCACTTGAAAATGTCTACTTGGATCCAAAATACCTTTTGAACCTATCTCTTGCATTTCCATTCATTCTCTTGACCTTCTTTCACTCTATTCTTGCATTCTCTCAACTTGCTTCACTCTTGCTTCAAACTCCACACCATTGTTGCTAGTTCTACACCACTTTTGATTACAAGTTGTCAAGCTCTAGATTATCAACACGGTTCTCTTTCTCTCATCCTTCCTCTCTTAAATTCCCCAAGCATGTAGAAAGGAGGGTAACATATTTTTTTATTTACATTATCTTGTTTATATAATAGAATCTAGATTGTCTTGGCATTCTATAAATTGTCTATTTCGTTTCTTTACCATTTTATTTCTATCATTGCATATTGGCTATTCATAGAGGTGGAAACACCAAAAAAGGGGCTTGAATTAGGCAAGCTCCAAAACAAAACCAAAACAATTTTCTATCACCATGTGTAGGTTCATTGTGTTCATCAAGAGCTTGTGGGAGGCTGGACCATTGGTGAGTTCAGTTCCTTCTTCCTTTCCCTTGTCATTTTTTTATTAGATAATTTATCTTTCAAGTTATAGTATTATTCTTGTTGTTTTCTTTAATTTAATGTATTTCTTCATATTTGTTAAACTACTAGATTAGAACTCTCGGGTTGTTAGCACACCCTGTGAGTTTTAGTCTGTGAATCCAACTCTTTATTTGTATGAGACACTAGTGTACCTTTGAGATGACAAAACGATGTGCTATTTTTTAAATTATGTTCTAGTGTCCTCTATTCGAGAGCTAGTTAGTTCACATTTTGAGACCTATGAGGTCTTCTCACCCATTTCCTGAAAAACCTCCATCATGAAGCATAAAAAACAAAGTCTAGTTTGTCCGTACTTTTCAACCTTTTTAGTGTTGAGGTATTCTTGAGGTAGTTGAGGGAATTTTGCTCTCTTTAGGCTCTTCTATGCTAGAGACTTGGGAGTAGTGAATTACCTCCTCTACAATTGTAAAAATTGATATGACACATTCTTATATGCCACAAATTTTTTTTATTGATTTGAGTCATAAAGAAATTAGCACTAGCACCTTTGAGTTGATAAAAATTTCATTTTTTCCTCATTCATACAACAACTAAAGTACTAAAGCTTTCTTTTTTTATTTCACAACCATTATCTTAAAACACTAGATTGTATCCTCTGCTTCAAATTTGTCCTACACTGAAAGATTATTTCAGAGATCCTTAACATAAAGAAAATTATATGTCTTATGCTTGCCATCAAAACTAATTGAACCTTTTCCACAGATCTTAGCAAATGTGTCATCACCAAACTTAACAAGATGACCATCATAATTTTAAAGTTTAAAACACTTACTCTTATCACCTATCATATGATTTGAGCATCTGTTGTCAATTATCCGGTATTTTCTCTCCTCTCTTGCATGAAAGGTAGTTAACATAGTTCCTTCAAAATTGTGACTAGTTTCTTGAACAATTTCCTTCACACATCTTTTAAGGTTAGAAAAATTAGTTCCAACATTCAAAACCATGAAAAAACACTCATTACTACCATCATTCAGATAGTCTGATTCCTCATCATTAGATATGCCATTGTCTTATTTAACATAATAACTCTTCTTGAAAGATTTACCTTTATGATCTTTATGTTTGTCATTTGATACTTTGCATGGACATTTTGAAGGGTAATGACCTATCTTTTCATAATTGAAACACTTGAAGGGTAACTTACCTCTATATTTTCTAGTTCCCTTTTTCAATCTTCTTAAAAAAATTCTTCCACCTCATCAAGATCATCTGGATTAAATTCATCATTCTTCTCTTTCTTGCCGACTTTAAAAGTAGTTTTTTTTTTTTTAAGCATATTTTTCAAAATATTTGAATTCAAGAGTAGTTAAAACACCAAACATATAATCTTTAGTATATTGATCCAAACTCTAGGCTTCCTAAATAAGAGAAACTTTAGCACTATAATATTTAGGAAGAGTTCTCAACACCTTTTTCACAACTTTACTTTCCTTCAATTTTCCACCAAGACCATTGATGGCATTAACAATTTTATCCACCTTGAGCATGAAGCCTGAAATATCTTCATCTTCTAACATCCTTGGGGTTTCAAATTTGGCTTTGAAATTCTGCATATTTGCTTGCTTGACATTAGTATCTCCTTCATAAATACTTTGAAACTTTACCCTGGCCTCTTTAGCAATTTTGTAACTTATCACCTTCACAAGTTCTAAATTAGAAAGTCCACTCAAGATAAAATTCCTTGATTTTCTATTATTCTCATAATCCTTGATATCATCTTCACTTGTTAGAGAATTCAAAGGTATATTAAATCCATCTTCAACTGAATTTCATACACCAAACCCTAATGAGACAAGAAAGGCTTCCATCCCAACTTTCTAGAAGGCATAATTTGTTCCATCAAACATAGGAGGTTTGACACCATTCTTGTGTGCCATCCATATCTACCTCAAGCAATTAAGATTCTTCTAAGGAACCTCTACTATGATACCATCATTCATATTTAAACCCTTATTAAGCATCAACATGAATGTAAACAAATGAAACATAAACACATCAACAACCACACATAATAGAACATCAAATTTTATATGGAAAAACCTAATCAAGAAAAAACCATGGCGAGGATTAACTCACATATATATGAATATCAACACCAAATATAAAAGGCTTACTATCGAAAGGGCTCACTGCCCAATGGAATCAATGTCCAAAATAAAGAAAGGATCACTACCAAGGGCTCATTTTCTAGATAGAAAGAGAATAGAAAGAGACTATTACAAGGAGGTTCACTACCTCAAATCAATAGAAGAATCCACCACAACCATCCTCAACCTTTGGCTCACTGCCTCCAGCAACTTCAAGCACACTAAAATGCAGACACCTTTTTCTCACTGCTTTTGGTAGTCATAGGAATCCATTCTCACACTTAGATCACAACACTTGATCACACTTACATCATTCCATACTTCATTCCACACACTTCTCCAACAATTGATCTTACATATATATCCTTTGTGTCCTCAAACAATCTTCTCCAAGTCGGCTTCAATGAAACATATGCACCTCAAATGTGCAACCACGAAATAGGTAGACAACAAACACCTCCATGGTGGAAATAAGTGAAGGAGGACTACACAAAGGGATAAATAAGACCAAAATACACACCGACACACTACACCACTCTTCCACAAATAATGAATCACATTTGCAAGTAACATTATCATGCCAGGTCATCCAAATTGGTATTAATGGTAACACATAACCACATTCACACTTCATTAGATCCACAAACATCTTGGGAACCATATAGTAACATCACAAAACATCCTAAAATATTCCAACACCAACATAATATTCAAAAACACTAGCGCAAACACCTACAACTAAAACTACTTTCATCCTGTACAACCAATCAAACTTCCATTGAAACACATCACATGAATCAAGATTGCAAAATAGATAAACACCAAACCATCCAAGGGAAGATAGATATGGGAAATATTAACACATTACCAAATCTGCAAGACACAAAACATTAACACAAATAAATGTGAACCAATTCCATTTCTCCTAAATAACCTTCGTCATAAACCAAAGACAATGCAATACATTGATAAAAACATCTTCTATTGCCGCATGATCTATAACCTAAAACACTGGATTTAAAATCTTTGAACACTTCTAGCCATCACATCCAAAACACACAAGCAAATCTTCAAGAATGAAAAAATATGGAGCACAATGTAGAACACACCCTATCACCCTGTACACTCTTAATGCAAAGTTTCTCAAAATCACTTGGAAACCAAGTGACCATGTTGTATCTGCAACACCTACTCAACATGACAAACACCTTCTCATCATAACCACACTAGAGGTTGGCATAGGTTGACATCAATGACAACACTAATGACAGCATAGTACAACATTCTATTGACTAGATACACCCCACTAAGGGACCCCATGGATCAACACAAAAGACCTTCAACATCAAGCCAATAATTTAAAAAAAAAAAACTAAAGTGACACAACTAATGTAACACAGATAACAACACTACATTAACATCATATACCATAATCACATTATGACCTAAAAGTAACATTAATGATATCCCACTTACACACCTATCCACCATGGTCCCTTAACGATGCTACTATGACACATCTACACTAACTAAACCTATAGAAATAAATACGATACACTAAAAACACATCCAGTCAATTCTTTGAATGTAAATTAAATCTCATACAATAAATTATATATGATAACATAATTATAATTAAACCTCATCTAACACTATGTGAATATAAACCTAATCCTAGTCAATGCCATGAAATAGATACATAAATATATATCTCATCTACTACTAAATTGAGCTCATATGCATCATAAATATAATATTCCTATGTTAACCTTTCCATTACATAATAAACAACAATAAATATATAAATATTCAAGATTACATCAATTCATTTACTTTTCTTTTACAGGAATGCTACAAAGTACACGATTCATTCATCTGAGAGGTACATATATATAAGATACATATTGGACACCATTTTTTCCTAGAAAAATCATCTACACCATAAAACCAACTTAGGAATGGAGTGGAAGGAAAGAATCCATGTTGTACATGAACTACACCACCTAAACCCCAATGGCTGGTTGGAAAATACCACCCTACCATGTGGAACCCTAAGGCCCACTCCCTCCATGCTAGGAGACACCACTAGCCCCACACACAAGCAAGCAATAGAAACAAAAAGTGTCTGAAACTAATCATCCAAAGGAGACTACCTTAAAACAAGAATCAACCAAAAATCACAAGGACTTTCACAAAGACTTTCAAATACTTCTAGAAGCCCAACACATAACACAAACGAATAGGAAACCCAAAATATGATCATTATACGACAACACATATAATGAAGCACATCACATCATTTGCATAATCTTATAACATGATAACCAACTTTTAATTTCTATTTTTCAGCACATCATAATCAAGACCAACAATGCATATCCTTGGTACAATTGATCCTTACATAGAATAGAAGACCCAACACAAGATTTCACAAATAGGAAAGAATTATCAACATACATATAGTAACACATTCAAGCATAAATGATTAAACTAATTCCCTCTTGACAATAGTAAATCTACCAGCCATAAAACAACCATAAAATCATCATATCAACTTGAAATCAAAATCCGTCAAAACCCCATTTCAGATTTGATCCTTGAATACTCAATCATGCAAGCGGAATTGACTAAAAATGACTTAGAAATTCACAAAATGCAAAACAATAGATGATTCCCATTCAAACCCTCTTGACAAGAGTCAAATCTCCTAGCCATAAAACAACCATAAAATCGTCATATCAACTCAAAATAAAAATCCGTCAAAATCCCATTTCATATTTCACCCTCGACAACTCAACAACGTAAATAGAACTGACCAAAAATAACTCAAAAATTTACAAAATGTGAAACAATAAACAAATCCGATAAAAACCCTCTTTTCAGCATACCTGATTACAACCAAATGACAAAATGAGAAACCCAACAAGTAGGTATTTTCTAGATTATTAAAAAAAACATTAAAAATTCAATTAATTTAACACTTTTCAAATTCTTATAAATCTAAAATGCATAAATTAACAAAATCAAGAAAATCCTTACCTCAAATTCGAAGAACAATGATGAAAAAGAAGTTGAAACCCCAAAAGATCCTCCAAGCTCAAATCACGAATCAAAAACCATGATCTAAAGCCAAAATGTTCATTCACCAGAAACAATAAATTCTCATGAATTCCTTCAAAACCATGTAGAATCCCTCCATTTTATCTCCCTTCTCAAACCCCCCAAAAATCTCTTCCAAATCCTCTAAATTTCATGCATTAAAAAATAAGTGAAAAAACCTATTTCCCAAAAGACTCTTCTTTTCCAAAATAAAACAAGGAAAATAAAATCTCAACTAAAATAAAATATTTAAATATTAAATTAAAGCATCGATCCTCATCCCACTAATGAAATAATTAAAATAAAATAAATAATAAAATTAACTCATTTGTTTAGGGTTTCCCACCAAATAAATTCAAAACATTATAAAAGATAAAAGAACCTCCCTAAAAATAGCTACTCCACCAAAATAGTAAATCAAAACACAAATATAACATATGCTTACATATTTATATTTAAATATTTACTAATAAACATATTAATATTTAATAAATAACATTAAAATATGTTAATATTTATACCCTTATTTTCATAAAACATAATACACATGTAATCATAATAATATTAATAACCAATATTCACTCACACCAAAGAATAACCATAGCAATACACACACACACACACACACACACACACACACACACACACACACACACATATATATATATATATATAATAACATTAAATCACACTTTAACACCCACATGGCAACTATAGTTACCAACAACATAACTGACCTAGAAGCTAACTTCACTTAAATAGGTCATAATCAGAGACTAAGCATAAACCAAAACATAACTTCTAACATGAAAGAGACATTCACATTAAAGAATAAATAATAAGAATGATCACAACAGTGACTAACCTGACTTACCAAAGGATTTAGCACCATTTGAACTGAATCCATACTCAAAGCTATACAATAAAGTCACACAATCACATAACCTAACATAAACATTCACACAAGTGCAACACTCCAACCATAGGGTATAGGAGATTGGGCATTGTCCCATGAGAACCTTGAAAGGTGGTCACACACTAAATCAATTGTCCCTAATTGGGGA
The DNA here is from genome assembly GCA_007115665.2 of Sequoiadendron giganteum. Lineage (NCBI taxonomy): Eukaryota > Viridiplantae > Streptophyta > Pinopsida > Cupressales > Cupressaceae > Sequoiadendron > Sequoiadendron giganteum. The sequence continues at coordinate 337,436,519 of CM021106.1, read as the reverse complement.
CAATGGCTAGGGTTAGGGTATAACTTGGGCCTAGATGTTATCTCCTCAACCACCATTGGGATTAGAGGCATGCTTAGACCTACTAATTCAGGTGGAGACGTAGCCTAGTACCTATTCAATCAAGCATACAAATTAGAGCACATGTGCATAATAGCCAAAGCATTAGGAATGGAACTCTAGAAATCATATCTCATTCACGTATGTCCTCCATACGTCCAATGGTACAATGCCACCCTTTCCGCTTATCCTAAAAAACATGCTATTGTGTCATTTAACTATCCAAGTAAATCTCTGCATAATAATAATAGCATAACAATATGTGTCATACTCACAAAAGTACTAACAGAAGCTCATGTTCCATCTACAACCACAACACTTGAACACAATTCAGTACCTCTTCATGATAATAAGTATAATCATAATCAAAGTCATAATGTTATATCATCATGATAATAATATTTCAAAATCATGTGAAAATCCTAAAGATAATGAAAGCACTTCCATAGCACAAATATTCCCATAGCTTGCATCCTAGTAATGATCATGTCTGAACACACACACACACCATTATAAACCTATCCTTAAACATATATAATAAGTTCTATCCTAAACTTCTCACATAGTTCATAAATTCATAATATACAACATCAACTGTTTAACATCATTGGCACATACCTTTAAATATCCCTATTACTTTGCCTTCATCTCCAAGTTCCAAAGCCAAACTACCTACACATCCACGGTGAGAATGGAGGGGCACTACATTCACCCCCCCTAATACTTGACTTATTCCTAGAAGTCACAAACTAGGGTGGAAACATAACACATTAGTACCAAAATTTCTCTACTCTATAATTGATGTACATCCTCATTTTGAATCATTTCGATTAAAATCACTATCTGACTACACATTTGAAAGTAATATTTTCCCTAACCACATTTATTAAGAAATCCATACATCTCTTATAGTATGATACTTGATGTTTACACTAATAAATATAGAAGGTACTCCAATTAACTCTATTTTCCTTTCGCAATACAAAAATTTCCATAATCTCATACAAGAAAAACACATCAAATGAATTCTTTATATTCAAAAATACACACCATCTCATGTTTCAGAAAAATATTTCAAATTACAATTTACGATTTTCAATAACATACATCCCATTTAATACCATACATTCACAATACTCTCACATTGAATATGGAATGGTTATCCCTCTTTTACATGAATATGCAACAAAATATAAGAAATATACATCTAACACATATATACACAATCACATCACTGGGAAGTGGACAACACAAGGCTACACAAGGGTCCATTTGGACACCGATAAGCAACATACTAATCCATGATACATAATCCAGGAGCCAAGAGACAATATCCATCTCACATTATCCGTACCTCACACTTAGTGACTTGATGGTGTTAGGCCACATGGTGAGACCATCCAAACAAGACCACAATGACCTACCTCTTGTTGTATAAGGTGGTTAGCCTCCAAGGGATAGTCATCACACATAGGTGGGTAGTGGGTTCTAGTTATATAACAACCTTAGTACATACCCCCATCCTCAAGGTTCCCTGTGTCTGCTTCCTCGTATACACTCACCAAGTCCACCTCATACATCCTTAGAGAGGAATCAAAATAAAACACATGGTCGACATCAAAAACAATAAGGATAAACTAGTTTAGCTACCAAAGTAAAAAAGAAGAGAATAAAAATTCAATTTCATCAATAAAGTAATAAATGCGCACAATTTCAACACTAAATCAAATGTAACCATGAGGGATACAAGAAAATAAGATCACAAGGTGTGGCTAAACCATCACAATCAAATATAAACAAGGTGTTAGCTTTCACAATCAATAGAAAACCATCAATAACTATAAAGAAAGTCCACAATATTTGAAATTTCACTGTACAACACTACATGACTAGATACTAGCCACCAAACAAGGAACAAGGGAACAAAATCATTCTATATCAGTAGCCCTCATGTGGTGTGGAGTGAGCATGCCATCCACATGGCTTAGAGTGTACTCCTCAGCTACACCCTGCATCGTGTTGTCACACGAGATGGACTAGCCAAGTGGCCCACACAATCCTTGGATGCCCACATGGGATGTGCACCTCGGCCCCCATCCCACATCACATCTCAGTGTGGCATGGTCATACGCCAGTTGGAGAAGGTACACATTGGTCGTATGCCACATGGCAGTGTGTCTATGGCTCCATGGAAGTATGCATGCACAAAACACACCTTGCATAGCAATACCTCATGGAGAAGGCACACACAGGTACTCACTGTAGCTAGAGGTATACATGGCTAGGACATACCCATATGCTAACCGACCCAAACACTGTCAAAAGAAAACATGAGTACCCCTCTACAAGTGTGTGAGGCCCCATTACGCTCATCACACAAGTAGGCTATCATAACACAATCTCATAGTGCACCTTCACACATATATGCACGTGGCATCGTGTCCTCGAGCCCAACTCGCTACCATCAACAACACGACATCATCACCAACACTGTGTCGAAACATCAATGGGGTGTGGCATCGTACGTATTGCATCATGTCGGACGACATGCAAATACAGTATATATAATGCATATATGAGTATATCAATATGGGGCTACTCGAGCTTCACCTCTCATACAGACAAGTTTGACTTGCTAATGCCAACTCAACACCCCTATAGGTGGCCAAGCAATGCCAACTCAACATACCTATGGACATCCAAGAATATACTAACAAACCAATGTTGTTGTACTCAAAACTATGGGGATTAGGCTAGCACATATGGATCAAGTACCCTGGTCCATCATAAGGGGAAGTAGTGAGTAAGTTTCCTCGGGATCAGTTGAGCTAGGACTGCTTTGCACCACAATATTTCTATGCTACACACTCTTCCCAAGGAACTGTGTGGCCGCTACTACCCCTTCATGGATTGAGGGGCTAGAGAACCAAAAGAAAAGAATATGTGAAACTATCATTTGGCTACTCTTATATATGAATTTTAACCACATGTGGGTTGGCCCTTAATCAGGTAACAAACATACAAGCACACATTATGGTATGGTTTTGAAAAATACAACATATTCCACATGGATGGGTACACAATATCACCATCCCATGGGCACACAAAGTAAGTACGGGGTATTCACAACACTCAACCAATGCACAGTTACTGGTTTCTCACATTTATAGGGGGTACAATTACATGCACAATTCCATTACTTCTCAAGGATCACATACCATGAGTACATTTATTTCCATAACCAATGTGATTCCCTTCCCAAAATCATATCATTACATATTATCCATAACCCTTTATCATATTTTCTTTCACTCCACTCTCTTCCATATGTCACATGATACTAAATGTCAGTGTTATGATCACCATGATCACTTAACAACTCCTCTAATAAAATTCACATTCACTTTTATTCATTTGGTATAAAATTCTATCCTCATAATGTAAGCATATGCCAACTAACTTTTCTTCCACACAATAAGAATTTTACATAAGTACTATGGATTTTCTAAATGCACCCAAGAATCATTAATACTTTCACATCAACATTCATACATCCATAGTTCAACAAATTATACAAAAGTTCCATATTCACAAAAGAACTGTAATGATCCTCTACTTAACTCTTACCACTTCATGCGGGTCTTTCCTAAACACAAACAACCCCTACTTCATCACAAGTTATTCAAATTTTCACAGAACAAAAGGATTCACATATTTGTTTCCAAAACACCATCCCACATTCTCTCAAACTTTATCCCAAGCCAGTACAAGTAACACTAAATCTTTACATGGTGATTATTCATACTCAAACATCCCTATCCCATACCTAAGCTTAATTACTTCACATGTTACCGCCTCATAACAATTCAACATGCAAGACATCCAATGCATAAATCTTTTCTTTTTATAAAATAGTAAGAAAGGACAAGGATATTACATCATAGGTTTCAGCTACACATAGCAAACAAGATGTTCAAATACCAATATAGCCATCATAATTTATCAAAATAGAAACCTAGTTCAATGCACTAGCATCTTATTTATTCCACCAAAGTAGCCCTTTCCAATAAAAACATATCACATCATGTACTGCAAAACTTAATCTCATAAATTTACTTCCAAATGCATAGATTAAATACCCAACAACTACACTCAGTCATTCATAATCTACCTTTTATGCATAAACCAAAAGTAAGGAGTGCAATTTCAAGAGAACATAAGATTTGTCACTAAAGTAATTTCAAACATAATCTCTTTGATTTATAATCAAGGTTTAAGCATACAAGTTTAAGACCTAAATGATTTTCTATTATAATATGGTTTACGACTAATTCTCTTTATTAACTATATGTGGGTTAAGAGAAAGAGGAAACAAGATAATCTAGTTCGATGCAAGCAACTTGTAAACACAAGCTTTCCAAAATAAAATTAAGTCACGCTTTCTACCCAAATCTTAACTACCACCATCAAGCAAGTTTTTCCATTTCTAATCATAACTAAACACATGATCAAGATTCTATTACATCACTTAGCATGTATTATAGCAATCACAAAAGATCAACAATAAGTCATTTATAAACTACCTACATACTTTTCCTTAGTCTGTTCTAACAACCCTTTTACATGCAATATATTCTTAACATTATGAAAATGCACCAAACAACATATGGGTGTAGACACTCCTACAAACCACAACAAAACACATGAAGAGATGACATACTTAGGCCACGACTTCCATTTTCAACCATATAACATACATTCCCACTTGCATAGAACCACATAAATAGCCTACCTGCACAAAATAACATCTTATCCTAACACACATCTAGCCAAACAAAAGAAATCCACATGCCAACTTATCAGCTAATTAATTTGAACCCGCACATGCTTTCCAAGACTAAATTTTTACTTTTAAAGAACTAGAAGTCATGGAAATGAAACAAGGTCACACAAGAAAAATCAATTGTTACAATCATCCAAGGAATCACACCCAATAGGAGAATACACAAAGTGTTTAATCCTCTATCTAACATCTTAACTGGGTGTGTTTATATTAAAACATGGTATCTAATACAAGTGTCCTTATGACCTTCTAGCCACACATCAAACATCCGACAACACATGCATGGGGAAAGTTACTATAATTAGACATGGGCGAAAAAATTAACCAGAGATTCCAGTGCATCAACACTGGCTTTGATACCAAGTGTAATGCCCCACTAAGGGACCCGATGGATCAATACAAAAGACTTTCAACATCAAGCCAATAATTTTTTTTAAAGAAACTAAAGTGACACAACTAATGCAACACAACAAATTAACATGGATAACAACATTACATTAACATCATACACCATAATCACATTATGACCTAAAAGTAACATTAATCATAGCCCACTTACACACCTATCCACCATGGTCCCCTAACGATGCTACTATGACACATCTACACTAACTAAACCTATAGAAAGACATATGATACACTAAGCACACTACCAGTCAATTCTTTGAATGTAAATTAAATCTCATACAATAAATTACATATGATAACATAATTATAATTAAACCTCATCTAACACTATGTGAATATAAACCTAATTCTAGTCAATGCCATGAAATAGATACATAAATATATCTCATCTACTGCTAAATTGAGCTCATATGCATCATAAATACAACATTCCTATGTTAACCTTTCCATTACATAATAAACAACAATAAATATATATATTCAAGATTACATCAATTCATTTACTTTTCTTTTACAAGAATGCTAAAATGTACTAGATTCATTCATCTAAGAGGTACATATATATAAGATACATATTGGACACCATTTTTTAAAAAATATCATCTGCACCATAAAACCAACTTAGGAATGACGTGGAAGGAAAGACTTCGTGTTGCACGTGAACTACACCACCTAAACCCCAATGGCTGGTTGGAAAATACCACCCTACCATGTGGAACCTTGAGGCCCGCTCCCTCCATGCTAGGAGACAACACTAAGCCCCACACACAAGCAAGCAATAGAAATAGAAAGTGGCTGACACTAATCATCCAAAGGAGACTACCTTAAAACAAGAATCAATCAAAAATCACAAGGACTTTCACAAAGACTTTTAGATACTTCCTGAGGCCCAACACATAACACAAACGAATAGGAAACCCAAAAGATGATCATTATACCATAGCACATATAATGAACCACATCACATCATTTGCATAATCTTATAACATGATAACCAACTTTTAATTTCTGTTTTTTAGCATATCATAATCAAGACCAACAATGCATTTCCTTGGTACAATTGATCCTTACAAATAACAGAAGACCTAACACAAGATTTCACAAATAAGAAAGAATTATCAACATAAATACAATAACACATTCAAGCATAAATGACTAAATTAATTCCCTCTTGACAATAGTAAATCTTCCAACCATAAAACAACCATAAAATTGTCATATCAACTCGAAATCAAAATCTGTCAAAAACCCATTTCCGATTTGGCCTGTGACTACTTAGAAGTGTGAGCAGAATTTACTAAAAATGAATCATAAATTCATAGAATGCAAAACAACAGAAAGATCCCATAAAAACCCTGTTGACAACAATCAAATCTCCCAACCATAAAACAACCATAGAATCATCATATCAACTCAAAATAAAAATCTGTCAAAAACCCATTTCATATTTCACCCTTGAATCCTTAGAATTGTGGACTAAATTGACCAAAAATAACTCAAAATTTTACAAAATGAAAAACAACAAACAAGTCTCATAGAAACCCTCTTTTCGGCATACCTGATTACAACCAAATGACAAAATGAGAAACCCAGCAACCAGATCTTTTCTAGATTATTAAAAGACATTAAAAATTCAACTAATTTAACCCTTTTCAAATTATTATAAATCTAAAATACATCAATTAACAAAATCAAGAAAATTCTTACCTCAAATTTGAAGAACAATGATGAAAAAGAAGTTGAAACCTCAAAAGATCCTCCAAGCTGAAATCACCAATCAAAAACTATGATCCAAAGCCAAAATGTTCATTCACTAGCAACAATAAATTCTCATGAATTCCTTCAAAACCATGTAGAATATCTCCATTTTCTCTCCCTTCTCAAACCCCCCAAAAATCTCTTCCAAATCCTCTAAATTTCATATATAAAAAAAGAAGTGAAAAACGCTATTTCTCAAAAGACTCTTCTTTTCCAAAATAAAACAAGGAAAATAAATTATCTCCTAAAATAAAATATTTAAATATTAAATTAAAACACCGATCGTCATCTCACTAATGAAATAATTAAAATAAAATAAATAATCAAATTAACTCATTTGTTTATGGTTTCCCACCAAATAAATTCAAAACATTATAAAAGATAAAAGAACCTCCTTAACAATAAACACTCCACCAAAATAGTAAATCAAAACGCAAATATAACATATGCTTACATATTAATATTTAAATCTTTACTAATAAACATATTAATATTTAATAAATAACATTAAAATATGTTAATATTTATAACCTTATTTTCATAAAACATAATACACATATAATCATAATAATACTAATAACCAATATTCACCCACACCAAAGAATAACCATATCAATATATATATATATATATATATATATATATATATATATAATAACATTAAATCACACTTTAACACCCACATGGCAACTATAGTTACCAACAACATAATCGATCTAGAAGCTAACTTCACTTAAATATGTCATAATCAAAGACTAAGCATAAACCAAAAAATAACTTCTTACATGAAAGAGACATTCACATCAAAGCATAAATAATAAGAATGATCACAACAATGACTAACCTGACTTACCAAAGGATTTGGCACCATTTGAACTGAATCCATACTCAAAGCTATACATTAAAGTCACAAAATCATATAACCCAACATAAACATTCACACAAGTGCAACACTCCAACCATAGGGTATAGGAGATCGGGCATTGTCCAATGACAACCTAGAAAGGTGCTCACACACTGAATCAATTATCCCTAATTAGGGACAATGGCTAGGGTTAGGGTATAACTTGGGCCTAGATGTTATCTCCTCAACCACCAACCGGATTAGAGGCACACTCAGACCCGCTAATTCAGGTGGAGACGTAGCCTAGTACCTATTCACTCAAACATACAAATTAAAGCACATGTGCATAATAGCCGAAACACTAGGAAAGGAACTCTAGCAATTGTATCTCATTCTCGTATGTCCCCCATATGTCCAATGGTACAATTCCACCCTTTCCACTTATCCAAAAAAACATGCTACTATGTCATTTAAATATCCAAGTAAATCTCTGCATAATAATAATAACATAACAATATGCATCATACTTAGAAAAGTACTAACAAAATCTCATGTTCCATCTACAACCACAACACTTGAACATAATTTAGTACCTCTTTATGATAAAAATATAATCATAATCATAATCATAATCATAATATCATATCATCATGTTAATAATATGTCAAAATCATGTGAAAATCCTAAACATAACCAAAGCACTTTCATAGCACAAATATGGCCATAGCTTGCATCCTATTAACAATCATGTCTGAACACACACATACAGACACCATGATAAACCTATCCTTAAACATATATAATAATTTATATCCTAAACTTTTCACATAGTCCATAAATTCATAATATACAACATCAAATGTTTAACATCATTGGCACATACCTTTAAATATCCCTATTACTTTACCTTCATCTCCAAGTTCCAAAGCCAAACTACCTGCACATCCACGGTGAGAATGAAGGGGCACTACAAGATAATCTCACACGACACCAAAAATACCTCTCAATCCCATAATTGGGTACCTTCTATTCTTAGCCTTTATCTATGGTATAAATTCATTTTAGGATATGTGTAGATACAAAGAGATATGTGATAGGTGCCACATGGATGATCCATACTAATTTGGCCTTGCTACTTTAATTAAAACTAAGTACCAACCAAAATTAATGGTCAAGATTAATGAGTAGCAATGGCACAGTAGAGTATTATTTTAATACTAAATGTATATCTACTTTGGCCTTGGTAATTTAATGGAAACTAAGTACCAACCACAATCAATTATCAAATTTTTTAGTAGATATATAAAAAACTAATGTGCATAACTATTTAATATACTAATATCTAGTTATTGATTATATTACCAAATAGATAGATGAATATCTCTTGATGTTGTTAATTGATACATTTTCACTTACTTAGGTATCAATTATCATCAATGCACCATATATGTAGCCATTTAAATCAATATTTTAAATAGATTTATAGATAATAGAAATACATCCTCTTTGATCCATCAATCTTCAAAATTTAATAAAAGACCACTACATGTTTTTGTTTGATGCTTTCTCCTAAGGAAATAAATTCTTGGGGAATTCATATTAGAATAGAGGGATTCACTCAACCATCTATAAATCCATAAAATTAAATAAAAATATGGTTGTCACCTTGGGCCCCATCGTCATAAAGGAAACCTATAGTTAGGGAAAATCAGCTATAAAACTAAAACAACAAGATATGAAACCCTAACTAGCACAATAGAATACGAGAAAATATGAAAATCAAAATAACAAGCAAATGCATACTGATCTCCATGCTAAAATTTATTGATCTCCATTGCTCTTCTCAACCTCACATGAGAATGCAAGATTTTGAAGGATTGTTGATTGAGGAATGTTGGTTGCTCACTGTTGTAGCAACATAACATTAAGATGAAATGTAATACCCCTCCGTTTTGATTCTTGTTCAAGTTGCTTTATGTTATGTTTGGTTGCAGTTACTTTGATACTGGATACATTTTGTTATGATGTTTTGACCGTTACTATTGAGTGACAACTATTATTGTGAGATGTAGTTATCTGATTTTGTTTCACATACATTATGGATTAATGATTTTGTAGAGTTAGCATGAGATGTTATTATGAGATTACTAAATTATGATGGAAGTATCAGTTTTGATGTGTGTATGGGTGAAGAGGATGGGTTCGCATCACTCGCTTGCGAGCGCCCTGCGAATCTGTGATTTCTTCTTCACGGTGTGTATTATATGTTGGATATATTGTATGATGTTGTTTACTTGGTTGCAGGATTGCAGATACATGATATCGACTCCACCTGGTTTCACAGGTTTAAGCGTGTCGATCCAATGGTTAAGTTGAACGGGAGATAGTAGCTAGGTAGCATGTGTCAAGTTTACACCCTAGCCTTAGTGTGTCGTCAGTTGTGTGTGTCGAGTCATTACCTGTCTTGCTTTGATGTTATTTAATTCTGAAGCATTCTTGATTTGGAAATAGATATTTAGAATAATTGCATTTAAATCATGTTGATAGTTATTTAATTTAAATAATGCAAAGTGGATAAAAGTTTATATTTAAATTAATTAATTATATTTAATTTATTTAATTAATTAAATTTAATTTATTTAATTAATTAAATTTAATCCAAGGGGTTGAATTTAGTTATTAAATAATTAAATTAATTAATTAAACGTGATGCAAGAGAATGAAAGAAAATAAAAGAATTGAAATTAATTTTGGAATTTAATTTAGACGTGTGGGAATTAAATTGGAAATTGTAATTAAATGTTTATTTGAGAAATTGGTTGCAACTTTGGAAATTAATTTATTATTTGAAATTGCATTTTAAATTGAAAGTGGGCTTTCGAAAAGTGAAATTGAAATTGAAATTGAAATTTGAAATTGAAATTGAAATTGAAATTGAAATATTTAATTTGCATGTAATGTGAATTAGGGTTGTAAAAATTGAAATTGAAATTGAAATTAAAATTAAAATATCTAATTTGCATGTAATGTGAATTAGGGTTGTATTAGGTATTTTTTATTTATAAAGAATACATGTTTTAATTTTAGGGGAAAGTTTTTAGAAAAATACATTTTTACAGCAGAGAAGAAATTTTGGAAAATTTGCACAAGGGTTTGAAGAAAGTTTGATTGTAGAATTGATTGAAGGAAAGATTGTTTGCATTTGTTTGGTTTTGGATTGGATTCATTGGAGGAGGCTTGCATCAAAAATTCATCTCTTCCTATAGCTTCTTGTACCAGGTTTTCCTCTTTGTGTCTTATTGTTCTTGATTGTTTTCTTTAAAATAGTAATGATTAAAGATTTGTTTGTTAAATCTGTTTTAGAAAATAAATTTGATATTAGAAAAAAAGAATTAGATAAATTTACAGCCTTTGCTTGTGAAAATTCTTGAGTGAAAATTGTGAAAACCTTAGTTAAATTTAAATTATTTGGGGAAAACGATTTTTTTGTTATTGAAATCAAACATAGAGATTGAACAATGCATTTAGAATGTTTTTAGAAAATGAAACCTTCTGTTTATTATTAAAAAACGGATTTTAAAATCTGCAGCATAGTTATATTTTCATGGTAAAATGGTCTGGTTGCATCGCATATAACTCCACTTTCACAAACTGGGTTGTCAGGAAATTTAAAGGGTTTTTGCAATTTGAAATTTTCTTACCTTTGTCAAAAAATCGCAAATACCCAGATCGTAGTTTTTGAGTTATGCTTAAAACATGAGATTGCTGTTAAGTTATTTTCCCATGGCTGTTCTGAAAATAAAATAATAATAAATTGATATTTATAAATATTAATATTTTATGTATTGTTATTATAATATTAAAATATTATTTAATAATATTTTATATTATAATATATAATATTAAAGTATTATATTTATTTATATTATTTTAAATAAAATTTGTATATTAGATTAGTGGAATTAAAATTATAAACATATGGGAAATTATTGTTATTTTAAAATGGCATGTTAAAGTTTAATTGAAGGAGTTAAACATTTGATTTAAAGAATGCATAATTTAAAATTTAATTGTGGAATTTAAATTCATGTGTAAAAGGTCAAATTATTAATTTGATTTAATTGGAAAAATATATTTATATTTTGGAAAATTGATGATAATGGATATTTTATTTTGAATTAAATAATTTGATATTCTGTAAAGAATAGAAGATACGTTAATGATTAAATATATTTAAATATACTAATTTATATTTAGTATATATTGAAGGCATATATCCATTTGAGAGAATAAATAATATTTTATCTTATTTTATTCCACTGTTTGCAAATTGGATATTATTAGTGTTCTAAAAGAAATGATTAGTATGTGTAGAAAATGTATAGAGAAAGATATTTTTTTACTTGATTTAAAAGGAAATATTTATTTTGTTAATATGATCGAAGAAAATATATTGAGATGTGTAAATATATCCATGAGTATTTTCAATCAGTATTTACCTTGTTTTATTTAAGTGCGTGTAATTTAGCTTTGCATGAAGAGTTTAAAAGATAAGTTTTCAATGTATGGTCAAATTTGATAAGGAAAAAGATATTTAAATATATTGAAGAATTATATAAATATTTATATTTAAATGTTTGTTTTAATTAATGAGATTTAATTAGAAACAATATGAATGCGTGATCAAATAGATAAGCCAAAATATATTTTTATACATTGATGAAATTGCATGTTTTTAAATGGATAGTTGAACAGACATAGACATCGGATAGAAAATTGAAAAGATTGTTTGCAATAGTGTTAGGTTGCATTAGAAGTAAATTTAGGAACTAACTATATTGAAAAAGGCAAATAGTTATTATGTTTTATTTAGTTCCATAGAGTAATCTAGTCATTGTGAATGAAATATTAAAGAATATATGTAATTAAATTTATTAATATATATATTTGGTGTCTATATAATATGAAGCATATATATATTAAGTGTAAAATTCATTATTGTATTTTATTTTAATGAGATGCATGCAATATATTATTGAATAGAGATTTTAAAAAATGGATTGATTAGTGTATATGGAAAATTGATAGAGAAACAATATGTTATTATATTAAAGTGACTGAATGTTTTAAATAGAAAATTGAATGAGACGTAAGATTTGGTTAGGAAATGGAAAGATTTTACTTGCATAGATTTGTGTCGATTTAAAAGTAAATTAAGAAGTTGTTTTATTGATGGGACAATCAGTTATGTTATTTATTAATTTCTATTTATATTAATTGAATCATTGTGATTGGATTATGAAAGAGGTATGGATTTACTCTATCCAAAAGTAGTATCTTCCTCATGATTATCTTAAAGGATTTAATTCTCTGTATTCAGTAAAGGGAAGTAAGTTTAATTGTTTTAGATTTCCAATAATGAAAGGGGAAATAGGGGCTATGATTATTTTAGATGATCTAGTTATCGTGTTTTTGACTTTGTCAACACTACCTATTGAATGAGTATGGATTTAGGAAATCCAAATATTAGATTTGATGGATGACTTGAATGCTTTTGTTGCTATGCCGTCAAGCTGCATTGTTGGTTTTGGGATTTAGTGTTAGTCTTAAATTATAAGTCTTCTAGAAGAACTTAGAGGATAAGGGTTGTTGAATCTTTATGCCATCTAGTTGTTTTCCCTTGGGTAGTGCATGGCGTCTTTTCAGTTTTACCCGATTTTCACAAACGGAGATGTTTGCACCTCCTTGGTTTAGGAGCAAATTATGGGATCCGTGTCTCCTTGTATGGAATGACCTTGTTATGTGGTTTTATCTTGTTGCCTCCAAGATGTTTGGAGTGAGTTTCTATTATTTGTGTCCTCCTGGTGTTGGAGTGGTTATGATGCCTAGTTTGTATGCACTTGTGTTTCCCTTGGTGATGGGTTGTGAGTGCGTTGTCCATTAGAAGAGTGACTTTTGATAGGGGTCGGAGCTCAAAGTGGTAAATCGGGTAACTTTCAGAAGTGAGTTAATCAAGTGATAATTAAATTAATGTATTTAGATGATTAGGATGTAGTTCACACTAATCAAGATAATTTAATCCTCACTCATAGACACAAGGGCTTGTTTAGACTTGGGATGAGTGAGAAGGCCTAGAATGGCAAGATCAACTATCTTGTTCTTGCAAGAGGTAGTTGATTCCGTTTGAGTGAGTATGAATGTCGGGATTCAGTTGAGGCCACCAAAATTATTTGTGTCAGAGCCTATGAAGAATGCCCAGAGGATATTTCATGACAAACCTTGCGATGACACTTTATCTAGGACAATTGTTGTTAATTATTTTATGTGTATAGTTATTTGAACATACTTGATCTACTTTATGTCTAGAAGCAATGTGACCTATGTCAGTGATGTTGGAGTTGTACTTGTACTGTACTTGATTTGTACTTGTATTGTATTTGATTTGTATTTGTATTATATTTGATTTGTACTTGTATGGTGAATGAGTTTTACTTGTTAATTCATTTGGTTGGTTATAACAGTATGAGTCAGTTTGAGTCTGCCTTTGGTTAGAGGTAGTAGAATCTTTGTCCATGTTACTTTGTTACTATCTCTTAGCATGGTGGGTGGGCCTTCGGGTACCACATTGGTAGGGTGGAACATGCACCAAGACCATTGGGTCTCCATCTATCTTCAGTACTTGGTGGCGAGACATCCAGATGGGCAGCTCGCGGTTCTTGTTGTAATTCCTTGCATTGTAATATTTTAGTTTGTATATGATACTTTATCCCTCTTTTGTAAGAGGTGGAGTTATGTAATTGTAATACATTTGTACTATTGCCTCATTCTGGGAATAAGTGATGTAACTATTGGTTTAAGATAATGTTTATGAGATTGTATCTTGGTTGATTATCTTATTATGTTATGTGGTATTCTTATGATGTATGATATTTATTTCATATAGTTCATAATGCTATGGTTATATGTAATATGTATGTGTGGGTTTAAGTAATCCTAACCTTGTAGCCTTAGACGTTGTTGTTAATTAGTAAGTGAATGTGTATGATAAATGCACTTTATAAAAAAAAATTGGTTCGCTTATGATGCTAATTGCAACTTCCTTTAAGGTTACTTGGCGGGGCATTACATGAAAATAGATAGATGAAAGATAATGGATGAAAGATTGTAGTGATAATTCGATAGAGTAAGAGTACTTCAAAGCTCATCCATGTAAATGGCTTGGTTATGGGTTAATTTATAGGTGAAGATGGGAGGATGAAAGGATACAACTTTCTTTTTTGTGAGCAGAAGTGGAATTAGAAAGTTGATCATGCAACTTAGGAGAAGAAATGGAAGGTGGATCAAGTTAACTAAAGAGGAGAATGGAACGGGGACCAAGTTAACTTACGAGATGATTTGGAAAGTGATGAATTCATCTTGAGAGATGATTTAGAAAGTGAACCAAATCATTTAGGGAAATAATTTAGAATTATTTAAATTATAAGAGATGTGAGAGGATGAGGATTAATTTAAATAAATATTTTTAAATTTATTTAAATTACTTGGGGAATGTGGATTAATTAAATAAATAAAATTTATTTAATTAATTTGTTAAAGGATAAGTGGATTAATTAAATAAATATAATTTATTTAATTAATTGCCTAGAGATTAAATAATAGGGATGATGAAAGGGGTTATGTGAGGTTTAGAATAAAATGTGTTGTAAGATGTCAAAAATGATGTCAAAAGTGAATGTCACAAGATTTGGTCAATTTTAGGTGACTACAAAACCATATCATTTCTCCAAAGTTGTACAAGCCAAAGTGAATCTACTGCATTAATAGTCCAATCCAAAACATACATTCCACTCTATTTTTGTAGGATTTTCTACACTAGATACACCTATGTAATAATATGTATGTTTGTGGTAGATTGGGAGACGCTTATATTAATAACCTAGCTAGGCTATAGATCCATAAAAGGTGATAACCAATCACAAAATAGAAAGATATAAAACACTTAAATAGAAAGTGATTATCATTAGAAACTCAACAATCAAATGTAACACAAAATATATGAAAAAGGTGATAACCAATCACAAAATAGAAAGATATAAAACACTTAAATAGAAAGTGATTATCATTAGAAACTCAACAATCAAATGTAACACAAAATATATGAGATAATTGAAATGAATAAAAGATGAACCTATCAACAAGTAGGGATATTTCTATTTTTAAAGAAGCATACCATAATTAAAGTGTTTTATTTTTATCTATATATATTTTTTTTTTACCTAGAATAAACAATATTTATTTTCTAGATGATAAATATAAGATTTTATTTTATATAAAAAAAAAAATCTTTAGAAAGGGAACTAATTTAGTAAAAAAAAAAGCTAGAAAGAAATAAAATGGTTAAGAAAAGAGTCCCTAATTTGAATGATCAAAAAAAATAATCCAAGAACAATAAAGAGTAAGTTTTTCCAAAAATATGTATGTTAGGCCCTTATTTGGCATGTTTTAGTCTTGCTAGCAGCTACAAATATCCGAAGGGCATGTTTTAATCTTTCTAGCGACTACAAATATCCTAATGTACTTTACTAGGAAGGTAGAAAAATACTTTAAGAAATATTATGAAATAAACTAAGAAACTTATATTATGTGGTTGGGATTTAAAGATATAGAAACATTAGAATGGAAAGAGGTAGAAGGGAAGAAAGAAAAAGTTTCCATCTATAAAAAGAATCTAAGAAATATTAAAGGAATATAGAATATGTAATAAGAAAGTAAAATATTGTAGAGTGCTATAGGAAGATGTTAAAGAATTTGTAGAAGAAGATAAATTATGTTTGGATGGCTACGAGGATATTCTATAAAGAATTTGAATAGGTCTTTGGAGAAAAATAGAAAAGCCATGAAAGTTAGGTTTTTTTTATTAGAAATTGTGGATATGGGATTTTTGTGTTCATATGACAAATTTAAATGTGGGGATGCCACTTCAAATGTAGAGACATCAACACAATTATGGAGGTGTCTTATTAGGGATAAGACTAGGAAAGCATAGGAAATTGTTCATAAATAGAGAGAAGGTAGATTTTTGAAATAGGTGAATGAAATGGGGCTAAGAAATAGGCTAAATGAGTCCTAGAATATGCTACAAGAATAGACACTAAAATGAGTGTAATATAGAATACTTATTACAAAGTGAATAATTTTTTATTCTACATTAAGTCAAATATTCAACCTTTACTTAAAGTTTGAGAAACTAGTCCATCATGAAAACACTTTTATTTTTAAAAGTAGGCTCATTCATTGCTTAATGTCTTATATAATTAAAATAATTTTCTACTCATATTATATCACATCATCCATAAAGAACATGGATAGAGATGATAAGGTGTTTAGTACCTAGGAGTATTGTGCCCACTGAATTTTGTTTGTTTTTAGAATATATATTTATTTCTTACAAAACACCAACAAATAATTAGTACCTAAATGTAGTTCAATTTATTCTCTTTGTCACATATATATACACACACATATACCCTTTCAAAACACAAAGCATATATTTTTTTTTTAAATATCAACATAAAATTATATTTATATATTATATCAAATTTATTATATTAGTTTTTATTTATTATTATTGTTTTTTTAATTTGCATTTTAAATATTTATTTATTGTAATATAGTAGAATTTATAAATCTATGTTATTTCTTATTTAATTTTGTGTCTTATTTTGAGCATAGTGTCTTAAAATATTTATTGATTGATAAATGATGTAATTTTGTTTGAAGGTAGGTCTCTTTTCTTATGCTACAAAGTCATCCATTATACATATTCATATACCCTCATTCACTACCTCATTTATATGCATATATCCATATACATTGTGCATATACATTCCCCTTATTCAAAAATTTATTTGCATTTACACATATAGATGTACTCATGTACCCATCACCCACCTTGATTTGGCCCCTTTTGGGTCCTATGTTAAATTCATAGCCACGAGGTTGTGTTTGCAACTAGTATTTGCAATCTCACTCCTTTCAAATTTTACAATTTAAATTCAAGATTTACCTATTCTTGTTGAAAATTTTCATGTATTAGTCAAGGCTTGAATCTATGACCACTCATTTGTTGTTGGGTCACTCTACCATTTAGCTATTAATTCACTTGTGACCAATCTATCAATATTCCTAGAATGAATTATTCTCCAACACCCCTTGAGCCACACTATAGGTGCTCATGGCTCCTAGGTTTGGTCTAGCTCTAATACCATACTTCTTATAAATAATCTCTTTCTCATTAACAATTTTATCATTTTCAATTTTCATTCATAATAGTTATATATTGTAAACAAATAAATTGATGATAAATCCATAGTGTAGAAAAAGAAGTGCAAGAATGTAAGAATATCAAGAGAACACATGGTAACCCCTATAATTATTTACTAAATGATCCCCTAATAATTACACTGTTTAACACTTTATGATTAGTACTTTTACATTACAAAAGAACTCTCAAAACTAACAAAAAGACAAAAATTGACCACTAAAACCTAGGAAACCAAGAATAAACCTAATATTTGCAAGCTTACACTAATAGAGAAGTGGGAAATTATGTGTCCAGTCTACTCAAAATTACTTGTCCTCAAGTAATTTTAGATTCATAAGCTCTAATATTTGAGGGCCTTCCCATGTTGCATCTTCTATAGGGGGATACTTCCATTGAATCAATTACTCATTAGTGATTCAGTTTCTTAGCTTCATTTCCTTTACATCCATGACTACTTTTGGGAACAAAATCATCATGCCCTCTTCATCTAATAAAGGGAACTATTTTTATGGTATGTAATATGTTTTCCAAGTTCCTTTTTCATATAAGACACATAAAAAATTGTATGAATCTTCCCTATGGAATATCTAACTCATAGGAAACTGCACTAGTCCCATAAAAATGAGGCTTTAGTTTCTAAGATCCACTTTCCTTTAAAGATGATTTTTTGTATGATTGTAATCTTACAAACACCATGTATCCAACCTTAAATTTCCTCTATATTCTATGGTAGTATACATACATATTTTTTATTCTAAGTATATTAGATATTATTCTTAAGTGATTTCAAAATTTCTTGGCTCTATTTGATCAACTCACCCACTCTTGAGACCTTGTTGTCAAACAAAACAAGGTCAAAAAAACTTTGGGCTTTATACCCATACAAAGCCATGGTTTACATCATTTTTATTGATATGTGATACATGATTTTATAATATTACTCCTCCACATGGATCTATTTAATCTATGTCTTTTATTGATCAATGACATAGTTCCTCAAGTAATCTTCCACCTATTTATTCACAATCTTAGTTTTCCCATCTATTTATGGGTGGTAGCTAATACTAGGTGTGAGCTCAATTCCTACCAACTAAAAAAATATTGGAAAAAATATTAAGAATTAAATATCTATTACTTACAACACTCTTGGTTAATCCATGAAGTCTCAACACTTCTTTAAAGAATAGATCAATAGCTTTAGGTTCCTTAAAATTTATAAAAAGAAAATAATGTGTATACTTTGTGAGTCTATCTAAAACAACATATATGCAATCCTTACCATAGAATTTTGGAAGTTTAGTGATGAAATCCATTGAAACACGTTTCCACTTCTATTTCATAATAGGTAAGGGTTACAAAAAACCTACTAGGAATGCTTGCTTAGTTTTTTCCCCAAAAAAAACAAATTCTCTAATGTGACTAAGGAAATCATCCTTGAGTCCTTTCCATATGAATATTTCCTTAATCTATTTATAGGTTTTTAAATACCTAGAGTGACCTACCAAGGGAGTACCATGAACTACTCTCAAAATATCATTTCTTTCTCTTGATTCTAGCACCAAGTAGATTCTTCCCTTATAGGCAATGAGTTCATTGATATAGTGGACCTATCATCCAACAAATTTTATTCTCACATAATAGAAAACATATTATTAGCATATTCTACGATTATTATTTTCTCCAATATATGTGATAAATTGAACTTAGAGTTGGTTTCCAAGATAATGCTTTTGCAACAACATTATTTATTTTAACATATTCAATGTCAAAATAATATGTTTGAATTTTTCTAACCTATTTTTCTATCACTCATTCATATTCTTCTAATTGAGAAAATACTTCAAGTTGTGATAATTCCTAACCAAAAATCAACCACCCAACACGTATTCTGTAAATTTGGTTAATGCATGCACGATGGCCATAATTTCCTTATCATATATCAAGAATCATCTCTCCACTTCATTGAGTTAATGAATCTCAAATGTAATTGATGTTTATTCTATTAAATAAAAATTCCAATTCACTCCCCTAATACATTGCATTCCAAAAAAAATAAAAGAAAATATGGAATAGCTAACATAGGATATAAGCTCATTACCTCTTTCATTTTGTCAAATATTTTTTGTGTATCCTTTTCCCACACAAAATATCTCTTCTTAGCTAGGTTGGTTAATGGGGTAGCTGATTGAGAAAACCCCTTGACAAACATTTTGTAGTAGTTGTAATGGCTGAAAAATCCTTATAGCTATGTTAAAGAATTCAAGGGAGGCTAATCTAAATTTCTTTGATCTTCTCCATATAAATGTGCACTCCCTTTGCACTAATTATGTATAAAAAATATAAGATCTTTGTCATGAAGAACTTGTGTTTTGACTCATTAATAAAAAGAGTATATGCTTCACATATTACTAATACCTCATCAATATGCCACAAGTTCTCCTCCACACCTTGCTATAGATTAAAGTAATAAAATTTCATCAAAGAAGACAAGGATAAAATTTGTTAATTGATTACAAAAAAATTGGTTCATATAAGATTAGAAGGTTTCTAGAGTGTTTATAGACCAAATAACATAATAAAAATTTGATAATATCCATAATAACATCGAAAGGTGAATGCACATCAAAAAATAACTTTTCACTTCCCTCTCCTCTACCCACATTTGAAATTCCTGCGTGCATGGTGGACTTTGTTTTGGGGGTACCCAACAGTCCCCCTCTATCCCCCCCCCTGACTTGAGCACCTCACTTTCGGTCCTATGTCCCTTGGGTACCACCCTTGCAGGGACAATGTTTTCACCTATGGGCCTTTCAAAGACCTTTGCGGTCCTAGGCAAATCTTCTTTGCCGGCGATGGAGATCTTTCCGGCTGTTGGCTGGAAGGATGTGTTATCCAATGGAAAGCAAGTCTCTTCCACGACCCCTCTTTTACCTGAGGTTTTCATGGCTTCTAGGATGGATTTTGACATTCCTAATTTGGTTTGTGATAGGATTCTCTCCTCCATGGAGAATGTTGTGGTGGGGAGATTTCTTTCTTTCCATCCAACAGTGGATATGGTTCGGAAATGGGCAGCGGCAAAATGGCTTCTCAAGGGTAGTTTGGAGATATGCGCGATGGTTGGTGGTCTTTTTATGTTTAGATTCATGGCTGTGGAAGACATGGTGGTGACTCTTTCAATGGGTTCGTGGGTGTATGAGAACCATAGCTTGGCTATTTGTCGTTGAAAGCCAGGTTTTGACCTTGCTATAGATTTGAATAAGTCGGCTCCAATTTCGGTGTGGTTGTTGGCCTTACCTCTTGAGTATTGGATGAAGTCATTTTCAAATGTATTGGGGATTCGTTGGGTCAGTTTGTCACCAATGAATCTATTACCATGTCAAAATCCAAGTTAGTCTTTGCAAGATTCTGTGTTAATATTTGTGTTGATAAAGTCCTTCCGAACACAGTTAAGTTGTGCTCTAAGTTTGGTAACTAGACATAACTAGTGTGATGAAAATTTTGTGGTCTATTGTCAAAAGTGTGCAAAAGCTGGTCATCTTATCTCTGACTGCAAATCCTTTTTCAGTCGAGAGGCTAAGGTTGACTGTATCTTGGAGAATCTTAACCCTATGAGAATCGATCCCCTTCCGCCAGAGGACTCTGGGCTTCTTTCTCCAATTGTTGCACCTTCCACTATTGATTCTCTACCTTCACCCACCTTTGTTGAACCACCATCTGGCCTAGTCGACCCTAGTGCCTTATTGGAGTCTGTTGTTAAACCCCTGACTATCGAGATGACCCAAGACCCTGGCTCTTCAGTAGTTGTTCCTCTGATTGGGGTGGTCTCTATGGGGACTTGCGAGACAATGACTAAGGATGGTGAAATTGGGAAGAAGAGAGCATTAGATTGGTTGATGAATCTATAGAAAGTATGGGGGATTTGAAGCTTGAGAAAACTGTAGAAGAAGGGATTTAGACAATGCGAAAGAAAAAAGGAAGGAAGAAGAAGGTAGATGTAGGAGGTGACTCAAAGCTAGGAAGTCCCTCCCAGAGAAACACTAGGATGAGAGAAATGAAAAATTAGATTGCCCTAGGTAAACAGAGGACATTGGATGTGTCCTCAAAAAAAGGTCAGAAATGAGAGTTATGTCATGGAATATTTGTGGGCTCAATAGCACCCACAAACAACTTGCTTTGAAGAACTATATTTTGGAACATAAGATTGATGTGTGCCTACTACAAGAAACCAAAATGATGAAGGAAAATTTTGATAAAGTTGCTAAATTTATTAGGCCAAATGCATCCTATGTCTATAGTGATCTTGAGGGTGCTTCAACGGGTCTGGTTGTGCTTTGGAATCCTTCAAAATTTCTGGGCTTTGTACTATTCCACTGTAAAAATAGTGTGGGGGCCTTGTTTACTTACCTTGATGAATGTTGGTCTATAATTAATATTTATGCTCCTAATCAGAGGAATGTGAGGAGTACATTGTGGCATGACCTTGGGTTAAAATTAATTAGAATAGGGGAGGCCATTGGCTGGTTGCTGGAGATTTTAACTCTCCTCTCTTTCCGTTGAAAAAAAGTGGTGGCCTATTGGATTACTCTGACAACATGTCTGATTTGGCTAATTTTCTAAATTCTTCGGGTTTAATTGATATTGAGCTCATGGGTCAGAAATTTACTTGGTTTAGCAGATGCTCTGGTGAACATCTAATTTAGGTCTGTTTAGACCATTTCCTCTGCTCTCCCCATTAGACTAATTCTTTAGATGCTAATCTAATAACCTTGCCCAGGATGGTCTCTGACCATAACCCCCTTTTTTTGACCACTAATATTCATCTTGTTGTGGGTCCCATCCCCTTCCGTTTTGAGATAATGTGGAATTCTCACCCTGACTTCAAAAATAAAATTGTTGAATGGTGGAATATTCATGTCCATGGCTCTCCCATGTTTAGGATTTTTTTCAAACTCAAACATATTAAAAACATGGTTAAAGGATGGAACAAGAGTGTTTTTGGTGATGTGTTTCACAAAAAAAAGTTGTTAGAAGAAGAGTTGAGGACCTTACAAAAGAAAATGGAGGAAGGAGATGATAGTCAACAGACTCATAGCCAGGAAAGGGGAACCAGGATGGAATGAGAACGGGTTCTCAAAAATGAGGAAGTCTTTTGGAAGAAAAAATCCAAAGTCCAATGGTTGAAGGAAGGTGATAGGAACACCTCTTTCTTTCATGTGTTAGCCATCAAGCATAGGAAAATGAATCAAATTTCTAAACTGACTGATGATTCTCATGTGGTGATTTTGAATCCTGACCAGATTGGCCTTTGTGCTGCTAACTACTTTCAGGAGGCTTATTCGTCCCCAATTGAGGCACCAAACCCAGCTTTCAACAATGTGCTTATCAACCATCTACCTACCATCATTTCCCAAGAATTTAATAAGGGGTTTCTCAGTACTGTTTCTCTAGAAGAAGTTTGGTTGGCTACCTTTAGCATGGGGATTTTCAAATCCCTGGGCCCTGATGGTTTTCCTCCTGCCTTTTTTTTTATTTTTTGGAATATTGTGGGTGGGGATCTCATGCTAGCGGCCAGGGATTTCTTCAAATCTAGTAAAATCCTTAAACAACCGAATCACACCTTCATTGCCCTTATTCCTAAGATTGGTGAGCCTCAATCCATGACTGATTTTTGGCCCATTAGCCTATGTAAAACCTTTAATAAAATCATTTCTAAGATTTTAGTGAACCGTATCAAGCCCCTTCTAGATAAAATCATTAGTCCTACCCAAAAAGGTTTTGTCCCTGGGCACCATATTCTTCATGCCACTTTGACCACCCATGAGCTGCTCCATTCTATGGATAGATGTAACAATGCAGGGATGGCCCTTAAACTGGACATCTCTAAAGCTTATGATAATTTTTTATGGGATTTCATCCCAAAGGTTTTGGATAAGTTTGGACTCAACAATTCAGTTTTCAAACTCATTATGGAGTGTATTAATATTGTTAAGTACTATGTTCTTGTTAATGGGCCCCCCTTTGGGTTCTTCTCTTATGGAAGAGGGATCAGACAAGGTGAACCCCTATCTCCCTATCTCTTCATCATGATTGCTGATGTGCTCAGTAAGAACTTTATTGGTTTGTTATCGAAAGGCTCTATTATGGGCATCAGAGTAGCTTCTTCCCTGGAACTGGTTGTTGTGCAACAATTTGTGGATGACAATTTTCTTTTTGGGAAAGTGTCTGTGGTGGAAGCCAGGAAATGGAAAGCATGCCTTAACAATTATTCTTCATGTTTTGGTCAATGCATCAATTACAATAAAAGCATGATCTATTTCTTTAACAACACACCTAATTTGCAAACCAAAGTGACTACGGTTCTTGGATGTGGTAGTGGGTCCCTCCCCTCGATCTACCTTGGGCCCCCTCTCATAATTAAGGAGGCTACCTCTAACTTTTGGAATTCGATACTGAAAAGAATCCAAAGAAAGTTGGCTGGGTAGAAAGCTCCATCCTATGCCATGCAGGAAAACTCCAACTGCTCACAGCAGCCCTTCAAGGTATACCAACTTATTTCCTTTCCATATTAAAGATTCCTAAGTACATTGCTGATATGTTTGAAAAAATTCAAAGGAATTTCGTCTAGTCTGAGACTGAGGATAAGATGAAACTCGCTCTAGTTAAATGGGAAAAGGTTTGTTAAGAAAAAAATTATGGTGGCCTAGGAGTCAAGACTATTGTCAACACTAACAAGGCTTTGATGTCCAAGGTTGGTTGGGATCAGTTAAGGAACACTAAGGATTGGTGCAAAAATTTGAATTCCAAATATCTTCTGGGCAAACCTTTAATCAATTGTCTCTCGAAGTCTCACCCCCAGGGCTCCTTAGCCTGGGAGCATCTATAACACACAAGGCCTACTAAGGATGGGATTAAGTGGAAAATGGGTAATGGAAAGTGGATCAGATTATGGGAAGATACATGGCTAATTGAGACCCCTCTGTTTTGTTCTAATTTTAGGACTCTTATGGGATCAGCTCAGAGGTATTTTGGTATCCATATCAATGATTATGTTTCTGGACCCCCCGGGGCTAGGGCTTGGAAGGACCCAATCCTCTACTATCCCCAGTCTCATGACCTTTGTTGTCTAGCCCAGTCCCTTCAGCAGATCCTCTCTACCACCAGGTTTCCCTCTTATGACAGATAAGATGAGTTTTTTTCGACCTTTGACAAATAGGGGGATCTTTCTGTTAAGTCGGCGTACAAACTGCTAACAAACCAGGGTACTGCAAAGGAACCTTGGAGGAAGATATGGAATTGCCACATGATTCCTAAAATAAATTTCTTCTGGTGGATGGTCTACCATAATAGGATTCTTGCCCAAGAAAATTTGAGGAAACGGGGATTTTTTATTCCCAATAGATGTTTACTTTGTAAGTGCAGTGAGGAAACTGCCAGTCACATGTTGTTACACTGCCCATTTGCTACTGAAGTTTGGGAGTTGGCCTTTGAAAAACTGGGAGTCTCTTGGGTGATGAGTAAGGATCTCTTATCCTTCATCCTAGGCTGGAGTGGTTCCTATTCCCATCCCCTACCTGGTGAAATTTGGAATCAGGTTCCTTCTATTTTAGGATGGTGTTTGTGGAAGGAGAGGAACAATAGGATCTTTAGGAATATTGAGAGGAATCCTAGGGATGTTTTTGGCATTGGCGTCCGGCTCATTGAGGAAAAAATATCTCTCTTTAATGGGAAACTCCCTGAGAAGGGACCTACTGATTAGGAAATTAGAATGGCCAAGGCTTGGCACTAGGGGTTAGAGGCTAACTCATTTGACAATTCAAAATCCTTAGCCAGGAAAAATACCAGATGGGAGCCTCCAGATAGAGGCTGGTTTAAACTCAATTTTGATGGGGCTGCTAAGGGCAACCCAGGTAGGGATAGTATCGATGGTGTGATTAGAGACCCTTGGGGGGGGCGGGTTATGGTTGCGAGATTTTTTGGAGGTATTTGTTTTCAGTCCTCTATTGTGGCAGAAGCTAGGGCGTTGCTCATGGGCCTCCAAATTGTTGTCTCTCTGGGGATCGCTAATCTCCACATTGAAGGAGACTCTAAGTCCATTACTGATTGGCTGGAATATTAAGGATATATTTTTGGACACTAGGTTCATTTTATCCAAACTTAGGGGTAAAAAAGAGACACATATATTTAGGGAGAGAAACCAAGTGGTGGATGCCTTGGCTAATCTCGACACTTGTTAGGGTTACTCTAAATGTTGGAGGAAAATGGAGTAGATACCGCCAAAAATTCAAGACATCATCTTGAGAGAATAAAGCAACCAATTATCATGATGAATTCAAATCTCTTAGTGTTGGGTACTAGATGGGGGGTCCACTTGATTATCTTTTGGGTTTGGTGGATGAGCCTTAAGGCTGAGATGGCTGACAGGTGGAGGGATTCTAACTGTTTGACTCATTATATGTTTAGAGATCTTCGGGTGTTGGGTGTTGGTTGGGGGACCCACTTGTTTGTCCTTTGGGCTTGGGGGATGAGCTTTATTATTGAGGTGGCTAACAGGTGGCGGGGTTTAAATTTTGAGGTTTATAATATGAATAAAAAAGGAGGCTTTTTTAAGGGAATAAGAAAGTACATGAATTTGATGAATTTGAGAGGCCGTATTGTGTGATCACTCCTCTTTGGGATTATGCGATATCTTTTTTTAACTCATCATAGCCTTCATATGACTGAGAGTTTAAATATTGATTTGACCGCTCATTATGAAGGAATGCTTCCTTCTAGTGCCTTCATGGTCGCTATTTTAGCGTGGGTCTCATATTACACCCATAGGAATGTTTCTATTTTTAGCCATATGACCAACTTGTCTTATTTTTTGCGTGCTTACTCCAAGGCTAAGGAACCCTGCATGCCCACCAATTCCTATTTCGTTGGCCACAATCTTCTCAAGATCCACTTTCACTCCATTGTCAAGTCACCCTATGGTGATTTTCCCTTCCGCACGTGTGACCTGCATGCTAGTGTCATTACCCATCACTACATTTCTCACCTTAATGACCTTTGATGAATATCTATTTCCTTGATGTATTTTACAATTTGTGTCTTCTGCAAACTCTTTGGTTTTCTATGTAGGTGGATAGAATGGGTGGCCACCATGTTCAGATTGAACTGGACAATTGTGATGAATTCTATAAGAATCTGTTAGTCTCGCACATTTGTGTTGAAGGTGGCATTTCTCCTCTAATGGAGATATTGGTTGGCCATGACCCTAATTTTTCTAGCCAGTTTGCTAATTCATGGAAGGACAGAAGGATCACGATAGGTGATATTTCTTTTGAAGTTAGTGAAGAAGTCATCGTGCAAGCCACTGGAATGTTGTGTACTGGGAAAAAGTACCCTAAGCACACTAAGAAGCAAGACAATGAAAGTTTGAAATCTTTCTTCATGGGGAATGAGGAACCGGTGCGGAACCAGTCGAGTTTTGAGTGAGAAGCTCTTCCGAAGCCT
Source organism: Sequoiadendron giganteum (assembly GCA_007115665.2). Lineage (NCBI taxonomy): Eukaryota > Viridiplantae > Streptophyta > Pinopsida > Cupressales > Cupressaceae > Sequoiadendron > Sequoiadendron giganteum. The sequence continues at coordinate 337,408,790 of CM021106.1, read as the reverse complement.
TGGGACCAGGTGTGCTTAGCATTGATGAAATATGTCACATTGGAAGGTAGGTTCAAAACCTATTTATTCTATCATTTTCCCCTGTTAAATCATTTAGGACATAAGATGTTGCTTAGCTTTCCCTTCTTTTTTCTTATGGACCTGGAAAATTCGGTCGAGAAATGTAAAGAGCTAACCAGCCTTAACCCCAATGACCTCTCGCCTCTTCCACTACATCAAGGGCTTATCCTGAGACTTTACCACTTCCACCTAGGTCTTTGTCCTCCCAAAGCCATCTTGACTGTGCTCATTGATGAAATAGAACCCCTGACTGTTGTGAACATTTACCCGGTTGAGTCAAAAATCCCTTCCTAGAAATCCAATTTGGGTACCGTGGGAAACCCCAAATCCAAACCGGCTACCAAAAAACTAAAGGGAGGGTTGGGTAATGCACATGCTAGTGTTGCTTCCAACCTCTATGATTTGAAGTCCACCCTAGAAAATTCTGCCTACAGGGCCAACGCTGCCAAAAAAGGAAAGGATGGTAAGAAAGGTATGCTAGAGCTGAGTGTAGGAGAGGGGAAGGGAAAAAATTAATAGGAAAAGACTCAAAAGGAGATACTATTATGGAAACAATGGTAATGACTAGTGGGGAGAACACTAGAAGGAGATCTAGGAGACTAGAAAAAAATAGTAAAAAGGGACAGGTAATTGAGGATTCAGAGGAGGAGCGGTCTAATAGCAAAGAGTATAAGGACGAGGAAACTGAGGAAGAGGAGGACGTAATGTGGAGGTGGCCCAGTTTACCTTGGAAGACAACAAGCTACCAAAAGAAACCTTGGCCTCTCATTCTTCGCATCCCCCGATTAATGAGCCTGAAGAGATACTGGGGACTATGAACGTTGGGGAGGAGCCCTATGCCTTGGAGAATAAAATGGACAAGCTCAACAATAGGCTTTGTGGTTTGACCCGCTTTACAATGAAGTCGGGCCACTTCATCACTAGCACCCTGTGTATTGTTATCAAGGAGAAGTTGGAGGGTAATAATGGCCAAGAGAACAAAGACTGGGTTGGTGATGATGTCGTGGACCTCCTATTTAAAAACTGGGATAATGCTAGTTAGCTACTTCCTGTGCCAGTGTTCTATTTTTTGGCTACCTTTCTGTGGTTTCTATGTTGTCAAAATGTTGTCTCTTTTACTTTTTGCTTCAATGTTAGCTTTTTAGACTTGTTCCTTTTTGGCCCGTGTGGCTCCTTGTGAAGGTTCCAACACCCCGTAAATGCTTCTTAACTTTTCAAAAACATCGAAAGGTTATCTTGTGATTATTCTCCTTTCAAAATTTAATTTGATGGTAGTCCAATTTGAGATCTATCCTTGAAAAATAAATAGATGAAAATGAAGGTCATCTATGAACTCATCGATCTTGTGGATTGGATACAGATTTTTTATATTCTTCTTGTTCAATGATTTTTAGTCAGTGCACATCCCCTTGTGTCATCCTTCTTCTTCATGAGGACTATGAATGAAGTGAAAGGACTTGAATTGAGTCTGATGTATCTCGTGTCCAATAATTCCTTTATCACCTTTTATATTTCCTCCTTATACCTCTAGGGATGGTGATATTGAGTGGTTATAATATTCTTTGTACCCACCTCTAACTCAATGACCTATTCAAAACCAATTTTAGGTAGTCTCCTTAATAGAATTTACTAAAAACCTTACTATGCTTGTTCCAGATATTTTTTACATCTACATGATCTAATTTTTTGACCTACATAAGATTTTTTATAATCACCATGAATTGAACTGCCCATGCTACTTGTCCATCATGATATATTATCTCTATTATTTGAGTATATTCAACCCCTGGTACTCTATTGATCTATCCCAATGAGTGTAACCACTAGATACCCAACAACATATCTATATCTGCTATATTGACAACACATAAATAATCCTTCATATCATATCCTCAAATTTATACTTAGTTGAGATATATTTTGAGAATCGGATACAAAAACCAATGACAACCATCACATTTAAACCTTTGAAGTCTCCTATTTTGAGACCTTATTTTGTTACAAGTCTCGCATCTATGAATTTATGAGTAGATGATGAGTACTATAACCATTTTCCCTATATACCACCATATATTTAAAAAGGATTGTACCTTGGAGTACCAAAGAGCTTAGAAAGAGTGCCTCTTGTAGCACAAGGAAAATCAAAAGTTAGCAGTATCAAGCAACAATAATCAAAACCCTGAACTAATAATGAAGAACAATGGAATGTAATAATCAAATAAACGATCTCATTTAAACCCTCATGCATTCCATGGATCACCTTTATTACACTTCAGATAATGTCAAAGCAAGATATTGAAGATTTAAAATGACTAGAATGCACTAATCTCTCAATATTTCTAAGATTTTTTTTTATTTTTTATTTTTGGGGGGTGGGGGTTGAAATGAGAATGGTAAATCCTTTTTATTGGCAAAACCAATTTTGAATGACAACTTGAGATTGAAAGACAATTAATCGATGGTCACGATTAAAAGATAAGGAATGGAATAGGGTTAGGGTTGAATTATAAAAGATGAATAGTTGAGATTAAATTAAAACTAAATTTAATCAACGGTGGATGTTAGTCGAGACAAGGAGGGATAAGAATGTGATGTAGATTGATATAGAAAAGTGATTAAAAATAAATCAAATCTTTTTCCACTTTAGTGACCAATGACCAATTAAATAATAAAGATATTATTTAATTTTAGAAGATTTTGATAAGAGAAGAATATTATTTTTGAATTAAATCATGATTTTAATTCAAAAATCAAGATATGAGATTTAATTAAATAAATAAAGATTTATTTAATTAAAAGGAGGAAAAAGCCAATTAAATAATTAAAACAATTATTTAATTATGGATAATAAGGAAAGAATCATCATTTTGAATTAAATAATGATTTTTAATTCAAAATCAAGATATGGAATATAATTAAATAAATAAAAAATTATTTAATTAAAAAGAGGGAAAAAGCTAGTGAATAATTAAATAATTAAAATAATTATTTAATTATAGTGGAAAGTGGTGTAGAAATTAAATAAATTAACATTTATTTAATTTTAGAAAGAAGGTAAGTTTAATTGGCGACATAATTAAATATCATTTATTTAATTAGTTGGAGAAGAACAAAGATACGAATGAATCAATAATTATTTAATTAATAGAGGACATATGATCATAGGAAATAATTGAATAATTAACATTATTTAATTATGAAGAATGAAAGGGAAAAAGATGGAAGGATTATGAAGAAAATTAGAGTCACGGGCCTAGGACAATCTTTAGTGTCTACAATTTGCCCCTCTTTGATACAATGTAGTTTATCGCATTGTGTCAAAGAAAATTTATCAAAATTATGCCCTAGTGAAAGGGAGAATGATGAGGAGGTAGTGGTATGCCCCCTCGAGAGGATAGGCAGGTTCAAAGAACATGAGTGTGCTCTCGACTTGGATGAGAGAAATATAAGATGAAGGACAACAAGATAGAGGAACATAGATAAAGGTGGTGAAGATGCAAAAAAGAAGAAATGTTAGAGTGAAAAAGATGAATAGTAGCTTAGAAGACATGGATGTTAGCATGGAAGACATGGATGTTATTATATTAGAATGACTCCAATATTTTCCCAAAAACATAATAGGCCTTGCATTAATCATCATTAAGCACAAAAATGACACAAATGGAGAACAAACACCTTGATATGAGATAGACCAACGTGTGCAAGGTCACCCACTTGCAAAACAAATAGTCACAAACAAGGAAATGTCCTAGCTCATACTAAAGGATAAGTTATCCCAGTCTTTTTTCCAAGACAATCCAAAAACAAAAATAAAATAAAAGAGTCATGAGACATCATTGTAAGCTCTCAAAAATAAATGATTCTATGGAGGAGAAACCATCATTTCTAGACCTCAACAATAGAGCAGTTTCAGATTTAAAAACAAAAACTAGAAATGAAACTATTCTAAACTACCAAAAATAATCAAAATGCTTCCAAACAAAAACCAGTCTCCTTTGGAATCCTATCACCAAAGTCTCGTTATGCACTTTTGCTCTCAGATTTTTGCAAGCATAGGTGCATCAAGAGGCTATTAGTGAATGGATTAAGAAAAGATGTGAAGATATGTGCATGTGCAAGATTCGTGTAGGGGTCAAAATGAGAAGAGAGTCCACTTTAAATAGGAATCTTTAGGGTGAATGCAAGTTGTGGAGGGAGTGTGGGATAAGATATTGGCTTGGAGGAAAATATCCCACATGCATGAGATGGGTAAGATAAAATATTGAAATGGATAAATACATGTAGGTGGTAAATGAATAATTTAATATTTGTGATATTTGAAATGAATATGCAAATGCATGAAATGTGTAAATGCATTAATGTATTAATATTTTTATGGTGGATAAATTATTATGAAAATGGTTTTAATGAAGTGATTATGGACATGGGTTTTATGAGTATAATATTTGAATGGAAAAGCATAAAATATGAATATGAGATGAATGGATAAATGGAAAGATTATTAAATGATTCAATGATATTTTAGTGATTTATGCTTAAATGGTAAATGATAAATGATCAAATGATTTTATGAATAATGTTTATAGAGGCCTATAAATGCTTATGAATAAATGGTTATAATATATGGATAAATGAATGAATTGTGAAATGATTTAAAAATGATTACAAGGACATTTTTATGTGTCTACATTTTTGAACCCAGTCTTTTTTGAGAGCTAGATTCGTGAACCCCTACACGAATCTTGCGCATGCACATATCTTCACAGCTTTTCTTAATCCATTCACTAATAACCTCTTGATGCACCTATGCTTGCAAAAATCTGAGAGAAAAAGTGCATAACAAGACTTTGGTGATAGGATGCCAATGGAGACTGGTTTTTGTTTGGAAGCATTTTGATTATTTTTGGTAGTTTAGAATAGTTTCACTTCTAGTTTTTGCTCTTAAATCTGAAACTGCTCTATTGTTGAGGTCTAGAAACGATGGTTCTCCTCCATAGAACCATTTATTTTTGAGAGCTTACAAATGGTTATCCCAGTCTTTTTTCCAAGATAATCCAAAAACAAAAATAAAAGAAAAGAGTCATGAGACATCATCACTCCTCTAAATCCTTCATGGGACTTCCTCAAGGAAGCTAGTAACTTGACTCAAAGACAAAGCCAAAAGAAAGAGATAAGACAAAACAAGCCATAATGCCAACAGTCGGTTAGAGTGTTTTCAAAAATTTGATTGTTTGATGTTTAAATGATGGATTGATTGTTTTACGAAGCCTAGTCTCAAGAAAGACACATATCGTATAAGGCATCTAGTCTGGTTTTGATCATGTGACCACCTGTATAAGGAAAATGTAGATGTTTGACTAAATGACAATGTTTGATTTCAGGAAGGATGCATCCTGTATAAGACATTTAATTGTTATGATGATTTGACCATTTTGACAATTTGTTTGATTGGACTTGATGACTTTGTTGGCTAGTTTGTCTTGTTGATATGTGACTTTTTTTGATGTTTCAATAACCACTTGTTTGTTTGACGATGATGTCCAATGTATTTGATTGATGGGATGAACCCTAAAGTACTGACCTAATGTGGCCTCGGGGGCTCATCGATAGATGGCCTTGCCTATATAACAGTGCACAGAAACCTCATAGTTCAACACACCCATTGACTTTGTTTTATGGACAAAGAATTGAGTCATGATTTTATTCTAGAAAACCTAAAAGAACTAACCTAATGCCTTTGGGGTGCATCAAGAGATGGCCTTGCCTACATCCAGTCATAGAGGCAACGTAGTTTGACAATGACAAAGACTGGCATGACTCTATTTTTGGGATTTTGACCATTTATATGGATGTTTTTGGGTTTTGACATGTGGTTTTTTTGTGTATTTCGTAGGTTTTATGATTCTTTTGGATTTTTTAAGGACATTTTACAATGTTTTTGAATTTTTTTAGGACATTTTACAATGTTTTTAGATTTTTTTAGCACATTTTACGACGTTTTTGGATTTCTTAGGATATTTTATGATGTTTTTAAAAAACAAATTAGGACATTTTATGATGTTTTTGGATTTTTTTAGGACATTTTACGATATTTTAAAATTTTTGAGGACATTTTACAATGTTTTTGGATTTTTAGAATGTTTTGATTTTTTTGTCTTTTTCTAAATGTTTTATGAGGATCATGACAAATGCATATGAATTATGCCTACAAGAAATCAAGCAAGCATGCACAAGACTCCAAGGACAAACATGGCCTTGCCCCTAGTCAAGTTGAATACCAATTGACACATGATGATGATGACAACATTGTTTGATGTGGGAAGGACACATCCTGAAACAATGTAAGGATGATGATAATGTGACTAAGGGATCAAGGTATGTGGCAAGTATAGTGTAAGAGAGGGAACAACAACTGTAAGACCCCAGATCATAAAATGCCAAGAGCGGAAAGGCTTACCTAACTTACCTTAGTTCAAAGGAAGGTTAGGATAGAAAGGATGAGAATGATGAAGACTATGTGTCCTTCGATCACTCTGCAATCCTGAGAATTGAAAGGAGACTAGACGAGTTTCTTTCTAGAGTCAACTCTTTGTCTCAGGTAGCTCTTTATCCAAGGAAAAAAGTGCAATTCTGAGATGACAACGTGGTGTGTTGGCATCTCACAGGTGCACTGGCATCCGCACGACCAGAAAACTAGAGAAACAAGGCTGGAATCCCAAGAAAGGACTGACAGTCTAGTCTAGCGGTTTCGGGAAGTAAAGAACAAGACTAAGAAAATAAAAAGGTAAATACAGATATGATAAAAGAAGTATATTACCATGAGGGTGATGAAGATAATTTCATAGAATACTCCTCTCGCCATCTTAATTCGAGATCTCTCCACCTACACACAACAAAGAGGGAGAGTGTTTGGGTTGTTTAGGGGCCTCCCTCAGTCAGACCCCCATCTTGGTGTTTCCACCTCCATGGACAACCAAGTTTGCAATGATAGAAATAATGATAAAGAAGGGAAATACAAGCTACATATGCAAGAAAAACTACAAAATAGTATGTACTTACTCAACCGAATATTATAGAGGAGATGAGAAGAGCTTACCACATCCGTCCAAAGCGCTCAAGGCTTGTAGAGGAGTGAATGAGAGGAAATCAAGCCTCTATTGTCACGGTGTTTGTCCTTCGCTCGCACTATCAGAGTGATGGAGTGGTAGATTTCTGCAATGGAGTGAAGAATGTTGCTACAAAGCTTAAAAGGATGTTTCAAAGAGTGGAGAAAATATGAAGTGATCAACTCAAGATCTTGCCAAACTTGAGAATGATTGGAATGGTCAAGAATATGAAGGAGAAGATGAAAAATGACCATATTCAAGTCGGCTAGCCGAAGAGGGACGTTACTCTTCGACTTCCAATTAAAAATGTAATGCCTCTATAGTCTATAGCTGCAGAAATTTGCCAAGGATATAAGCACGTCGTGCGGATATCTACGCATTGTGCGGGCATCCTCGACATAAAATGCCCCCACCAACACACAAACAAGGTACTAAGTGGAATGCAAGCAGTGGGCTTAACTGGAATTAAACCTCTGCCTTTGGTTTTCTAAAGTGTAAGGGGGTAAAAGGGAATTGTGTTAGGGGGGGAAATTCATTCTCATACATTTTTCCCCCACTTCAATGAGTACAAGTACTGATGAGCGCTTCGGTAAAGTAGAGTAGTAAGAAAGTAACAAAGCAAGAGATGTATACCTGAACCAACAAGGAAGCAGAGCATGGTCTGGAAAACTCAGAAGTGCAGGAAAGGACTTCATAGTTTAACAAAACTACAAAGTTGAAGTATGAAAGTGCCTTATAGGCTCACGATTTTGTAAGGTGGTATCCTTCAAGAACTCTCACATGAAGGAAACTAGGAAAAGCACCTTACAGCCCCACAGACCCATAAGGAAGGTATCCCCCAAGAACTCTCACATGAGGGAGACTGAGTAAAGGGAACTCCGCAGAGTCAGAGATGGCGACATGTTTACCCATAGATAGAACACATCAGGAAGCGGTCATGCAGGCCGATGAACAGACAATCACGTATACCATTGCTAAGTTGAAAGACTTTCAAAGGGGCCCCTTGGGAACCCTTCAAAATGAAGGAGGGTCCACTCAAGGGACACACTATTTGAAAAGTGAAGTCTAGTCGGGATGCCCACTAGATGAAAAGATGTGAGGATGGTCTATTCGGGCTTCCCCCAAGCTAGATACCATAGAACTTGTCAAAAGTTTTTGAAGGGGTCCCTTGGGAACCTGAGATGAAAAGAAGGGGTCCACTCAAGGGACACACTGTTCAAAAGCTTAACATCTTCCTTCTCGAATTGATTCATCACCAAGGAGTCCTTTTGAAAGATGTTCACTTCGTCAAGGAATTCGAAAGGAAGGAGATGCGCTCATGCAAGGGGAAGACTAAGACCATTCTCACTTCGGAGGATGGTTTCCAAGTCCTTTCTTTATGAACCCATGGTGAAGGAAACATGTTATGCTAGGGTTTCAAGTTGAGAATGCAATTCTAACAAGGAAGCATGTGAAGGGTCTTTCAAAAAATATTCGTTTGGCAACGAATGCATTTTCTAAAGACCAAGTGATGTAGAAGAGGCATTATCGCACATGAAAGGGACAACTCAAGCACAGACGAGAGAAAGATAAAGAGAAAAGTAAAAGAAAGTAGATCACACACAAAGAGCACAAGGGGATCTGGTTATGTGGGGTCAAATCCACCTTTATTTATATATATTAGGTAACCGCAAGAAGAGGCAAAATATCATCAATCCCCAACTAGATCAGGAAGAATGCATGGAAGATAAAGTAGAAAATAAATTAAAAATGGGTCAACATGGAAGGAGGCCTAAATGCTCCCGACGCTTTGCATCGTCCTCAATTTTCTGAAAGTTGATCACAAACATGGAAGAATAGAGATACATATAGAAGAAGTTTTACACAAAAAACACCATGCCTGTATCCAAGCACAAATAGGGGTGACGAGGGTCATCCAGGAACATGTAGAACGATTATGGGGGAGCACATCACAACACAAAAACCTCTAGTCTAAAGATCAAGAAGAGGGTCTCCCCCTAACAATGGTTGACCAAGAGGTCGTTAGCTTCCCACTCTAGATCATCGAAGGGGGAAGGATGATGAGCCTGCAATGGTGTAATGTTAAGGGGAGGACCTTTTGATCCTCCAGCAACAAGGGCCAAGGTAGAGGGACCGATGAGGTGTCTGTCACTCAGCTCTTGTGGGTCTAAGGTCAATGACCTCACAAAGATCACTGACAAGGTCAAAACTTCATCCACCAAGTTAAACATGCATTTAATAGGAGTGCCATGTTTCACCTAGGTGGATGGAGGAGTTTGCACCCGAGGTTCACTGTTAGGCTCATTGGATGGAGTAGGAGTATAAAGTGGAGAAGGCTTACCATTTGTTGGCACGTCTTGTGAAGTAAATGTAATATCCAAAAAATCGGTCATAAGGCAGGGAGAGGGAGTAACAGTAACCATGTTAACATATGCCTCAAGGTGAGAAGTAGAATCAATGGGATCGATAATCATATTAGCACAATGCGATGCAAATGGATCTGTGTATATCTGCAATTCACTATTAGCTTTTGCCACTGATTTGTTCATGTTTTCCTTTCCTCCATCAAGATGGATACTACTATCCTTGATGTGATCCTATATCTCATGATGCAGGCACATACAAAATCTGGTATCATGTCCGTTAACTCAATGGTACTGACAATAAGTGTTTTCTTCATACCAGCTAGGGTATGGTTCTCTAACTGGTTTAGGAGGTGATAGGGTAAGGATCTTATCCTTCACCAACTTCTGCAAGATGGAAGAATAAGATTATGATAGCTTCATAAAATTTCGGTCGTGTTTAAGGCCACTGTTATCCACAATGGCTACTACATTCACAACAGTTTTACCTCTTCCCAAGATTGATATGATAGATCTTCCTTCAGAATGGGAGCGCAAGGGAGTACCCCCAAACTGAACCACCATTTTCTGGTACTCTCATAAAGCCGCACACAAGTGTGCAAAAGAAGGATACTTCATGAGGGTGAACTTCTCTTGCCAAGGCCTTTGTAAGCTCCCTATGAAGACATTTTGTACATCAGAATCGGGTAACGGATACAAGATCTATGAGAAGAGTTCTTGGTATTGTGCTATAAAGTCTGTAATATTTTCATTGTCCCCTTATTTTAATCTAACAAGGTTTGAGAAAGTCATCTTTGGTCCGATATTAGCTTGGAACAGTCGTAAGAACTGATTCATAAGTTGATCAAATGTGAAGATGAAATTATCAGGCAAAGAACAATACCAGTCCAGTGTTGTATCTTTGAGGGATCGGGGAAATAGTTTGGCCATCAATGCATCGTGATGGAAAAAGTATGTGCATAAGGCATTAAAGGAAGACACATGTGTCTATGGGTCCCCTTTACCATCGTATTTCTCGAATTTGGGAATCTCCATCCCTTGCAGGAAAGGAGTGTTTAGGATTGCAACCGACAATGGGATGTGTCAGAAGAAGGGCTAGAAGATAGGCTAGGTTGAGGCCTGGAAAAGGTTCACTAGTTGGTTCTACATCTTCCCCATATTTCAAAGAAGGGTATTCAGAATAGGGTCATTAGAAGATATAGGACCACCGGAACCACCACCAAAGCCACCATCGTGACCACCACCAGAGCCACCACCGATATCACTGCCACTAGTGTGACTTCTATCGACACCACCACTGTGACCACCTGCTAGAGCCGTCATCAATGTCACCACTAGAGCCGAAGCCACCACCATGACTTCCACCAGTGTCGCCTCCGCCAATGCCACCCCCACTTTCAAAGTTTCCACCACCAAATCCTTTTCCTATCATTCTACCAAATCCTCCACCATCGAAGGCACCAAAAGGGGTGAAGTGGAAACCCAAAGGGTTCCTGTTTACTTTGGTAGTCTCAAAACTTTTTGTAGAGGGTATATTGATCGAAGAGACTGTGTCAGCCATATACACAGATATAGGAGGCATCGACATCTCCAGCTGCCTCTCGCATTCCTCAAAGAGGCCACCTTGTATCATACGACCATGGCTCGAGGGGGCACATGCTTCAGCTAGACTAGCGAGACAAGCTAAGAGTTCTACATCTGTCTGGTCTTTTTCCACCATGTATCTTAGTTCACCGATCACCTTAGCAGCCCTAGCCATCTTCGGGTTGCCTTCCAGGTGATTTTCCAATGCACCTAACCCTTTACCGAGGCTAACAATGTACTCGAAAGGGATATAGATGGCCTCATGCTCATCTATGGATGAAGAGGTCAGTGATGTAGGAGGAGTATGGATGTGATTAGTATCATCAAGAAATCTAGATTTGCCTCGTGATACGTGCTCCTGTGTGGACAGACCAACTGCAAAACCGGAGAAAAGGTTGGTAATGAAGCTAGAGGAGACCTTCATCTTATCCATTAGAAGGTGTCGCAGACTTCTTCAAACAATATCCCTAGAGTTCATAGACTAGGTCATGAAGCTCATAAACATTCACAACACACCAAGGTACAACGACCAAGAGGTATACAAGAAAAAGTTCAGGATGTCGACAAATGGATAGATGTTGGTTCATGTCGGGTTCACCAAAAATGTAAGAGAGGGGGACCAACCACTGCAAGACCCCAAGTCACAAAAGGGCAAGAGCGGAAAGGCTGCCCTAACTTACCTCAGTTCAAAGGAAGGTTAGGATAGAAAGGATGAGAGTGATGAAGACTATGTGTCCTTCGATCACTCTACAAACCTGGGAATTGAAGGGAGACTAGACGAGTCACTTTCCAAAGTCAATGATGTGTCTCGGGTAGCTCTCTATCCAAGGATACAAGCACGCATTTGGGAAAAAAGCGTGGCATGTTGGCATCCCTATGGCCAAAAAATGGAGAAGCGAGGTTGGAATCCCGACAAAGGACTGACAATCTAGTTGAGCAGTTTTAGGAAGTAAAGAACAAGACTAAGAAAAGAGAAAGGTATATACAAATATGATAAAGGAAGTATATTACTACAAGGGTGACAAAGATAGTTTCATAGAATAATCCTCTCGCCATCTTTCTTTGAGATCTCTCCACCTGCACACAATAAAGAGGGAAAGTGTTGGGTCTATTTAGGGGCCTACCTCAATCAGACCCTCGTCTTGGTGTTTCCACCTCCACAGACAACCAAGTTTGCAATGATAAAAATAACAATAATGAAGGGAAATATAAGCTACGTATGCAAGAAACACTATAAAGCAGTATGTGCTTACTCAACCGAATACAATACAGGAGATGAGAGGAGCTTACCACCTCCATCCAAAGCACTCAAGTCTTGTGGAGGAGTGAATGAGAGGAACTCAAGCCTCTGCTACCATGGTGTTTTTCTTGCGCTCACAGTATCAAAGTGATGGAGTGGTAGATTGCTGCAATGGAGTGAAGAATGCTACTACAAAGCTTAAACGGACATTTGAAAGAGTGGAGAAAATGTAAACTGATGAACTCAAGATCTCACCAAACTTGAGAATGAATGGAATGTTCAAGAATATGAAGGAGAAGATGAAAAATGGCCATATTCAGGTTGGCCAGCCGAAGAGGGACGTTACTCTTCAACTTCCAATCAAAAATGTAACGGCTTTGTAGTCTCCAATCACAAGAATCTACCAGGGATGTAAGCGCCCCACATGAACGTTTGCACGCTGCATAGGCATCCTTGACAAAAACACCCCCACCGACACACAAACAAGGTGCCAAGTGGAATTCAAGTAGTGGGCTTAAGTGGAATTAAACCTCCACCTTTTTTTTTCTAAAGTGTAAGGGGGTAAAAGGTAATTTGTGTTAGGGGTGCAAATTCACACTCATACAACTAGGAACACAACTAAGGAATGGTTTGGATGATGTATGAGGTTGCATAGAAAGATTGTATGGATTAGGCAGGTTGCCTTTAGAATAACATGTTTAGGACTAGATGGGATGATAGAGTATCCTTAGACCATTGACAAGGGAAAACCAAGACAAGTGATATGTATGAAAAGATAATGGGTGGATTTGGTAAAAGATAGGAGACATGAGCATTATGGTTGGAAGAATTAGCATTTGGTCTCCAAGGATAATGTTGCATAGGGATGATTTATTTTCTTTGAGGTCTAGGTGTGGATAATTCTATGAATGCAATGACATGATACTTCATGGATAGTGTATGACCAAAGGATACACATGTCAAGATTTTCCCAAAGCATGATTTATTTTTGTACCCTAGTTCTTATCAAGATCAAAGAAGGTAGAAAAATGGATGGAAATTATATGGGTTAAATGGATAGATGGAAATTAACCTACATCATTTCCATCTTTTTTTAGAGGCCAAATTGGCCACCTAAATGGGTGCACTGATTAAAAACCATTTTTGTAGATTTTCCAAAATTCTTTAGTTTGTTGGTGCAAGAGGTTGGACCTCTGAAGTAGTCCCACACTTTCATGGTTCATTGTAGATATGGAAAATTTCTTGAGATCCTTGTGGTCTTAGGTAATTCAAAACTTGGTATGCCCAAGAAGTGAGTGTCATGGAGGGGAGCTAGTGCTACCGATTTCCTAAATCATTCGCTATGAATAGGCGTGGCTGGAGAAATCCAAGTGGGAACCCAAAAAATATTGTCCTTGCCAACCCTAGGATTGTGCATGATTTTTTTCATCTTGCATCAAGAAAAATCTCAAAAAAAATCTATTTGTTGGTGTCTCACATGTGTTTTCAAAATAAATCTCAAGAAAACACCACACTTGAAGCTTATGACATCCAAACCTTGACACAAACTAAACCAACACATCCAAAACAAGCTAGACATTTAAACCTATTTAAACCAAGGAATTTCTCACTTCATTGATCCACCAGCTCATCTTTTTGCATTCCCCATAGGTTTAAACTTTAGGTCATATTTTTAGCTTACATTAAACATCTTGCATAAACCTCTTGATTAGGAAGCCCATCAAACTTAGACTAGACTATAGCCCCAAGTTTGTATTCTCTTGACCTTATCTTTTAGACAACATTTATCTTAGTCCTCATCATTTAGTTTGGTTCCTCGGCTCATCAGTCCAGTTTGAGACCACCTATCAACATATCCTATTAGTCTTTACTATACCCAAGGTCATTGACAATCAAATTAGTTGCTATACCTATTTTAGTTTTATTAGCAACCATATGTTAGGTTTTCCCCTTCATGCTAGGTCTTACTATTCCATCCCTTCATGCCACACTTTGCATACCTTAGTCATAGAATACCATTACCTTGAATATTAATCTAGGAATCCTTATTAGGCATCCCCATATATTCAAAAATACCAAAAAAATAGTTTCATTGCTTCTAGGCATACCTTCTTTTAAAAATCCAAAAAAAATTATAGCTTAGGTTGCATACGTTAGGCTTAAGTCATACCTTTGCATTGTCATTTTTTGGACTTCACCTCCACCACTATGTCTTCCATTCACCTTGATATGCTTTTTAGTCAATTTGAATACCAATTAATCTGCAATGGTCAAGCCCAACAAGCCATAGACTTCAAAAGACAATTCATCCAATCCAAATACCAATCAACCTCAATTCATGGTCAACTACCCACATACCCTTCTTACCAACAACTCATAAATATTAGTACTCCATCTATCTATCCTCACTATCAAGATTCCCTTAGCACAATCCATGCCATTAATCCACAACAAATGTCCACTTATCACCCTTGTCCTAACCTTGCCAAGGGAAACCAAATTTTCACTAATCCATTCCAAGCCTATGTGTCCTATTCTAGTCCATCATTCACTTCTTCAGTCCAAGTCTCCACATCCTCTTGCATTCCTCCATCCAGTAATCCATTCCTATTCACTCCATCCCAAGCTACATTTATTCATGAAAATACATTTTTTTATGGTCTCCAAAAAAACATCACATTTCCTACAATTGAGGATACATGTCAAGAGGAAAACCCAAGGCATGACATCATAACTTCACCTTCATGTCAAGATCAATGTAGTTCATCACATGACCCCATCCTTAATTCCATTCAAGAATTCCTTCTAGATAATCATGGCATCCAAAATACACCTATCCTTGATCAAGATCCCATTTCCAATCATGTTGTCCAAGATAAACCCATCTTTGACCAAGACACTACCATTCATCAAGATATCCAAAATGATCCTCTCATCAACCTTTATTCCATTCATGATAATTTTTTTGAGGTTGATTCTACCCAAACTCTGAACACTGCCATTTCCCAAAATGAGGCACTTGCATCCATGAGACACATATATGATCTTCCTCTATAACAAGAGTCTCCTACTCTAGACACATTTGCAAATGATCAAGCTATAGTTGAATTCACAGGACTCTATGATAATGACCATAGGGAAAGTTTCTATGTCGACTTGGAAGTACTAATATCTTTTGAAGAACTGTCAGAATCTAATGTTTCACAAAATCAGACCAAAGATATCAATCATAAATATGTCCAACATATCAATGAAGTTACGCCATCTTATCAGCTAGGATTATCTTTTCAGAGCAGGCTTTCTTGTAGATGAGAAAATAATGAGTAATGATCTCCACATACACAATGATGGGTTAGCATCTTGTTTTCAAAACAAAAAATAGCCCATCACAAACAAAATTTGTTAGAACATGCAGTATCAAGGAAAAGGACTAGGTCGGGATGAGCAAGGAATTCAAGAACCAATACAGTTTTATGAAAATCCTAGACATCAAGGTCTTGGCTATTTGTCAATCAAAAAATCAAATGATGTTAGTGGCAGCTCCTTGATATTTGGGGCAACTTTATCTCATACAAACATCAAAATGGGGGCCATGAGTAGTTCTTACCATAAGGTTTTTGCCAACACTCCTTCCATCCACACCATAAACTATCATTCCAACATGAATAAACCTTCCATTTGGAACCAACAAAAAGAAAAAAATATTACAAATCCAAAGTTCAAAATCAAATGTCAAAGGCCGTGAAATCGATCAAAAATCTAAGCGGACAAATGAAGTTAAAACGGATCCCAAAGAAAAATGGATCAAGCAAAGAAAATATTTCAAAAGAAAAAGTCAATCAAAATGTGGAGCCACAAGAAAAGAGGACTCCCACATATAAAAAATATCCACCTCCATCAAAATGGTCATCAAGAGAGGAATATAAAAGTGTTGGTTCCAAACACTATCCCAATCAAAATTCCAAACTCCACCATCTAACATCCCAAGTTTGGAAAATAAAAAGTGATTCATCCAAATGTCCAAACAATCCTTCCACATCTACCATCATCCATCATTCCAAAAGACATACCTCACGAATCTCTCACATCTTGGTAGAAAATATTTATTGTAAGGACTCTCATGGCACTCTATCATGATGTGCATATTTTGATAAGGCTAACTCTAGTGTCAACAAGGATCACAATGACATCAATTAGTTGTATGCAAGTGCTATGACCCTAACAAGGCAACTACTTCATAAAGGTCATTATTAGCATATCATTTCACCAGTCTCTACATCAGAACCATCAGTGGATTCAGTATATCCGGTGATCTACTAAAATATAAAGGCCATCCAAAAATATCAAGTCCTAAAAAAAATGAGAAAAGGTCTTGAAAAAATACAAAAACTGAGAAAAAATCCTAAAAAAAAAATCAAAAAAATCAAGAAAAGGAGAAAAAAACATCGTCCAATAGTGAAAACCATTTTTATGATGCTTTGGATAAGTACCATTATGAAAACCTAGCAAAAAGGAATCATGCATAGAATCAATCATCTATGTGAGAAATTTCAATTTGGGGCAAGTCGCCTCATCTCCCATGACTTCCTCATGACATTTTCATCTATCCATTTAACCCATATCATTTCCATCCATTTACCACCTACTTTGATCTTGATAAGAACTAGGGTACAAACACAAATCATGATTTGGGAAAACTCTTGACATGTCTATCCTTTGGTCATACACTATCCATGAAGTATCATGTCATTGCCTTCATAGAATTATCCACACCCAGACCTCGAAGAAAATAAATCATCCCTATGCAACATTGTCCTTGGAGACCAAATGCTAATTCTTCCAACCCATAATCCTCATGTCTCCTGTCTTTTACCAAAGACATCGATTATCTTTTCATACCTATCGCTTGTCCTTGCTTTCCCTTGTCAATGGTCTAAGGATCCTCCATCATCCCATCTAGTCCTAAACACATCATTCCAAATGCAACCAACCTAATCCGTACAATATTTTATGCATCCTTGCACATCATCCAAACCATTCCTTAGCTTTGTTCCTAGCCTTGTTGTGGACCTTGATCCTTTAGTCACATTATCATCATCCTTACATTGTTTCGGGATATTTCCTTCCCATGTCAAACAACATCATCATCATCATCATCACTTGTCAATTGGTATTCAACTTTACTAGGGGTAAGACCATGTTTTTCCTTGGATTCTTGTGCATGCTTGCTTGCTTGCTTGTAGGCATCATTCATATGCATTTGTCACAATGCTCATAAAACATTTAGAAAAATACAAAAAAATCAAAACATTCAAAAAATCCAAAAACATCAAAACATTCCAAAAATCCAAAAATATTATAAAAATTCAAAATCCAAAAAAAAATTAAAACATGGCAAAACCCAAAAAAATCTAGATAACTTTCAAGAAATCCTAAAACAGAGTCAGATTCAGTTCGTTATGTTAGTCTTTGTCATTGTTGAACTACATTGCCTCTGTGACTGAACATAGGCAAGGCCATCTCTCAATGCACCCTTGAGGCATTAGGTCATTCATTTTAGGTTTCTCAAAATAAAATCATGACTCAGTTCTTTATCCATAAAAAAGTTAATGGTTGTGTTGAACTACGAGGTCTCTGCGCATGCACTACATAGGCAAGGCCATCTGTCGGTGAGCCCCTGAGGCCGCATTAGGTCAGTCCTTTAGGGTTCATCGCATTAGTCAAATAAGTCAAACATTGTCGTCAAACACCAAACAGTCGTTGAAACATCAAGACAAGTCACGTATCAACAAGACAAACTAGCCAATACCGTCATTCAGTTTGATCAAACAAATTGTCAAAATGGTCAAATAATCCAAAAAATTGAATGTCATACAGGATCCGTCCTTCCTGAGATCAGACATCATCATTTAGTCAAACATCAAAATTTTCCTTATACAGTTGTTTGCATGATCAAAACTAGACTAGATGTCTTATATGATATGTGTCTTTCTTGAAACCGGTCTTCGTCAAACAATCAACCCATCATTTAAACATCGAACAATAAAATTTTGGAAAACACTCTTACCGACTGTTGACAGTATGACTCGTTTTATCTTTTCCTTTTCTATTGGATTTGTCTTTGAGTCAAGCTACTAGCTTCCTCAAGGATGTCCAATGAAGGATTTAGAGGAGTGATGGTGTTTCAATACTCTTTCTTTGACTACTATTTGTGGATTGTCTAGGAAAAAATACTGGGTTAACTTTGCGCTGAGTATGATCTAAGACATTTCCTTGTATGTGACTATCTGATTTGCAAATGGGTGTCCTTACACACCTTGGTCTATCTGATATCAAGGTGTTTGTTCTCCATTTGTGTCATTTTAACACCCAATGATGATTCATGCAAGACCTATTATGTATTTGGAAAATATTGAAGAATCTCTTGTCACATTAACATCCATGTCTTCCGCTCTCACATTTCTTCTTTTCTGTAGCTTCACAACCCTTATCTATTTTCCTTTATCCTTTTGTCCTTCATCTTCTAGTTCTCTCATCCATTTCAAGGGCATACTCGGGTTCTTCAAACCCACCTGTCCTCTCGAGGGGCATACCAATACTTCCTCATCATCCTTCCTTATCCTACTTTCACTAGGGCATGTTTGACTCAAATTTCTTTGTTACAATGCAATAAACAACATTGTATCAAAGAGGGGCAAAATGTACACACTAAAAATTTTCCTAGGCTTGCGACTCTTAATTTATTCACAATTCTTTCATCTTCATTCTTCATAATTAAATAAGTCTAATTATTTAATTAATTCATTACTACCTTTATTCTTCTTCAATTAATTAAATAAATGTTAATTAATTACACCACTAATTAAACTTATCTTCTTTCTAAAAATTAAATAAATGTTAATTTATTTATTTCCTATGCCACTTTCCATTATAATTAAATAACTATTAATCTTTTCTCTCTCTAATTAAATAAATCTTTATTTATTTAATTTGGTCCAATATCCTGAATTTTGAATTGAATTATTATTATTTAATTCAAAATGATTTCTCCTTATCATATTCCTCTATAATTAGATAGTATCTTTGTTATCTAGTTATTTATTGGTCACTCAGATAAGATAAGATTTGATTTTCTCTAAGAGATCGCTTTTTCTGTGACAATCTTACACTTTCCACTATAATTAAATAAAAATTTTTTAATTATTCGTTAGCTTTTTCCTCCTTTTGATTAAATAAATTTCTATTTATTTAATTACATTTCATGTCTTGATTTTTGAATTAAAATTCTTTACTTAATTTTAAATGACAATTATTTTCTTATTATATATATTAATTTTTTTTTAATTATTTAATTGCGTTTTTCCTCTTTTTAGTTAAATAAATCTTTATTTATTTAATTAAATCCCATATCTTGATTTTTGAATTAAAATCATAATTTAATTCAAAAATATTGTTCTTCTGTTATCGCAATCTTCTAAAATTAAATAATATCTTTATTATTTAATTGGTCATTGGTCACTAAAATGGAAAAAGATTTGATTTTTTTTTCATCGCTTTTTATGTATCAATTTGCATCACATTTTAATCCCTTCTTATCTCGACTAACATCCACTATTGATAATTATTTTTAATTTAATCTCGATCATTCATCTTTTATAATTCAACCGTAACCTTATTCCATTCCTTATCTTTTAATTGTGACCATCGTGCGAGGGGGGGGGGGGTGTTGAAATGAGAATGGTAAAGCTTTTTTATAGGAAAAACCGATTTTGAATGATAGGTTGAGATTGAAAGACAATCAATTGATGGTCATGATTAAAAGAAAAGTTATGGAATAGGGTTAGGGTTGAATTATAAAAGATAAATAGTCAAGATTAAATTAAAAAAAAATTAATCAATGGTGGATGTTAATTGAGACAAGGAGGGATAAGAATGTGATGTACATGGATAGAGAAAAAGCAATGAAAAAGAAATCAAATCTTTTTCCACAAAGATTAATTAAATGGATGGATTTTGGTTGAGTGTGTACGTGTATGATGGATTTTGGTTTGGAATATGAAATGTTGTGTTTTGGTTTGATGTTGGTTGATTAGGAATGTGAATGTTATTCAAAAAATTGGTTTGGTTTCCAAATTATATGAGAGGCATAGGTCCCATTTCTGAAACCCCTATTTCTGGTATGTCACTAATGGTGTTGATGTTTGATGTGACATTTTTCGTGTTTATGTTAACTTTGGGCCTTTTTCTTGCACTATTGATGCCAACTGTATTTGACGATGATGCCCCTATGGAAAATTTAAGACCTTGTGTCATGTTTGATGCACCAAAGGGTGATGTGTGAACTATTGTTGTGGCTTGGGTAGATCCCACAAATGATATGGATGTGATTACTTGAGGGATGGAGCTACTAGAGACTGTTCTGTTATTTCCTTGGGTAGATGAAGTTTACAATTTATGGATATCAAATCCAGGAGGTAATGTTGCACCTTCTGCTAATACGCTTTCTAAATATCGTTGAGGGTCTTGTGCCAAGTATTCATTTATAAAAGAGGAAAAATTGGTCTTGAGCAATAGCCTCTATGTCTTCCACTAAAACTTGTCCTTTGTGGTCTCGTGATAAATTTGTCCAATAAGGTTTTGTGAGGTCTTGAAGTACATTGTGAGGGGTTTGAGAATGGATTGATAAAGTCTTGTGGGTCAGCCATATTCTCTTTGTTTTATTTTTGACCCGCTTTCAACCATGTAAGATTTGCTCGAACAGGGTAATCCAAATGATATGGAAATGAACTGAGTCTATGTTTTTTTTGGATTTTTAAAATAGGGTATACTAAGAAGCAATACAACTATTTTTTTTGGTATTTTGGAATAAGGTATGCAATGTGAAAATAATGCTAAATTCCTAAAAATAAGGTGTCAATGATGTCTAATGAAGGAAGTGTTCTAAATGCAATGTGTAAAATCTAAAGGTTATCAACTTTTAGGAGATTTTAAGAAAAGGTTTACTAACCATCCAAAGTTTTACCAATTTTTTAGTTTTGATTTTTTTAAGAACCTTTGTGGGACCAAGTAAAATGATCAAAGTGAGCTTCCCCAAAATAGACTTGTGAGTTGGGAAAAGACTCAACCAAAATGAAAAGAAGACAAAGGTGTGAAAAATTACCTGGTCAAATGACAATCTTTCTTGAAGCAATGGTTTAACAAAGTGTGGAAAGTGGGCCTATTTTGAAAATATGTAAAAGGTAATGTCCTTAAGAGCTCACCTAAGATGATGATTATTATGAACCATAAGTTGCAACACAGTTTGGAAATGGTATGCCTATTTATGAAGACTAGATGATCAACTAAAAGATGTAATGGGCAATGGGTTTGAGAAAATCTATCTGGCTTTTGTTCAAAGAGCATTGTAAAAAGAGATAATTTTTCTGGTTTTTGTTTCTGACTTGTTTAGGACTGAATTTTGGATGTTTTTGTTTGATCAAATATATCTGAACACACGTGTAAGACACACCAAGAAGAGTGTTTGAAATAATTAAATAGAAAATTACAATCTTAAGGCTAGAAATGACAATACCCATTGGATTCCCACTTGGATTTCTCCAGCTGTGCCTATTTAGAGTGGATGACTTAGGATCTTGGTAGCACTGGCTCCCCTCCACAACACACTTCTTAGGCTTACCAAAATCTAGGTTCTCGCATAAACAAGGATTTTTTCATCTCTACAAAGAACCGTGAAAGTGTGGGACGACTTCAAAGGTCCGACCTCCTGTGCCAATAGATAAAAGGTTTTTGGAAAATCTAAACAAATGGTTCTTTTAATCAGTGCACCTGTTCAGGTAGCCACACAAGAGGCAAGATTAGCTCTGATAAGGAGGTTTCCCAACTTGTAGAGGTTAAGTTCTACAGGTTTTAACGTACCATGCGAGTACTAAGGGAATCACTTGCTTGTTTGTAGGAGCACCTATAATGTTGATATTTCCTCAACATTCAAAATTCTATACCTGTTGGGAGTAGCTCTACTTTAGCTCATTATAGGTTTGGGTCATTCCCTCCTTTCGAAGCAAGGAGGTAGGTTCTCTAAAGTTAATAACAATTTCTCTTGCACCTAGGATCATACAAGTACGCAAGGGGAGAGGATACTTTTGTTATTAAATTTGGTATCTAAACTAAATAGAAGCGTGCAAAAGCACCAAACACAATAAGAAATTGTTCATTTTAGGCACCAAATGAAATGTGTTCTATGCTAATATAGACAATCTGCTTTAAATTCAAGCCTTTGAAAAATGACTTTCATCAGATTTCATCAGTAGTTTCAATTCAAGTCTTTGACAAATGGGAGTTTTATAAAAAAAAAATTGCTTTCAATTATCTTGGCATGCGAACCCTAGAAAAGAAACTAGTTTAACTAAGTTAGAAAATGATATTACAATGTAGCCATAAAAAAATAAGCTCATCAGAAAATTATAATTTTAGATACATATTTTTAACATAGCCGAATTATATTTGATTATTTGAAGATGTTGTTGATCTGAAAAATAAAAAATCAAAGAAGAGACCCCTACTAATTTTCTGAGAGCTTTGTAGAAATGTAAAGAAGTGAAAAAAATCCTTATTTTGTGCCCAAAAACACAGATTTATGAAAACCATACAAAAAACAAAGATCATTATTTTTTCGCATTGTATTTGAACTCCAAATTGAATCCTCAATTTTATTACTATAGCCTCTTGAGATGATGCACAAGATTTTGTTAAAATATTGTAGAAAAATTCACAACCGTGTAGAAGATATGAAGAAATTTGAAAAACCTAGGGTTTTTGTTTGAAGTATGCAAAGATTGGTCCTATATTGTCATTGATGTCACCATGTTGGTTTGGTACCTTGTACTGGTGTGTAGATCAAGCTTATCTCATCTAATATTTGATCCAGTATTTTTTTCTGCATATTCTCTTCGGTAATCACCGAGGTTTAAAGTTTTGGGAAAAGGCTTATGATCACCAAAAGTGTGTATGCATTCTCAGATGTTCATATGTTTGGATGGTACGTTGGCATCAATTTTTGTGACTGAATTTTTTTATTAGGTTAATCATGGATGACCTAATAACTAGTCTATAGCTCAACATAAATTGTCGTTATATGTGAGACCTAGCTTTAGGCCCAGCTGACATAATATTGCATGACACTGGTGAATAACTTTCAGAAAAGCTTTATATGAAGCTGAAAAGTTATCTTTTTGAAGATATGAATTGCATCCAATTAGGTTGACCTAATTGATGCATGTGGATATATCAAGTATATATGCAAGATGGTTTGAAGATGAATGAATGTGAAGAAAAGAAGAAATGTGTGTGTGTATGTGGTGATAAGCAAAGTATGAGAAAAGAAGCATGAAGATTAGTCTATTTTCATGCGAGTGAATACTATGAGCATCAAAGGAACTGAACCTACACTTATGGTGTAACTTCATCAGTTCAACTCTAGCGATTAGCCATTTTTATTTACACAATTTCTGTAGGCAGTGAGCCTCCATGTTTGGACAATGAGTCCTTGTAAGCAGTGAGCTTTTGTATCTGGTAGTGAGCCTCCTTTATAACCAGTATTGAAATAACTATATACTGTGAGCTAATCCTCACTGTGGTTTTTCCTTCATTGGGTTTTCCACATAAAATCTAGTGTTCTTGTCTTGTGGAATTTCATGTTTTGTCATTACTCTTATCTGTTCTATGTTGTAAAGTAATTAAAGGTGTTTATTCAATAATTTTTAGTGGATACTGATTCACCCCTCCTCTCAGTATACTAATTATTCAACAATTGGTATCAGAGCTTGGTTCCTCTAGAGAAGTCTAATAGCTTGAGGGAGATCCTATAGATTGAACAAATGGATAAAGAAGAGCTCCAGACTGCCCTTGAAGATCTTGACAAGGCTGAAATTGAAAACCGAGATCTGAAAGAAAATATTGAAGAAGCAAATGAATGCATCCAAAAGTTGAAGGAGCAATTAAATAATTTCAAAGAGAGACATAGAAAAGTTAGCGACCAATTGAAACAAGCAAATGAATATGTTACCGGACTGAAGCTACAAGTGGAAGAAAAGAAGAGGATTGAAGAGTGTTTGAATGTAGAAATGAAGAACAAGGCTGATGTTTTCTCTAGGCTTGAATAAGAAGTGATGAATCTAAAAGTAGAACTTGAGAAAGCAAAACTTTGTGAAGATGATTTCAAAATAATCTCCACCAAGCTTGATGAATTAATAGTAGGAAAAAAACCTTCTAAAGACAAAAGTGGTTTAGGTAATGAATTTGATGAAAAATTGCAGAACTCAAGTCCAGTAAACATTCAGAAGACTCAAGATAAAGGAAAACGAAAAAGAAACTCTGGAAGGAGATCACCTATCAGACAACCAAATTCAGAAAGGTACTCATCATTCAATGGTGTTTTTTTTCATGTAATAAATTTGATCGTAATCATATGGAAACTAAGTGTAGGAGTAGGATGAATCTATTTTTGGTCCCTTCTCTGGACAATGTTATACATGCAAAAAGATTGAACATAAAGCTACTAAGTGCAAATCTTCAGTAAGAATGATTAGTCAGGTGATGATGAATAGGTTCAATGGAAGAAGGATGAATCAATCTTTTGATGGCTATTGCTATACCTGTAACATGTTTGGACATAAATCAAATCAATGAAAAACAAGGATTGATGGAAATCAGACAAGACAAAGAAATATTGTCTGTTACTATTGCAAAAAACCAGGACATATTTCAAAAGTGTGTAGAAGTAAAAAGGGAAAGTAGTCTACTCTACTAGAAGATGATGAACCCATGAAAAGATTGATAAGGAAGAGGTTAAGCAGGAAATGAATAAAATACGAAAGGAAAAGGAAGAATCAAAGACTACTAATGTGTTTCTACCCTCATTCGGTGCAGAAAAATCCTCTGGGAATTAGACCTAGCATGGTCTTAGGGGGGGAATAATCATAAAATCAATTAAACCCCCAAAAACTTAGCGTGCCAGGTGTTGTCATATGGATATGTTGTAAGGAATGACAAGACATAGGTGATTCAAAATAAATCAAAATCAAAAGAGCGAGCATGTTCTTTTGTGAAGTAAATTAGAATTTCTCAATAGAGTGGAAGAAAAAATTTGTCAATTTTTTTGTAATTAATGTGAGTTAGGGTAAAGTGATGGTGTATAAAGGAAATTTAACGAATTATTTTGATCATCAAATGCATTTGAAGGATTTGTAGAGTGACTTGGAACCTTCTTGGTGAAGCGATTTGGAGCCCCTCAAGAGATCTTTGTGGACATTCGAAAGCAAGTGACGAAATTTTCCCTCTATCATAGTTACAAAGGAAGGTAATAGAAGAAATCCTTGTTGAATTTTAAGAAGTTAAGAGATATAATGGTATTTTCTAACAAAGGATCTAGTGGAAATATCCCATTGAGATTAAAAGGAGTTGAGCTGGATGAATTTGATCATCATAGAATAAAGAAGATGGAATTAGGGTTGGAACCAAGCGACTTACGAAACTTATAAACCCTAGGTTTGGATTTGTGAGGAGAATTCCCTTGGATTGATGACAAATAATTTATCTTGTTTCTTTTGAGAAAATTCAAGGATGGAAAAATTATGTTGGATAAATCCTATCCCATTACGAATGAAGCAATCGAAGCGGCTATCGGATTTTGCAGCATTGGAGAACTTCCTGGACAAAAGACCATAAAATACAAGGAAGTAGAGGAAATGGTGGCAGTTGACAAAGATCCCCAAGCATTGTTGATTCATACTATTGGCAATTCCTTGGTTACATATGTTGCATATGGAATTTCTTACAAAGTTTATTTCAAAAATCAAGATGGCTCTACTTCATCCATTGTTGTGTATTTGGCACATAAAATGGTAAAAGAGAACAAGTTGTTTGATATGTGTAGACTAATTCTTGAAAATCTCACCGAAAACATACGAATGTCACTAGAAGAAGGGTACCCATTCCATTTTGGGTCCTTTCTTACATGTTTGTTACTCTATTTTTTGAAATCGCTACCAGGAAAGAAAGGCGTTAAGTGGGAATCCAAGATTCCCGTTGCAAGACAAATATGCAGACACTTGGAAGGTGTAGAAGATAAAGTAAGTGCGTGTAAGAAATTTTTCTTATCCTTGCAGAAAGTAATGAGGTCCAGTGAAGTTAAGTCTAGTCGATTTGAGAAAGGTTCAAGAAGTGGTCACTATTGGTTCCCCTCCAGAATCAAAGAAAAGAAAAGTTGTCTTTGAGAACATCATTGTTATTCCTAAAGAGAAAGAAGAAGAAGAAGAATCTCTGCCTAGATCAGAATCTTCTGATCGAGATGACATCCGATCTATGTTAGTAAAATGGAAAATGAAGAAAATTGGTAAATTATGGAGTACGACCTCTCTAATTGACAGACTCAAAATTGATGATGCCTTAGTTGAGTATCAAGTTCATAAAGGTATTGATGTATCAATAATTTTTTAGTCTTTACCAAAAAAATTAGTCAAAGTAGTTGAAGAGATAATGTTGCTTGAAGGTCTAAAAGGACACAAGTTGGAAGCCTTGGTTGAAAAGAGATGTTCTAAATCAAAGAAGAGGCTATCTGAACTTATCATGGAGATGGAAAAGTGCATAAAATAAATGTCATATATCTACAAATATTGTCTTTGGTGGCCTGTTGCAATTGATAATTTCAGAAGCAGGATTGAAGCAATTGATTTTGAAGTGAACAACACTGGAAATAAGTTTTATATTTTTTAAGACAAAGAGGGAAAGCAAAGGCTAAGAGTCAGTGAAATACAAGCTTAAATTATCATTGTGCAAAGACAAAGGGATGATGAAGTAAAGATCTTCTAGCTTCTTAAGGAAATTGTTGAGGTCTAGTTAAACCATATTTCTAGAATACTCTCTAATGCAAAAGATTGTGAAAGACAATGCTCATCTATAGATTGGTCATCCTCTTTCACAGTGTTGGCTCTATTAGAAAGCATATGTACTAGATTGGATTTTGTAGTACTTGAATGGAATAAATTATATCCTATTATCAAAGAAAGGTACAAGAAGGTATTTCAGGTGAAAAGTGTCATTCTGATTTAAAATAACTTTGAAAGATTGGATGCTTGAAAGTCTTGAGGTTTTGAAATTTTGAATGAATTATAATTTTTGAATATTGGATGTCACCATGTTTACACTTTTATTGGCACCCTTTTCCATTGATGTCAAAGGGGGAGAGATTTGGAGAAAGTTGGAGAGAGTCTTTTGAGAGATTGAAGGAGAGTTTTGAATTAGAATTTTAGCACATGTTGCCATCAATACGAAAGGGGGAGATTGTTGGAAGTATGAAAATATTAGTCCTATATTGTAATTGATGTCACCATGTCGGTTCGGTACCTTGTACCGGTGTGCAGATCAAGCTTATCTCATCTGGTATTTGATCTAATATTTTGGTTTTTATATTCTCTCCAGTAGCCATTGAGGTTTAATTTTTTGGGAAAAGGCTTATGATCACCAAAAGCATGTATGTATGCATTCTCAGATGTTCATATGTTTGGATGATACATTGGCATCAATTTTTGTGATTGCATTTCATTATTAGGTTAATTATGACCAACCTAATAATTAGTCTATAGCTCAACATAAATTGTCATTATATGTGAGACCTAGCTTTGGTCCCAACCAACATAATATTGCATGAAACAAGTGAATTACTTATAGAAAATATTTATATGAAGCTAACAAGTTATCATTTTGAAGATGGTTTGAAGATGGTTTGAAGATGAATGAATGCGAAGAAAAGAAGAAATATGTGTGTATGTGGTGATAAGAAAAGTATGTGAAAATAAGGATGAAGATAGTCTGTTGTCATGTGAGATAATACTATGAGCATCAAAGGAACTGAATCTACACTTATTGTGTAACTTCATGAGTTCAACTCTGGTGGTTAGCCATTTTTATTTACATAATTTTTGTAGGCAGTGAGCCTCCTTTGTAACTGGTATTGAAATAACTATATAATGTGAGCTAATCCTCACCGTGGTTTTCCATGTAAAATCTAGTGTTCTTGTGTTGTGGAATTTCATTTTTTTTCATTACTCTTATCTGTTCTATGTTGTAAAGTAATTAAAGGTGTTTGTTCAATAAGTTTTAGTGGATACTGATTCACACCCCTCTTAGTATCCTGATTATTCAACAGTTTTGTCCAAAAAATGGCATATCTATAATAAAAAGTCAATAAAACTTGCAAAAAGAAAGCTAGAGCAAAGGAGTCAGGCTCACCAAATGTAGCATATGGAAAATGAAAAGTTTGCAGTATAAAGCAACAGTAATCAAAACCCTAAACTAATAATGAAGAAAAATGGAATGTAATGCATAAGAAAATAAAAGATCTCACCAAACCCTCATGCATTCCATGGATCACCTTCATTACACTTCTCCATCTTGTTGTAGTATAATACTTTCCCTCATATTTTTATTTAAGTATGCAAATATGGCCTAAAAATAATGTCAAAGCAAGATATTGAAGATTTAAAATGACTAGAATGCACTAAGCTCTCAAGCTTTCTAAGATTTCAAATCATAGGAAAAACTGATTTCAAATCATAGGCTGAGATTGAAAGACAATTAATCGATGGTCACGATTAAAAGATAAGGAATAGAATAGGGTTAGGGTCTAATTATAAAAGATGAATAGTCGAGATTAAATTAAAAATAATTTAATCAATGGTGGATGTTAGTCGAGAAAAGAATGGATAAGCATGTGATGTAGATTGATACGGAAAAAGCGATGAAAAGAAATCAAATATTTTTCCATTTTAGTGACCAATGAACAATTAAATAATAAAGATATTATTTAATTTTAGAAGATTGTGATAAGAGAAGAATAATATTTTTGAATTAAATCATGATTTTAATTCAAAAATCAAGATATGGGATTTAATTAAATAAATAAAGATTTATTTAATTAAAAAGAGGAAAAAGCCAATTAATTAATTATGGATAATAAGGAAAGAATCATCATTTTGAATTAAATAATTATTTTTAATTCAAAATCAAGATATGGAATCTAATCAAATAAGTACAGATTTATTTAATTAAAAACAGGGAAAAAGCTAGCAAATAATTATTTAATTATAGTGGAAAGTGGCATAGAAATTAAATAAATTAACATTTACTTAATTAATTGGGGAAAAAAAAGATAAGAATGAATCAATTAAACAATTAAAATTATTTAATTAATAGAGGACATATGGTCACAGGAAATAATTGAATAATTAACATTATTTAATTATGAAGAATGAAAGGGAAAAGGATGGAAGGATTATGAAGAAAATTAGAGTCATGGGCCTAGGATAAATTATAGATTCTACACCTCCTAATATTTCACATTTTTCTTTTGGTCAATTTCCTTATTCTTCAATCACCAATTTAGGTTCCTTTTCACATTATAAATTAGCATGTTTGGGACCTAATTCATCTTCATGTTTTACCTCAATGTAAAGAACCTTAGCTTTCCCAAGAAACCAATTTTAGGGTGACCAAGGCTTCTTGTAGCTAAAGCACAGTTTCTTGCTCTTCAACTCATTATTTGCCTCCATCTTTGGCCTTGATGGGTAGTTCTTGGGCTAATATACATTTTCATGAAATTATTCTTTGGAGGAAATTCTCTATTTTAAAATTGTTCCTTAGCAAAGAAGTATCAATCGAAAAATATCACTTGATTTCTTCTTATAGGGATGGAGGTTCAAAGGCTTTAACTAATTCTTGGATAATCTTAGTTAAATCCTCAATGAAGATCATAGTCAACCTTATATTTTTAATATCAAACACCACTATAGATAGCTTCTAAATTTTTAATACATAATTCTCCATTAATCCATACTACTTGAGCTAAGCCAATTATTGTAAATGTATCTTTAGATCCTTCATATTAAACCTTTCTATTAGCATCTTATAGAACTCATCATATAAGTTGATGGATCCATGACCTTGAGTGATAATCCCATGATACAAACATTATTGGGTACTACCCTCTAAATTCAAGGTAGATAATTTGATTGTATCATTTTCAATCATGGGCCTAAGAGATATCTATATATTCAATTTATGTATTAATTCATGAACAGTGCATTTATTAGATTCATCATAGGTTGAGAGTATCAACTTTCCTAAAGCTCTTTGCACATCTCTTTGAAATCCTTGTAATTTGGGCTTAGGTCTAAGGAAATTTTGGGGATTCTTCATGTTCATAAATTTTATGATGGATATCTCACTTCATATATCCTCTCACAAATCTCTATAATCTACTTAACAAGCCCTAATGTCATTAATCAACAAATTATAATCTTTAATTTTTGGAACCTCTTCTAGTAGGTATTATAGAAGACACAAGGACAAATATCTAGGTGCTAGTAGGAGTAGCATCTAGATTATTTCCCCCAAAAATGATTCCTTCTCTAGCCTGATGTCTATACACACTATTGTCTATTTTATGAAGTAATTGTGTCATCATATCAATCATTAAATCAAACTTCCTTTTAGTTGAAGCATTAATATTCTCTTCCATATCATGTCTCTTTTCTCTTTCTAACATAATATTATTATCTAAATTTTGTAAAGACTAAATTTTCTCTCTAATTTTCCTTGGATAATATTTGGATACTCTATCACTAAACTACATAAAATCCCTACATGCAAAATTTTAATCTCCAAAACACAAGCTAGAGAAATCACCAAATTTGATACTAGTGCAACGTTTCAATCCAAAATAATTATGAAAATTTAACTTTAGACTAATTTTAAATCCTTCTTAAATCTGAATTATTTGGAACAAATAATATCAATTTTAATATTTAGCTAATATCTTATCAAACTCCAATTTAATGACTATTTACATCCAATTATTACCATTACATTCTAAATAGTAGTTAAATAAATGAAATATGTAACACTTGATCATTTCCTTATTACAATAGAATTTAAATTTATTTAAATATTCTACAATAACAAAAAATTATAACAATAATGAACATCAATTAACTATCATGTGCATACTCACGATATACATCAATCAAAATTCCATTAAAAAAGGTTGACTCGTGACCAAATTAAGCTCCAATACAACCTCTTAGTGAGATAATCCTTTATCCAAAGGGATGGAATCCTTTGAACTTTGAAATAAAAGGGATTTCATCCTTAGATAGATTAGTGGGCATTTTTATTTGAATCCACATGCTTAAACATAAGTTCTCAAAATAGTTTCCAACTGTGTTTGTATATTGAAATTGTTAGATGGCCCTCTCTGAATGGAAAAATTCCTTTTTATGTCCTCCATAAAAATTATTGATATTAAATGTTCTTGGAAATTCCAACCACATATTATAACTTCTTCACTGAATGAAAATGAAACTATTTTCATCCTCTAATGCCACATATACATGTGAATCCACTCTTTTGAATTTTAACAATGTTCATGGGATGAAAAACCTAGTTTGAATAACTTATAGTACCAAAATAGACCATAAATGACATTAAAACACATGTCAGGGTCAAACAAAACAAGGGAAAAAATATTAGATTTTGGGAGTCAATGATGCCACAAGAATCATACCATTTTTCAAGGTGTTAGAGGTTGAGCAATAAACTTGCCAAGATAGATAACTCTAGAATTTTGAAAACACAAGAAAACGAGTGGAGAATGGATTTAACCTGTATGAAAATATGGGTTAGTCCAAAAATATAATGGGAAAGAAAGAAAAAGTAGAGTTGGGTGGAAGTGCATGCTAAGAAGGGAAAATTTGACAACTAACACAAAAACAAAAAATAGACCACTAAAAACCTTTGGCAACAAGGAATTAGTCTAATATTTACAAACTTATAAATTAAAAAAAAAATGGGACATTATAAGTCAATTTATATGCTTTGATGCCTCCCAAACATGATGGTTTAGTTCTTTTGGTCTCAAAATTCCCCCTTAAATAGTTGTTTTCTTGAGGCCATGTACACATTCCTTATTCTAAATTGGCTTCCTAAAATATTATTTTTGTGAAATGAAAGCCGAGTCTAAATTTCTCAAGCCTCCTAAACATAATGGAAAAGCAAAAAATATGACCTAGATTACAAAAAATCTATAAAAACTTAAAATTTAGAAAAGGAAGTACAAAATATAAGGGCACTAGTTTTTCCTTTCAAACATTTTTAATTGCCCAAATAATTTGAAGATACTTGAGAAGAGAATACTAGGTTTTGAGGAAATATACATGTAAAAATATTAGCATCCTTAAATCTCATAAACTAAAAAACTAAAAGAAGATACTATGTTGAACCCTTTTCATAGACCAAATAGGAATTGAACCTAGGACCACCCATTTTTTGATAGGGTTGTAACATGCCTCTTGTTCTACATACTAATTTTCCTCTATTTTACCACAAGTGAATTTAAGTCTACATAGCGATAAAAAATTCTTTTCAAAACAAGATAAAATGCACACATGATAGCAACAAAATATCTTTCTCATTTCATTTAACGAATCGTACAATATTTCCAAAGAAATGATTTCATAATCCAAATACAAAATACATTTTCTATCTTTCAAATAAATAGATACAAGTTACAAACATAACTCATTTGAGACTCATAGGCACTAGAAACACAATTGATCTAGGAAATCCTCTTTCAAATCTTAGCTTGTTGATTGAGAGGACAAGCATGACTCAAGCACTTCTATACCATCCACAGACTAACAGTTGTCCCCTGCACATCTACCACATATGGTAAGATGGACCTACCCTTCGACGAAGAGCTTTGGTCTAGAAATGACAAAATACTAGCCTATCCTGAGTGATACTTCCCCTCCCTTCAGAGGCATGAACCTACACTTGTAACCAACTTGGCACATTCACAAAGGTAGTCAATTGATCACAAAACATCCATTTGTATTATATATTCTATATTCTGAGTTAAGACATAAATTTGAATCATCCATTTATTCATTATATTTCCAATGATTCATACAAAATAAAGTACTTTCACATTTATTTTCCATCAAATCTAAAAACACACACATATATGCAAGTATTTCATCTAGCTAGGTAATAGTAACTAGGTAAATATATTGTGGGGTGTAACAAGGGTGCTCTACCACCAAGTTATTGGCTTGCTTGGCTTATTCTCCAACTAGTGACCTGTTGATGGTTTTTTTTGTACAGCAACAACTCAGACAGAATATGATATCCTATCTCTCTTGAAAGGTAAATCTCTATGGGAAAAGAGATAACCCCAAGGTCTCTAATGTCAGGTCTTGACAATGCAACAAAACAACTTAGTGATAAATGTGAAAATGCTGGTAATCACAAAGGGACCTTACTAAAAGAAAATACTGGATTTCAAATTTATCAGATCTAAACAATGAATTGATGCTTGGAATCTTGATTTGAACCCTGATAATAAAGAAACAACAAAAGATAAAGGTTTTAGAGATGATTCTAAGGCTACTTTTTACCCTAAGATTGAAAATGCCAAAAGATAAAATGCTCAAAATGGACCGATCTCTCATAAACTACTTTATGTTTAACCCAAATGAATCTGCAATTTCACAGAAATAGTGCAATCTTCTAAGCTATTTAAATATTTTCAAATCACAAACATTCATTTAGCCAATCCTATTGCAATTGAGATGAACAAATTCTTATAATTGAACTAAGCATAATTTTAAGTTCAGGCTAACTTTGCAAAGCAGCTAACAATCAGCTAACTGCAAAAAGTATGGACTAGAGATCGCTGTAAACATTCTAACCATGAAACCCTAAGCATCACCAAACCATTTAATTATAAACTTATAAGCAATTTTAAAGATACAACAACAAGAACCATGTCAGATGAAACTCCACAAGATAGATACCAAATCACAATATCTTTCTTATATTAAATCATCCAAAATAGCAACAACTCCAGTTTTTTGTTACAACACTTGCTTGAGAATAAACCCTAAGTTGCTCTAATACCAAGTCTCTATTCTATCACTTATCTATTTTCTCCCTATCTCTATATCTATCTATTTATATTCTCAAATGAGGCAACATGCCTGTTTTATAGAGAATCCCTAAGATAGGTCGGCCCAAAAATAAGAATTACAATAAAACATGACCTACAAGAGGTTGGCCTCAAAGATATTCGAACATAATCATGAAATGTGCAATTGGCACCAATTTCATCCAAGTCGGCCAAGGTACCAAAAAAAAGGGTCGGCCCAATACATGTGAATAATGGGAAGCACAAATCTCAATGTAACCCTATATAGCTACTTCCCATCCTTGTCTTTAGCTTGATATTCTTCTCCATGCACAACCAACAAGATTCTATCTAGCTCAGCAACAATTGGCATAGGCAAAACCCTAATCCTTCTCTCAAGAGACTTGATGTCATCTCTAGCTTGCCTAACTACACCATCCCAATCAGCCCTAATAGTTAGGAATTTGTCCATAACTGCAATATAGGTTGCAGCATCATCTAGCTGATGCCCAGTAACTGGTCCTTCACTAATTGGAGAATAAACATCTCTCCACCATTTCCTAAGTTGCTCCAGATTAAGATGTTTCAGAGCAAAATTCCTCCTTCCTGTCATGACCTCAAAGAATGAGATACATTTATCATGGATACCAGTCAAAGTGTCCTCAATCTGCTTTTCCTGTTTATGAATTTTCTTTAACGCCCTCTGTCTCATTTGTAGGATTTCAAACCATTCCCAAGGTTTAGAAACACTTGGAAAAGGAAGAATCCCACTCTTTACCAGTTTATCTTCTGTGAGCTCCATAATTGTTTCGAATTTTTGTAGTAGGAGATCAGTATCCTCTTTGCCCTGAGCCAATACAGTCTTCAACCAATCCCCCAATCTCATAGCATCTCCTCCAGTCGACAAAATGTCCTTAATGGCAGCATCTCCCCTGGTATGGACACCCTGCAACCAAGCAACTATAGCATGTGTGGTGCCTTCCATCTTTTCCAGCTCAGAGATTGTCTCTTGAGGCAAGAAACCTGTAGAGGTAGAAGAGGAGCCAATAGCTTGCAAGGGCTTCATCAACTCCTACAAATACTTCTTCAGTTTCTCATTCTCTCTCTCCAACTCATGCCTAGT
This sequence comes from Sequoiadendron giganteum, assembly GCA_007115665.2. Classification (NCBI taxonomy): domain Eukaryota; kingdom Viridiplantae; phylum Streptophyta; class Pinopsida; order Cupressales; family Cupressaceae; genus Sequoiadendron; species Sequoiadendron giganteum. The sequence goes on along the minus strand of CM021106.1, from coordinate 337,373,299 downwards.
TTGCATAGCCTTCTTTGGCCTACCCACGATTATAGCATTGGAGCCTTCATACTCCTCAATATCCTATTCTACAGAAGCATGTTCTAGGTCAATAGTTACATTATCTCTATCCTTATTTAGAGTAGGGGTAGCAATATGGGCCACTCTGTTGCCTGACCCATCTCTCTCAATCTGGGACACAACCCTAGCCTTTTTCTTAGCCTTTCCTTGTTCAACATTTGCCATCAAGACATCCCAATTAGGAGGAGCATCCTCTACTATCACCATTTTACTTTTCAACTCCTTATCCAGTCAATCTAGAATAGTAGACTCAGTTGGCATTGAATCCTGCTTCTCCTGTTGGTCATTAATTGTATCCTTCTCAACACTTGGCACATTAGGGATATCCATAATTGGATTCTCCTTATCCTGCAATTGCTCTTCCACCAAAACCAGCACCAGTGAAGGGACCTTAGCTAGGACTTCCTCCTCTTGAGGAGACTTGTTCAATTGCTCTTTCACAGGTGAATCTGCATGTGCCACCAAGGGAGATTGAATTACCTTATCAATTTTTTCCTCTGCACTATAGAGGTCTCCTTCCTGAAATTATTCCTCGCCCAAATCTTTAGGATCTTCATCCTTCTTTGGTTCTTCTTTTGTGCTACTAGTATCCTGAGGAATGGAGACACTTACTTGTTCAACAACAGGAATATTCACTAGAACATCTTCCTTTACTGTAGTATCCCTTGGGGAAGGAGTCCTTGACCTCCTCATATACACTTGTGTTCTTTCCCCTGAGGTCTCCACCTCTACCATTGGTGGCTCAACCTCCTTATCAATTTTGGGAACCTCCTCCGATTTCTGTGATAGCTTTGTAAGTCTTCTTCTCTTTGTCAATGGAGGAGTAATCTCTACCTCCTCTTCCTCTTCTTTGTTCTTTTCAGCTTGTTTCTTTGAGGCATGTCTCCTCTTCTTGGTGATAGGTTTCCTCTATTTACTCACTTTTGTCACCTTTTCAACTTGAACATCCCTAAACTGGATTTTGAAAGGAGAATCCACCTTTTCTTTTCCCTTAGGATCTAGTTCAAGTGATTCCTCAAAGGCAGAGTGAGACTCTAAGTCTCCCATCAGATCATAAGTACATGGGATACCCTCACTCTCTAATTCTAATATCTTGTGCTTCAACCACATTTTGGTGTACTTGATCACCAGGGTCATGATTTGATCCAACTCTGTTTTCTCTTCTTCTAACCCATCAACTTCTCCAACTGGCTTATCCTTCACTACCTCATAGACATGACCCTAGATTAAATTTCCATCCTCTTCTACCTGGTCAGGGATAGCTTTCACATTTTATAACCTTACCAAATCCACTGGCAATCTAGAGAACTTCTTCTTCCTTACCTCAAATTCACCACTGAGGTAAACCCAGTAATCTTCAATATGAGCCTTATGGTTGTATTCCCTACTGGCCTACTTTTGTGCTTTGCCAGTGATGTCAAACCTTGCTCTATTGGAATGGAAAGAGAGACCAAAAGTATTCATCTCCTCCTCAGAAGCATGAGCAGACTGGATAGAAGGACAAACCCCACACATTCCTATCTTTAAGGGAAAGTCATTCCCAAAACCTGTTTTGTGCATTTCTCCCTTCACAACTATGTCGAAGTCACAAATCTGCCTAGTGACTTCCAACAATATGATATGATCAGTAGGGTACCTCGGGAGTCTATAGGGAGCCCTTTGACAACCATCAATTCTAATGTATGAGAAAGTAGGGAACTAGATAAACCATGCCCCATATCTCTCCTTATCATTTCTTTAGCCTTGTCAGAAATCCTCATATGCTCTACACCTTGGAGCAATCTAGTGATGTACATTGTGAAAGCATCATTGGATCTTCTGTAGCTTCCTCTAGTTAGGTGTAGCTATGGATATACCTTATATATAGCATCTTGTCCAAAGGTACCCCTTGTACAGGTGAAGTCTTGCCAATGCATACACTAGGTAAGAGGTCATGGTAAAAGTCTTGGTTTGCAAGACATTGCATAACTACTCATGGATCACTGCACTTATGACACCTGCCCAGTGATAATCTATTCCTTGCTCCATCCGAGCAATTACATTGAACATCCAAGTCTCAAACACCCCTGCACTCTTCGATCCTACCAATCTACTAAGAAGAGTGATGGCATTGTATTATTCTCTTGAACTTGAGCCTGAATAGTTGCTTCAGCAACTTGGAGAAATGGGACTTAGGCTTCTCCAACCAAGAGTTAATAACCTGCTGAGACTTAACTACATTTTCTTCATAGTATTTCTTAGCACCATCCATGTCAAAGGCCTCCACATGGGACCTGTCAGGCATATCAAAGGTTGAGGCAATGGACACAAGGAAAAATCCAGCCAAAATCCTTCCCTAGGGACCAATTATCCTTTGTGTCCCTCTATCATAGTTCCTGGCACACTCAAGCACCAGTTCATAACACTACACTGTGGAGGGAAAGCCTACTACATGAGCCAATCCAAAGTCCACAATTCTTCTAGCTAGCAAAGGAGGGCTCGGTGCTAACATCTCAGCCTTAAAATCTTCATAATCCCACATACCAACATTGGTGTCGGTGATTCCTGACCAAATAGAAGTCAGCTTGCTTTCAGGAATCCTTCTCTTTATGTCCAATTTTACCTTCTCTGCATTAGAGATGGTAGAAGTCTTTGCACCTGGATTTGTTGTCTTCCCTTTGCCTCAACTAGCAGCATCTTGTCCTGATCTTTCCTGTAAACAAATAAAAATGACCATAATCAGATCCAAAAGAAACAATAAGAGCATAAAATCAGTATCTCAAAGTTTGGGATTTATCCCCCTTCGCGGATTCCACACTGGAGAGGATTTCTAGGGAAATCTAGACCAGGAGGATTCCAGCGAACCAAGCATACGAACCCCATAATATCACTTTAATCCATCAATTTGACAAAGGAGTAACCTTAGAAATACTTAACATAAGTTCATTTAATCCATCAAATACATCATTAATAAACCAATTCCTCCTAACCATCATATTCAACATTTTCCCAAAAAAGCTAGAAGAATCCACCCGAGACTGATTTTAGCGAGAACAGCAATAGTTATAACCAACCTGGGAAAACAAAGAAGGCACAGAACATCCAGGAAAATCATGGTCCCGCATTATCCACTTGTCATGTTGAGACACATTCCTCCCAAGTAAATGTAGCAGATCAAACCAATAGTGTGGATCTAAATGAACATAATCAAGTTCCTAATGATCCTTCCATATCCACTATCAACCCCAATTCAAATCCACCAAGATGTCCTATTGGTCTATCCATCTTTATTCATGAATTTTATTCCTTAGGACAACAACAACCTTTATCTACTTCACCTTCTTCATCTAATAATGAACTCAAGTCTAGTGTCCAAAACACACCTAGTCCCATTGTCCATCGCATGCTTCAAAACATGAACTACCAAAGTAAAGGTTTAGGCCTTCATGAACAAGGTATTTTGGAGCCAATCCATGTCAAGGTCCATCCATGCTCTTATGGCCTTGGATATACACCCCAAGTACACCAATCTAAATATGTTGGTACTTCCTCCATCCATCATAAGTCCTCTTTCCACCATAAATCCTATCATATGCCTAAAACATATGTTTCCATCCCTCCTCCATCATCTTACAAATGTCAAAAGCATGTGACCATACATCTTCCGCCATCAACGTTGCCACCATTTCTTCCAACTCCTAATATCCCTCCATCTAATCTACCTCTACTACTCCCAACACCTAATATCCCCATTATCCAATCCCCTTATCCACCTATCCATAAATCCTCTAAAAATCATAATCATGACCAATCAATGCAAACATTGTCTAAACATGAAGCTTCCACTCATTCCACCATACCCATGGGATTCAATTGAAAAAAAATTGATGCCTCTATCTATAAAGCAAAAAATATGAAGGGTCCTCATGCCCTAGGACACAAAAGCAAAGAAGCAAAGAAAAATCCATCCAAAAAGCAATATAATCCCATACCTCCAAAAGAAAATGCCAAAACTAAAATGGTTTGGGTCCCTAAGAAAAAGGAAAACAATTAAAATGAGGAATCTACATCTCAAAAATACCAACCATCCACTTCCACCTCACATTCCCACTCTATTCAAGAATCTCATATTCCATCCCACAAGAAAAATAAAATTTATGAAAATACTAAGTCTATGTGGGTACCTAAAGCACTTCATCACCCATCTCCTAAGAAAAAATCTCCATTGCTTCCTACACCCCCTCCACATCAAAATCTTCAACATTTATCATAGTGTGTGCAACCATTGGTCATGGTTCCCTTCCATTTCACAACAATTCCACATACCTCCATCTCCTCACCCTTCACTCATTATCCTACATATCTCCCCCATCACCTTCCTATGGTCCATGCTTTTGGCTAAGCCTCCCATTAATCTCCCCTATAGAATCCACATCATAATCCACCAATCCCTCCATAATCCACATTATAATCCATCATCTACCTACTCCATCTCCCTTTCATGTAATCCCTTACCAACATCTATGAGCATAATGACATTTGGCATGGTCCATGCGATGACATGCATCTCTAGTGGGACTATCACCTTTCATGGAACTACAAACTTGAGTCCCTTATATCCATATTCCCCTTCTCTTACCCAAAACTCAAAAAAATCAAAAAAAAAAGAAAGAAAAAGAAAAAGAGTAAAGAGAAATCCCTTCATCCAATGGTGAAAACCTGGTAAATAGGCACCCTAGATAAGTACCATGATGAAAACCTGGCAAACAGGCATCATGTGTAGGTTTATCTTCTATGTCACTTACACTTGGGGGCACTTTGTCTCATCTGCACTATCTATCCTATCATGTCATTTCTTATCATATCATTTCCATCCTACCTACCATCTTTAGCCATCATACCTATATACTTATCATATTTAGTCCATTCATCCTCTCTTCCTCCTTTTGATCTTGATAAAAATATGGGGAAAAACTTTGAAACATGCTTTGGATATCTTTTGATATACCTCATCCTTCCAAACAAGCCTATCATTATCCTAGTGTCATAAGCTTTGTCATGAAGAATCCTAAGTATTGTACCTAGAATGGGGCATGTTATTCCTATGCAACATAGTCTTTGGAGATCACATCCCTGCCCTCTTATGATGCATACATCCATTTCATTCACTATGAACTATCATTTTTTATCCATCCATATATCATGAGCCTTTTGTCCCTTATCCTATCACCCACCCTTTCATCCATCAATCCCATCTATCTCCTTGCACCTAGACTTGGTTTTCCCTTGTCATTGGTATCTAGCAAAAGGCTACCCAAATTGTCATCCATTGACATCTCAAAACATCTCAAAAAAGTCCTAAAAAAATGCAAAAAATTTGAAAAAGGTCCGAAAAAAATCCAAAAAAATCAAATCATTTCAAAAATCCAAAAAAATCAAAACATTTCAAAAATCCAAAAATTCAAAACATTTTAAAAATCCAAGCAATAAAATCAAACCAAATAACTTCTTCCAATCAATTCAACTTCTTTAAATCAATTTCTTCATCAAATTATTCAATCACATCACTTCTTCAAATCAATTTCTTCATCACATTATTCGATCACATCACTTCTTCTAATCAAATCCATTCTTCTAATCAATCCAATCATTATCATCAAATGAAATCATTTCTCCATCAATCCAATCAATCAAAATAATTCCAAGTAAATCATTCCTCAATTTCATTCATCAATCATCATCCAAATCTTCAAATCCAACATCCTCAATTATTCCAAGAAATAATCCAAATGCAATTCAATCCTTAATCCATACCAACCAAGCTAATCAATCAAGTCAAATTATCCAATCACATTTCAGTCTTGATCCTAACCTTGTTGTAAACCCAATCAATCAATCAATCAATCAATCAATCATCATTGTGTTGATCTAGGGATATAGTGTTCCCCATAATGACAACACTATCATCATCAGTCAATCAATTAATCATCATTTTATAGCTTGACAGGGGCAATACCTTGTTTGTTTTTGTATCATTTGTGCATGCTTTTTTGCTTTCTTGTGTGCTTCATCATTTCAATTTCAATTTATATCAAATCTGAATCACTCCTAGCTAATATTTATATCTTGTATCTAGACAAGGTTGTATTACGCTGGGGCACAAGACACATCGTCACCTTGGTCCTTATACCTTGGTGCATAATGTCTAGTGTTATATCAAACATATGATTGCTCACTTTATTGCAGCATAGCATGTCATTCTTATTTTCCATCTACTTATCTTGTATCATTCATCTTATCCCTCCTTTATCATTTCATTCATTTCAAGAGCATATCCATGTTTATGTAACCTCCCTATCCTCTCGAGGGATCATCATCATCCCATTTCTTCATATCTTTTGCATCATAATATTTTTCTATCATCCCTTTCCTTCATTCATCATACTCCTCACTTCTTCAAGTGGTTGGGGCATCATCTTTTTTTCATCTATCCATACCTTAGCTTCTTCAAAATGATTTTAATCGACATACATCTCACCATCTCAAACATCATCTCAAAGAGGGGCAAAATGTAGACACCCAAAATTGTCCATGTCATAATATTACCTAGTCGATACATGACCTTGTAAGACATTTTATAATATTTTATCCTAGGTCATTCCATTATCCCACTTATCCCATTTATTCCACTTAATCACCTTCCCAATTAATTAAATAAATCTCATTTATTTAATTAATTCCCCTTCACATGTCTCAAAATAATTCAAATTAAATATTTGAATTAATCCCTCACTTATTGTGACATTGCAACATGTGTCACATGACTTCAACTCTTCACATGCATAAATAATTTAAATAATTTTATTATTTAAATTATGAGATTCCCACTCACATCCTATTTTTACCCCCATTCATTGTGCGTCATAAGCATCTTTTCTTCCAAAATAAATAATAGAATCCCACTTATTCCCTCACATCCTAATTTTAGCCTTATGTCATAACCCACTTATTGTGTGTCATAGACACTAAAATAAACTTTTAATCCTAGCCATATATATCACAAATTTGACTTTTAATCTTGGCCATCGAATCAAATCAGCCTTCTCCTATAAATCAAGCCTTTCATAGGCCATTTGGGGGATCTTCTTCTAGCATCCTTACTCTACCAAAATTTCTCTCAATCTTCTCATCTATCTATCTATTTTTCTTCTATCATATCCATCTTATCGTTATGCTACAAAAATGAGCAATCAACATATCAAAACAATCAAAATTTTGGAATTGCTCATTTTGAAATTGGTGTTTCAAAATGAGGGGTTGGTGCTCCTTGAGTTGGTGCTCGAAAATTAGCCTATAAGGCATTGTTTACAGTGGTTTTCAAATAAGAGCCTGAAAGGCAGCATTTTCAGGAGTGGTTTTTCTATCCCAGGAGGTTTTTCCACTCGAAAAATCTTGTGTCTCATTGTTCATTTGTGGTTTCACTACTTTATTGTGAGAATGTTGTATTGTTCATTATTTTTCTATTACATTTCTCATTTTAGTTTATGAATTATTGCATTCAACTCATGAATGTACTTATCATTGAAATATTAAGAAAAAATGTGTGCTATTGTTTATTTTCTGAAAAATGGTAAAATATGTTAAGACACTGATTCACCCCCTTCTCAATGTCATTTTCACTCCAACAATTGGTATCAAAGCGTAGGGTCCTCTGATAGGTCTAAACCACCTAGGATTGATTCTGGTCTTCAAGTCTGTTAAAAAATGTCTCAAGCTCATGAAGGAACTTCGGTGACTAGAGCTCCTTTGTTTGATGGAACAGATTATGTGTTCTGGAAAATCAGAATGGAAACATATATGATTTCTTTAGATCTTGATGTTTGGACCATTGTTTTAAATGGGCATACTATTCCACCTGTAATACCCACAAATGTTGTTGAGAAAAAGAAATATGAAACTAATGCAAGAGCTAAGCATGCCATCTTGTGTGGATTAACTAAAGATGTTTTTTGTCAAAGTCATACATTGCAAATCTGCTCAAGATATCTGGGAAAAACTTGAAACCATTTATCAAGGAAATGAAAAAGTCAAACTTTAAAAAATCCTTATACTCAAACATCAGTTTGAGGAAATGAGAATGAAGGATGATGAAAAAGTGGCTGAATACTTCCTAAGAATAGATGAAGTTCTTAATTCTATGAGAGGTCTAGGAGAGGATGTAAAAGAGTTTCATGTTGTTACAAAGGTCATTAGAACCTTACAACCTAAATTTGAATATAAGGTTTTAGCCCTTGAAGAAAAGAAATAATTTGATCATCTTACCTTAGATAGTTTGCAAGGAACTCTAACTGCCTATAAAATGAGGACAAGAAAAACCATTTCAACAGGAAAGGAAACTTCCTTTACAACTGAAAAGAAAGAAAAAGCTAATAAAAGTGAATCAGAATATTCTGATTCCAAAGAAACCCACTTTGTTAGAAAAAATAAAAAGGGTTCTGGAAAATACAAGGGAAAACTTCCCTTTAATAGTGTTTTAATTGTGGCAAGATTGGACACTTTGTTGTTAAGTGCCCCTATGATGATCAAATCATTGACAATGAGAAATCTAATAAACTGCCTAAAAAGAAGGCCTATAAACCTAAAAGAAAGTTCAATTTCAAAAAGAATAAGAGTATGTTTAGTAAAGATGAATCTGACATTGAAACAAATGACTCTTTAGCTGAGGAAGATGAATCTTTATTTATGGCTAAAGTTAAACTACAAGAAGAGACTAACAACAATGATCAAGAAGATGGAGAAATTGATCTAGAAGGTGAACTAAAATGTGCCTTAAAGGAAATTAAAAGACTCAAAATAAAAATTATTGCTCAAGAACAGAAGTCAGATCAAGTTCTTGATCAAGAAAATAAACCTAATCAAGAAATAATCTCTTTGAAAACTTAGCTTGAAGAAGCTAAGAGAGTTGAGGATTGTCTTCATGTAACTGTAAGTCTCAAAGATCAAGAAATTCAGAAATTGGAACAAGAAGTAGTCTATCTTAGAAAGTAAATAGAAAGGTATAAAAGTACCTTAAAGCTTAATGAGATGATCATCAAGCATAAATTAAATAAAGATAAAACTGGTGTTGGGTTTGAGAAGGGTGAATGTTCAAATGATGATGCAAAGCAAAAAGATGTTGTTGCAAACAAAAGTTCTAAATCAAATAATCTTGATTCTAATAAGAATCATGTTCATCCTTTTAGGAATAACAAAACATCATACAAATTCAACCCTTTCTTTTATGGCTATTTCTTTTTTTGCAACAAATTTGGCCATAAAGTGAGCTCTTGTAGGCTTATGAATCTAGGAATACCTAGGTTTGGTCATAAGAAATATTTTGGTTTTGCTAAACATATCAGATGCTTTAAATGCAATACTTTGGGTCATTTTTTCAAGCGGTGCAAAGATGATTTGCAAAATAAACAACAAAAAACCAAAATGGTTTGGAAACCTAAGAATGTCAAAAACATAGAGCAAACTATGTTAGTCCAAACTACTTTTCATTCCAAGAAAAAGGACTTATGGGTGTTGGATAGTGGTTGCTCTAGCCACATGACATGTGACAAGGATAAATTCATCAAACTTGAAGATTATGTTGGTGGATATATAAATTTTGGTGATAACACTGGTATACAGATTAGAGGTAAAGGCTCACTTCCGTTAAATGAGGGCACACCTATCTATAATGTGTATTATGTGGAAGGCTTAAAGCACAACTTGCTTAGTGTTATTCAAATCTATGATAGTGATTATCATGTTATGTTCACTTCACAGGGATGCGAGATTAAAAACAAACTTGGAAAGTCCGTTGCAGTTGGAAGAAGGACTAAAGGAAATGTTTACAATCTTCTTGACACATTTGGTAATGACAATAATGAAGGTACGTGTCTAATGGGTCAAGTTGAAGAAACTTGGTTGTGGCATAAAAGACTAGGACACATAAATTTTGACAATCTAGTTAGAATCAGCAAAAATCAAAATGTTAGAGGTTTACCAGTCCTTAACAAACCAAAAAATTATGTCTGCAAAGAATTTTTAAGTGGTAAACAAACTAGAGTCAGTTTCAAAACAAAAGAACATTCTTCATCAAAACCTTTACAGCTAGTGCATACAGACTTGTGTGGACCAACTAGAACAACGTCTATTAATGGTGAAAAGTAATTTATGCTATTTGTGGATGATTATACTAGATTGGTTTGTATCACATTTCTTAAACACAAATCAGAAGCTTTTGAAAGGGTCAAAATATTTAGTAAAATGGTTGAAAAAGAATCAGATTTAAAGCTCAAATGTTTAAGATTTGATAAAGGAGGTGAGTTCACCTCTCAAGATTTTATTGATTATTGTGAACAACACAGTATTAAGAGGCAGTATGCTGCCACTAGAACACCTCAACAAAATGGGGTAGTTGAATGTAAAACCAGAACAGTAAAAGAAATGGCTAGAACAATGCTAGATGAGGCTAAGTTGCTTGATATGTATTGGAAAGAAGTTGTTCGTACAGCTATATACATTTTGAATAGAGTGAAAATTAGGGTGAAATCTAAATACACCCCCTATGAACTATGGTATGGAAAAATATATTTTGTGAAGCATTTTAGAATTTTTGGAAGCAAGTGTTTTATCAGGAAAGATGATGATCATCTTGGCAGCTTTCAATCAAAGTGTGATGAGGGTATCTTTTTGGGATACTCAACTCATAGTAAATCCTATAAATGTCTTAACAAAAGGCTTAATAAGATTGTTGAAGTAGTTAATGTAAAAGTTGATGAAAGACCACATTTAAATGTTGAACCTATGCAGGATGATGAGGAAGAACAATTTGAACTTGAAATAATTTTAGAAGGATTTGAAACAGAAAAGCCTAATGTTGAATCAACAAGTCCTAAACTTGTTGAAACAAGTCTTGAAAAGTGTGTGTCAAAAACTCCTTCAAAATCTTTGGCTAGATACCATCCTAAAGATCATATTATTGGGGATAAATATGCAGGAGTTCAAACAAGAAGAAAGACTGCTAAACCTAATGAAAAATCTCAAATAGTTGAGCTTACTATTGGAGTTGAGAAGATACAACACCACAGAAGTCCAAAAGATCTTTGCAAGAAAATAACCTGTTACAAGGAGAAACAAAGAGAAGCAACAAAAGAAATGCTCAAGAATGTGGAGCAATGTATTCACCTGAAAATGTAAAATCAATAATGATACAAAAGATAGTTTTCAACTACATATAGATGAAAACCCTAAAAAGGAAAACCCTAGGCTTGCACAATAATAATTAATAAAGTAATTAATTATTATGCACCTAATATTAGCTTAAGTGAAAAAGAGTTAAAAGGAAACTTTACATAATTAAACAAATATTGTTTAATTAATAAATTAAATGTCCAATTACTCTAACACCCCCCCTTAAGATAGACATAGGGAGAAGCTAAAACCTAGAAGAAGCTACTGAAAGCAAAAGCAATGGGTCCGGCAACAAGGCCAGATCAGGTACCCAAGTACAATGAAATCTCTATGAAACGGAGAAAAGGAGAAAACCCAGTGGGAAAAACTCCTCTCCAAAAAGAGATAGAACAACATGCTGAAAGAAACATGAAGGAAGGAAGGCCTCATAAAGACCCCCCAAGGACAACTTCCTTCACCCCAAGCATAGAGCGCAACTGAAGATAGCGCGGAGATGCAAAAGGTTTCGTGAAGATGTCTGCAACCTGCTCGGCAGTGGGAACATACTCCAAGATGAGAGAACCATCCTGAATCAACTGTCTGATGAAATGCATATGAAGCTCAATGTGCTTCATCCGCTGATGCTCCACGGGTTGCGCAAAATGTGTATAGCACTCTGATTGTCACACCAAAGAATAGTGGGACTATCAGGAGGAAAACCAAACTCAGTCATCAACTGACGAAGCCATAAAATCTCCTGACTAGCGAGCACTGCAGCTCGGTACTCAGCCTCTGTAGATGATAATGCATGAGCAGTCTGCTTCTTGCACGACCATGTGATAGGACCAGAGCCAAGACAAAAAACAAAGCCAGAAGTAGACTTCCGATCATTGACATCACCAGCCCAATCTGAGTCAGTGTAGCCAACAATGTGAGGATCCCCTAATGTGTAGTGAATGCCATATGAAGTGGTGCCCTGAATGTACCTCAAAATACGCTTGGCAGCTTGCCAATGACTCTCATGAGGATCATGTGAGAATCGAGAGACAAGACCAACCGCAAAGGAAAGATCAGGACGAGTGTGATTCAGGTACAACAAACTACCAACTAACTGTCGGTAAAGTGTAGCATCTACTGAAGGGGTGGGGCAAGTAGTAGTCAAAACAACCCGTAATTGAAAAAGTGTGGGGGCAGGCTTGCAATCACGCATGCCAAAGCGCTGAAGCATATCAAAATAATACTTCTGCTAGTAAATGGAGATCCCCTCTGAAGACTGAATCACCTGAAGACCAAGGAAATAGTGCAGAAGGCCAAGATCTATCATCTCAAACTGCTCCATCAAGGCTAGCTGAGAATTATGAATCATAGAGGATGAGCTGCCTGTGATGAGAAGATCATCAACATATAGCACAAGAATCAGGATCTCACCCTCAAGATGCTGAATATAGACCATGTGATCAGAATGACAACGAGTGAAACCAGTGGAGAGCAAAAAAGAGTCCATCTTCTCATACCAAGCCCAAGGGGCTTGTTTCAGACCATATAATGAACGCTGAAATCTGCAAACCAAAGAAGAATCATGAACAAATCCCTGAGGCTGCTCCATATAGATCTCCTCCTATAGGTCACCATGTAAGAAGGCACACTTCACATCCATCTAAAAAATGAGCCATCCTCTAGAAGCTGCAAGTGATAATACAAAGCGAATGGAATTCATCTTGGCGATAGGGGCAAATGTCTCGGAGTAATAAATACCCTCAACCTATGAGAAACCCTTCGCAACAAGACGTGCTTTGTACTTATCAATAGAACCATCAGCAGCATACTTGGTGTGATACAACCATCGACACCGAACCATCTTTCTGCCCTTAGGAAGAGGACAGAGATCCCATGTATTATTCCTCATCAAAGAAGAATACTCTTCCTCCATGGCACTATCCCACTCAGGGTGACCTGACGCCTCTGAAAATCTCTGAGGATCCTCTGAAAGAGCATGAGTCAAAAGACTAGAACCCGTAGTATGAGAATGAGTGCGACGAGTGTCTGAAGGATCACTGGCCATAGATCCTGCTACCTCAATAGTAAATTGAGCCCATTTGGGCCTCTGAGGTGGAGCAAGTGGAGGTGGAGATGGGGGATCATCAATATCCTCATCAAAATCCTCAAAATAATCCTGAAGAGCTGTAGAGGGTGGAGTAGGTAGTGAAGTGGACACTGGAGACAGGGTATCAACTAGAGGAAGGTGCTCATCAAATTGAACATCCCGTCGAAACAAGACCTCTTTGGAATCAGGATCAAATAACCTGTATGCCTTAACATCCTCACAGTAGCCGAAAAATATGAGGGGTCGACTCTTTCGCTCCATAGCTCTCCTCTGAGCATCAGGAATAAAAGCCCATGCCTCACTACCAAATACTCGAAATGATGAAATATCAGGCTTATCATGAGACCAAGCCTCCTCAGGAGTCATATGTCGAATCGCCTTGTGAGGCATCCGATTCTGAATATAGTTGGCACAATTGACTGCCTCTGCCCAAAAAGATGAATCCATGGACCTGGACTGAATCATACAATTAGCCATCTCCTGTAAAGTTTTGTTCTTGCGCTCAGCGATACCATTCTACTGAGGGGTGTAGGGAACAGAAAACTGATGTTGTAAACCATGCTCAGTGAAAAAATCTCTGAAAGCCCGATTCACATACTCCCCCCCATTATTTGTACGTATCCACCGGATAAAGAGACCAGACTGCTTCTCTACAAATGTCTTGAAGACATGAAAGGAATCAAAGACATCAGACTTGTACTTAAGAAAGTACAACCATGTGCGTCTGAAGAAGTCATCAATGAATGTGAGTACATACTTGGCCCCTGAAAAAGAAGGAGTGGGAAATGACATGAGGTCACTATGAATCAACTCCAAGGGTGCCAAAGCACGAGTGGTACTTCCCTTCAGAAATGGATCCCTGTGATGCTTGCCAAGCACACAACCATGACAAACACCGTCAGTGCAGAAAATCCGTGGAAGACCAAGAACAAGTGACTGTGTACTCATGTGCTAAAGATATCTATAATTGACATGGCCCAAACGCTCATGCCAAAGTTGACTCACTAAATCTGCATGTGCTATAAGAGATGAACCTGTACCCCAAGAAGGCGCAAAGCCATCAAATCTGTAAAGATGAGATGCAGTATCAACACTACCAGTAGCCACAACCAAATCAGAATCATGGAGGTCCCGAATAACCACAACATGTGGTGAGAACTCAACTGTCTTACCAGAGCCAGTGTGGCAAATCTGATAAATGGACAAGAGGTTCGTCGAAATCTCAGGAACAACCAAAACATCCTGTAGAGTGCCTCCATCCAAAGAGATAGAACCTGAACCCAAGACGGAAAGCTATGAAGAGTCACCCACTATAATCTGTGAAGTACCACAAAAGGCAAGAGAAGTGACCAACTGCTGAGTGTGAGTCATATGGTGAGAAGCACTAGAGTCTAAAATCCAAGTGGACCCATTGGTCGATGCGCGTGCAGTGAGAGCATGACCCTTCCCTGTGGTGGAAGAAGAAGAAGATGGCGGTGAGGAGATGTGTTGCTGCTACATGGCCTCCTCTAAAGCCTCTAATCGTTTCCAACACCTGAAAACTGGATGACCTTGCTTGCCACAGAAACTGCAAGTGTCTCCTGATTTCTCCTTAGTCTTGGAGGAAGACTCACCAAACTTCGAAGATTTCCCATGTTTAGGATTAAATGGTGGTTTAGAATCAGACTTAGGAGGCGGTTTGGAGGAATGCTCACTACCTGCAAAATCTTTCTTGGGCCTCGGTTTTTGCTTCTATTTCCCCTTCGGTGATTGAGCAACCAATGCTTTGCTCTTTGAACCTAAGAGCATATCCATCTGAGAAAGGTGGGACTGTTCCTGAGACAAACGCTCACAAAATAAATCAAAGGTAGGCATGGTAAAATTGGCACCCAAACCATCCATGGTGGAGTAGAAGGAGGAAGCAAATATCTGAAATGGACCACGAAGCTTCGAAAGAATCAAATAAATGCACTCTGTGTCTGTCTTGTTCTTCCCACAACCCTGTAAAATAGAGCGGATAGTTTTGAACTTGTTCAAAAAGTCCTCAATAGTGGGGAAGGAATCAGGTAACAATGAAGTCAGCTCTGCCTCAATCTGTAATGCATGGAACTCATTAATGGCCCCAAAAAGTGTCTCAAACTTTAGCCACATGGCTCGAGGAGTGAGCAAAGCATCAAGGTGAAACAAAAGACTGTCTGAAACATGCAGGCATATCAAACCCATAGCCTCATCCATCTTGTTCCTGTGCTACATAATCTCAAAAGCACGTTGCAACTGAGGCTGAACCTCATCTAAACAAGACCATAACCCTCGTGACCTGAGTAGCCTCATCATACGAGACTTCCAAGTGTGATAGTTATGTGATGTGAGTAGCTCAACTGAAGAGTCTGCCATGAAACCCTGCACCTGTACCTGCTTGTGTTTTTTATTATTATGTGATCTTTCAGAATAGACAGAAGATGTAGAAGGGTTTGTATTTTTGAGAGTTTTGGTGTTCTGGTTTTCTGATATAAATGACAGAAAGCAAGAGAAAAAACACCCCCCACAAAAGATAAACCCAAACCCTAGTACAAACTGAGAAGAAGGAAGCAATGCATAAGCAAAAAATACTTCAAGACAAATTCTCATGTACCTAGTGAAAATTTTGATAAAATAGATCACATCACTGAATAGAGCATGTTGAGAGCTTTCCAACGCCTATTCAAGTTTGAAAAACAAGTCCGTTTGCATCTTCTATGACCCCGGAAGTGAAGAAAGAAGACCTCACTTTGACTGGTAAAAAATATCCAGACTAGTAAAAAAAATAAAAATATTTCTATACCATCAGATTGGTGTCATTCTCAGCTTTCCAACGCATCTTCCTGTTCGAAAAACGGAGCTAGGATGCCCAAGTTATGCCCATTTGACCAAAAATGACATAATAGGGGGTTGGAGAGAAAAAAATAGCCCTCAAGGGCTTAAAATTCGGTGACCCCAGGGCACATGGTGGACCGGGGGCTAGCGCACAGGAGGGGCGGCACACAGGCGGTGCGGCTGGAGGGGGCGGTGCGGCAGGTGGCGCGTAGGCGGCGCTCGGGGGAGCAGACCGGGTGGTGGGCCTACAGGGGCGGCGATGGCCGCTTGGCCGTAGCCGGTGGCGCCATCGGTGGTGGTGGCCGGGGGGGCCGCTGGGGGCACTCTGCGGGCGCAACAGTTTAACACTGCCCACACAAAAATAAACCAAAAAAATGACTTTTTTTAAAAATTTTTTCGATTTTTTTGCGATTTTTGCTCCATACGGCCTTAGGGCAAAAAAAATTTGCCTTCCAAATTGACTGTAACCAAAATCGACATTTGACAGTCGATTTAGGGGTTTTTGGGTGCTACAAATCCAATGGCACTGTCCATTTGAGCCCAAAGTGAACCCAAAAAATGGAGTATGCTGAATCCACCTAAAAAAACTTTAGAACCCTAGATTTGCTTCCAATGCAAAATCTCAAAACAAGAACAAGCAGCTGCAAATCTGAAGCTCTGATACCATGTTGGAGTTGAGAAGATACAACACCATAGAAGTCCAAAAGATCTTTGCAAGAAAATAACCTGTTACAAGGAGAAACAAAGAGAAGCAACAAAAGAAATTCTCAAGAATGTGGAGCAATGTATTCACCTGAAAATGTAAAATCAATAATGACAAAAAAGATAGTTTTCAACTACATATAGATGAAAACCCTAAAAAGGAAAACCCTAGGCTTGCACAATAATAATTAATAAAGTAATTAATTATTATGCACCTAATGTTAGCTTAAGTGAAAAAGAGTTAAAAGGAAATTTTACATAATTAAACAGATATTGTTTGATTAATAAAGTAAATGTCCAATTACTCTAACACTTACAGCTTTATGTTTAGTTACACATTTTGAGCCTAAAAATTATGATGAATCCCTCACAGATGAATTTTGGCTTAATTCTATGCAGGAAGAAATTGCTCAAATTGAGAAAAATCAAACTTGGGAGTTAGTCCCAAGACTAGATGACAAGAATGTCATAGGTGGTAAATGGATTTTCAAAAATAAATGTGATAAAAATAGCAATTTTGTTCACAACAAGGCAAGTTATGTCTGCAAAGGGTATGCTTAGCAAGAAGGTATTGATTTTGGTGAAACTTTTGCACCTGTTGCTAGACTTGAATCTATTAGAATATTATTGGCTTATTATATTTTCAAGAACTTCACTGTTTATCAAATGGATGTCAAAAATGCTTTTCTGAATGGTTATTTAGATAAAGAGGTTTATATAGAATAGCCTGAAGGGTTTATTTATTTTCTTTTGACACATCATTTTCATCAGGCAGTTATTTTCAGACCTCCAATTTTGCCACAGAAAGGAGAGGTGGAATCAAAAGAGTCACAGGAAGAACCAAGGGTTCAAAATGTTCAGCCAATCATGCTCAATCGGCAACCAATCCTCCTAGATATGAATATAATAGTAAATTCCAAAACTACTCCGCCAGCAAATCAGATTATGAACAAGGAAGGAAATGAAGGCAGTCTTTATGTACAAAAGGTATGAAGTGAATAGTCAAATACTAACTGGTCTATCAAATATTATAGCAAAGTCAACTAATTTTGACAGTTAGGTAGAATTAAGTTCTACAATAGGAAAGGCTTGTCAAGCATTGGAAAATAACTTGCTATATTCAAAAGTCAACAATTTGACATTTTGTATCTACAACATATCTAGATAAAGCCAAATAATGATGTAACTTTTACAATTATATAATATAAATAGTCGGCTTAAACACCTTTTACTTAAAAAAAATATAAAGTTAAACTCTATAGGTGATGTTGGAACCCAAAAATTTAGGGTTTCATTTTGTGTCATTTTTATTTGTTAGTTTGACCCATACCTTTGTATTGCCCATTGTTGATAACTGATATGAGAAATATAATCTAGGTGGTCCTTTGCATAATTTCTTGGCACATTTGTATATAGCATAAAAAATTAGGCCTAGTTTCTTTTTGAAATTTTAAAAATTTCTCTAAGGGTTGAAATTTATGCTTTTGTGAGTTTTCTCTTTCCATCTAGCCCAGGTTTGGTTTAGATCAATTTCCCTGTAAAGTGCCTATTCGGTTAGAGATCCCCACAAAAATGTAATTTTTTTTGGGCTAAGTATGGATCTTATGGGATCATGATGCCCAAGTGAACTTCACTTTTTTAATATTCATATAGTTCACTTGAATTTTCCCACTTTACGAGAAAAGGGTTCCCATTTGACTTTACAGATATTTTCATGTGAACCATATAACTTCCAATTATCGATGGATTTTTTGACATCTTCCACTTGCCAACCATTTCCCCACAAGTGTAGTTAAATTAAAAATTAGCTAAGTTAAATATTTACATCCACGAATGAAGCCAATCTTTCTACATCCCACCCATGCTAATGTCATCAATAGAACTTTGTGTCTGAGTTGGATTAGTCTTATGCACATTAGGAAGTTAGAAGTTTAGTTTATTTTCCTTACATGATCTTGTTGGAGGTCAATCTTTTGTAAGGACCTGATGATAACGAACTACTTGAAGTGTTCACTTGGTAACCAAATTTTTGATAGATCTAGTATTGGGTTGAACTACCACAAAGACCAAAAAGAGAAAGATATTGACTTCCCATGTAGCCCAATGAAAGCCAATATACCACATATTGACTTTTACAGGGATCTGAGGGTCAACATGACCTTAAGGGGATTGTGATATCTAGATATATCCAATAGGGGATTGAACTTCTGCTAGAGCCATTTTACGATAGTATTTTTTCTTGATACCAATAAAATATCCTGCATGGGACCAATTCTCAGGTTGCATCATGAACTCAACCTTCTTCCTGCATCCCATAGAGGGTCAAATTTCAGAGAGAGGTAGAAATGAAGATTGTCTTTCAACTACTACCATTAATGGTACAACCATTGTTGTAACTACTTTTTTTTAATATGTGATATGTGTAATGCCCCACCAAGTGACCTTAAAAGGAAGTTGCAATTAACATCATAAGCGACCCAATTTTTTTTTTTATAAAGTGCATTTAACATACACATTCACTTACTAGTTAACAACAACCTCTAAGGCTACAAGGTTAGGATTACTTAAACCCACATATAGATATTACATATAACCATAGCATTATGAACCTTATGATATAAACATCATACATCATAAGAATAACACATAACATAAGAAGATAATCAACCAAGATACAATCTCATAAACATTATCTTAAACCAATAGTTACATCACTCATTTCCAGAATGAGGCAACAGTACTCAAGATTACAATTACAAAATTCCACCTCATAATCATAAGAGGGATAAAATAATTTATACAAATTAAAATATTACAATGCAAGATAATACAACAAGAACCGCAAGCTATCCATCTGGATGTCTCGCCACCAAGTACTGAAGATCGATGGGGACCCAACGGTTTTGGTGCATGTTCCACCCAACTAATGTGGTACCCGAAGGCCCACCCCCCATGCTAGGAGATAGTAACAAAGTAACATGGACAAAGATCTACTACCTCTAACCAAAGGTAGACTCATACTGACTCAAACTGACATAACTAACCAAATGAATTAACAAGTACAACTCATTCACCATACAAGTACGAATCAAGTACAACTCAAGTACAACATAAGTACAAATCAAGTACAATACAAGTACAACTCCAACATCACTAACATAGGTCACATTGCTTCTAGATATAAAGTAGATCAAGAATGTTCAAATAACCATACACATAAAATAATTAACAACAGTTGTCATAGATAGAGTGTCATCGCAAGGTTTGTCATGAGATCTCCTCTGGGTATTCTTCATAGGCTCCGGCACAAGTAATCCTGGTGGCCTCAACCGAATCCTGGCACTCATACTCACTCATGCGGAATCAACTACCTCTCGCAAGAATAAGATAGTTGATCTTGCCATTCCAAGCCTTCCCACTCATCCCAAGTCTAAACAAGCCCTTGTGTCTATGAGTGAGGTAAAATTATCTTGATTAGTGAGAAGTTAGTCCTAATCTTTTAAGTACATTATTTTAATTATCACTTGTTTAAATCACTCCTGAAGGTTATCCAGTTTACCTCTTTGGGCTCTGGAGCCTAACAGAAGCCACTCTTCTAATTGACAACACACTCACAACCAATCACCAAGGGAAACACAAGTGCATACAAACTAGGCATCATAACCACTCCAATACAAGGAGGATACAAATAATAGAAAACTCACTCCAAACATCTTGGAGGCAACAATCACATAGTCCACTCCTTTCAAGGAGACACGGATCCCATAATCCGCTCCTAAAACAAGGAGGTGCAAACATCCCCGTTCATGAAAACCGAGTAAAACTGAAAAGACGCCATGCACTACCCAAGGGAAAACAACTGGATGGCATAAAGATTCAACAACCCTTATCCTCTAAGTTCTTTTGGAAGACTTATAATTTAGGACTAACACTAAATCCCAAAACCCACAATGCAACTTGACGACATTGCAACAAAAGCATTCAAATCATCAATCAAATCTAATATTTGGATTTCCTAAATCCATACTCATTCAATAGGTAGTGCTGACAAAGTAAAAAAACACAATAACTAGATCATCTAAAATAATCATAACCCTTATTTCCCTTTTCATTATAGGAAATCTAAAAACAATTAAACTTACTTCCCTTTACTAAATACAGAGAATTAAATCCTTTAAGATAATCATGAGGAAGATACTATTTTTGGATATACTAAATCCATATCTCTTTTATAATCCAATCACAATGATTCAATTAATCTAAATAGAAATTAATACATCATATAATTGATTGCCTCATCAATAAAACAACTTCTTAATTTACTTTTAAATTGACACAAGTCCATGCAAGTAACTCTTTCCATTTCTTAACCAAATCTTACATTTCATTCAATTTTCTATTTAACACATTCAATCACTTTAATATAATAACATATTGTTTCTCTAACCATTTTCCATATACACTAATCAATCCATTTTTAAATCTCTATTCAATAATATATTGTATGCATCTCATTAAAATAAAATACGATAATGAATTTTACACTTAATATATATATATGCTCCATATTATATAGACACCAAATATATATATTAATCAATTTAATTACATATATTCTTTAATATTTCATTCACAATGACTAGATTACTCTATGGAACTAAATAAAACATAATAACTATTTGCCTTTTTCAATATAGTTAGTTCCTAAATTTACTTTTAATGCAACCTAGCATTATTGCAAACAATCATTTCAATTTTCTATCCAGAGTCTATGTCTCATCAACTATCCATTTAAAAACATGCAATTTCATCAATGTATAAAAATATCTTTTGGCTTGTCTATTTGGCCACGCATTCATATTGTTTCTAATTAAATCTCATTAATTAAAACAAACATTTAAATATAAATATTTATATAATTCTTCAATATATTTAAATATCTTTCTCTATACATTTTCTACACATACTAATTATTTCTTTTAGAATATTAATAATACCCAATTTGCAAACAACAGAATAAAATAAGATAAAATATTATTTATTCTCTCAAATGGATATATACTTTCAATACATATATACTAAATATAAATTAATATATTTAAATATATTTAATCATTAACATATCTTCTATTTTTTGCAGAATATCAAATTGTTTAATTCAAAATAAAATATCTCTTATCATCAATTTTCCCAAAATATAAATATATTTTTCCAATTAAATCAAATTAATAATTGGACCTTTTACACATTAATTTAAATTCCACAATTAAATTTTAAATTATGCATTCTCTAAATCAAATATTTAACTCCTTCAATTAAACTTTAACATGTCATATTAAAATAAACAATAATTTCACATATGTTTATAATTTTAATTCCACTAATCTAATATACAAATTTTATTTAAAATAATATAAATAAATATAATACTTTAGTATTATAAATTATAATATAAAATATTATTAAATAATATTTTAATATTATAATAACAATACATAAAATATTAATATTTATAAATATCAATTTATTATTATTTTATTTTCAGAACAACCATGAGAAAATAACTTAACAGTAGTCTCATGTTTCAAGCATAACTCAAAAACTACGATCTGGGTATTTACGATTTTTGGATAGGGATAAGAAAATTTCAAAATGCAAAAACCCTTTAAATTTCTTGAAAACCCAGTTTGTGAAAAGTGAAGTTATAGGCGACGCAATCAGACCATTTTACCATGAAAATATAACTATACTGCAGATTTTAAAATCCGTTTTTTGATAATAAACAGAGGTTTCATTTTCTAAAAACATTCTAAATGCATTGTTCAATCTCTATGTTTGATTTCAATAACAATAAAATCAATTTCTCCAAATAATTTAAATTCAACTAAGGTTTTCACAATTTTCACTCAAGAATTTTCACAAGCAAAGGCTGTAAATTTGTTTAATTCTTTTCTTCTAATATCAAATTTATTTTCTAAAACAGATTTAACAAACAAATCTTTAATCACTACTATTTTAAAAAAAAATAATCAAGAACAATAAAACACAAAGAGGAAAACCTGGTACAAGAAGCTATAGGAAGAGATGAATTTTTGATGCAAGCCTCCTCCAAAGATTTCCTGAATTTTCTTCAATCCTCTAATGAATCCAATCCAAAATCCAACAAATGCAAACAATCTTTCCTTCAATCAATTCTACAATCAAACTTTCTTCAAACCCTTGTGCAAATTTTCCAAAATTTCTTCCCTACTGTAAAAATGTATTTTTTTCCTTCTAAAAGATTTTTCTGCCCTAAAATTAAAACATGTATTCTTTATAAATCAAAAATACCTAATACAACCCTAATTCACATTACATGCAAATTAGATATTTCAATTTCAATTTCAATTTCAATATTTACAACCCTAATTCACATTACATGCAAATTAAATATTTCAATTTCAATTTCAATTTCAATTTCAATTTCAATTTCACTTTCAATTTCAAATAATAAATCCAAAGTTGCAACCAATTTCTCAAATAAACATTTAATTACAATTTCTAATTTAATTCCCACACGTTGAAATTAAATTCCAAAATTAATTTTAATTCTTTTATTTCCTTTCATTCTCTTGCATCACGTTTAATTAATTAATTTAATTATTTAATAACTAAACTCAACCCCCTTGGATTAAATTTAATTAATTAAATAATTTAAATATAATTAATTAATTTAAATATAAACTTTTATCCACATTGCATTATTTAAATTAAATAACCATCAACATGATTTAAATGCAATTATTCTAAATATCTATTTCCAAATCAAGAATTCTTCAGAATTAAATAACATCAAAGCAAGACAGACAATGACTCGACACACACAACTGACGACACACTAAGGCTAGGTGTAAACTTGACACATGTTACCTAGCTACTATCTCCCGTTCAACTTAACCGTTGGATCGACACGCTCAAACCTGTGAAACCAGGTGGAGTCGATGTCATGTACCTGCAATCCTGCAACCAAGTAAACAACATCATACAATATATTCAGCATATAATACACACCGTGAAGAACGAATTACGGATTCGTAGGACGCTCGCAAGCGAGTGATGCGAAACCGTCCTCTTCACCAATACACTCATCGAAACTGACACTTCCATCATAATTCCAATAATTTCATAATAACATCTCATGTTAACTCTACAACATCATTAATCCCTAATACATGTGAAACAATAATCAGATAACTACATCCCACAATAATGTTGTCACTCAATAGTAACGATCAAAATATCATAACAAAATGTATCCGGTAGCAAGGTAACTGCAACCAAACATAGCATAAAGCAACTTGAACAAGAAACAAAATGGAGGGGTATTACAATATGTCGTAGGAAATTATAAATATTGTTCAGTGGGAATTTAATGAAGAAAGGTGGTGCCCATTTCTCATTAATTATTTGTAAAGAACTTTTTTTAATCATACAACACCTCTCAAATACTATTTCAATGGATTTTATGGGTGATTTCTCCTATTTCTTGCACTCAAACCACAAATAATCAATGTGAATGTATGGAATGGGTAAAGAGATTTTTCTTCCCTATTTCTTTTCAATAAAATTGGATTTGCATAACACACTTGTCTTATGTGCATTGGTGGAGGTTATGGCTAGGATTTCCCATGTGGCATGACCTTCTGACATTCTATAGACTTTCTTGCCATGGGTATATCTTCCTTGATGGCCATTATAAAAAAATTAAGGGGAGAGATGATAAATTTTTGAATAGAGAGAGCATAGTAGAGTGGATAACATACACAAAAAAACCATAAGGCTAATAGTTTTTAGCTCTGAGTATGGTTATTTTTGTATTGTAATGATCTAGGTTCGTCCAAAAATTTATAATAACATTATAACCTTTGTAGATAGATTTATTAATGACATATTTATCCTTTATTGATTGTCTCCATGTGCATGGTGTATGTTTCTAGATGTGTTTATGATTAGTTAACTAGAGCTAGTTGATTGTAAAATTCTTCTAAATATTTTGTAAGATATCTTTTCAAAATAATAAACAAAGTGTATGGCTATTTTATTGGATTAATAAGTAGACTCATTTAGTATTCTCCAAATATCTATCATTTTTATAAATTTATGTTTAGATCCTAGCTTTCTTCTACATTTTGGGAAACTTAGTCTTTTGTGGTGTGTTGATTAATGCATCACCTTGGTTTTATTTCTTACATGTGTATAAGAATATAAAATCTTCAATCATCATCCAACACCTCAGGGAAACCCCCTTGGTCTTGTAGATCTAGAAGTGAGGGAGGTCTTATCCACCTCAACCATTGTCCTTAGATACCCAACCTAAAGATGAGTTTGTGGTAATATTTCTTGATTTGACACCCCTAGTGCTTGGAATATTATCAAAACTTAGGGATTTGGGGCTTACAACTCAAATCATCAAAAAATTAATTATGTTTCCAATGATACTCTAAATCAAGAATCAAATTGAAGACCCAATTCACTCAGTGACCATGGTGCAACAAAGAAAGTACTAGCCTTTGGTTTGTAAAATCACAAGTTTGTTGATTCTAATTATTTTCTCTTTTAAGGAGTGGTGACATTTTCAAGGAAGATCCAAAATTTTACTGTAAAAGATAAAATAATGGAAATGGATTAGTGCCCCAAAGATTAAGAGAGTATCTATGTGTCTACTTCTGATGTGAGGAGACAAGAATAATGGATAACCTCCTTTACATAATTCAAGAAAAAATAAGTACTTCAGGTAGAATATTTGTTTCTAAAAATTATGATCAATACACATTAGATGACTCAACTAATAATAGGGTTAGAACTAGAAAAATAACTTTTAGACATGAATATGCTAGGTATGGAAAAGAAACAAATCCTAGTATATAAAATACGTATACGAAGACACCTTTGATTTCACCTCCAAGAAATCCTTTAATTCCACACCTGAGAAATCAAAGGGAAGGCATACATGATACTCCTCATGCTTTTGAGTAGGAAGTAGAAACCCCATTCCAAGATTCCAACTTGAATATTTAGCTAGAGAATGAGTGAAGAAAAAGGGATTTAGATCAAAAAAAAAAAAATTGATCACCTCAAAGAGAGGTGACATGAAATATAATAAAAAATTGCATTACAACAAGCCCAACTAACTTATTAGGCCCTTCAACTAAATCAAAACCAAATACTACTAAAAAATATCAATAAAATGCAACCCCACAACAAAAAATTATTCTACCCCAAAAATGTTGCACAATCTTTTTGAATTTAGCAAGTGCCTAGTATGCAAAAAAATCAAAAAACCCCTCCACTTAAAAATATATTATAGAATTGTTATCACTCAATATTGCTCCCTTTCTAAGTTGTAGAACTTAGCTTACTAGTGAAACATGGGATCTCTTTCAGGTTTGTGGGTCACCTATGATGGAAGAGAACCTCTAGAGCAAGATGGTTCTCCTAGAACTTCACCTAATCAGACCTGCTCTCTTGCTTTGTTGAGGAAAAGAGTAATGATTAACTTAAAAATGAACCTACTTCTAAAAGGTGATACACCAAATGATTCTTTCAAACCTACACTGCTATTTTGACACACAAATCTTTCAGTTTTTCAATTTGTGTTTTCACAACTCAAAGGTTAACATGTTCATACATAAGTGTTTCATAGGAAAGTTGAAAATTTTATAAGCTTTAAAAGGAAAATCAAGTAATTTTCACAAATAGAGGGATTTAACTTCAATGGAACAACCTATGACCTGCATGATGCATACATTTCTACCAAAAAGTGTTGCAAATGAGACAATGTATTTGAGGTTTTAGTATGAAACACAGAAAAACATATCAATCATCCATTGCACATAATGAAACAGTTGTTAAGAAGGCAAGAATACTAAATTTTATTAATAAAAGAGGTGCTTACATAGATGTACATAAGTCTAAAAATGTACTACAATTGTTGTCCCAGGATAAAATAACTTGAAAAGATTACAATGCATTATTGTGAAAGAAAAGAACTAGTTGAAAATTTCTTCTAAAGTTCTCTTATATGTTTTTCAACAACTTACAAAAGAATAGGGACATGTGCTAAGGAATTCTTCACTTCATTTTGTTGTGTCAATCTCCTTTGGTCTTCCAAAACAAATCTGCCTACTTGTCAGCCCCTTAAACTACTCCAAAAGATTGTTTTAGTGGTGAAAAAGTCATGTTATGACCTTATCTACCATTAAGGGTTCACTAATAGCTCCTAGATACTCTTAAATTCGATAAATTGAGTCAAATTTCTCCCTAAATATGCTCCAACTTATTTGAAAAATCACTCAACCTCCTCCTTAATTCTTGCAACCACTATAATTTTCTTCAATTACTTATAGAGCATGTGAAAAATGTTTAGAAATGATGAAATACCTTAGGAGGATGTGGGATATCTTCAAGGAGTGGGAGATTGACATTTGTGTCACACTATCATAGCACCCTTTTTATTGATCATTGTCACTCTTGAATCACTTGACCTTTGTGTACTTGCTATTGTCTCCATTCACTCCCAAACTCATCTATGAACTTTCATAAAGGGTCTCTTTGTATTCTATTTGTTGCTTCATTATTTTGATATGATTTTTTTACAACTGTCATACATTACAAATCACTATCATGAAGCAATAGTATAGTCATTGATGATATATAATCCATAATGTCTTTTAAACACTCCAACACTGTCCTCTCATAATATCACTATTCTTTCACTGTCTTATGGATTGCAATTAATATTTTCAAAGAAAACCTTTCACAAGATTCACTATAACAGTCCTCTTTTATTATTAAACTCTTGGTCACTAGTTTCATCAAATGCCATTGTGTACCCTCCAAGTGAACCTTCATCAAGTAAAGTAGTCTCTAGTGTCATCTTCTTTAGTGCACTCAGAATCTTAAATACTTATAGCTAATTTCACTAATCCAAATACACTTCTTGAGTCAATGTCTTTGTTCCTATAGCCTACCTTTTTGAAGATTTTAACTTTGATTGGAGTCCTTTCAATCAAATGCTCAATAGGTTTTTTTAAAGACATATTAGGCTCACTGAAATAATTTAGATCATCAAGGCTCTGATTGTCTACAAAACCATGAAGAATAAGCTCTGAAGCAGTAGAAATGAACCATCTTATTCTCATAAACCTTCATGGGCTAACACTTGGTAATAATTTGGCATTTTCTTTCTTGAAATGATTGAAATTTCTACAAATAATATAAGATAATTGTTATCGCATTCAATCCTTGAATGTTTTCTTCCAACTTCCTAGTATAGTATTCTTTGATACTTAGAAACCACTCTCCTTCGATGATGTTGCCCCATGGCTGTCATTTCAATCTCTAAAATTTTATGAAGCCTTTTATCTTGACTACCATAGATACTCATGATGACTGCCATAAATTTCCACCTTCAAGATTTTGACCTCTTGACAAAGACCACAAATTCTTTGGAAGTATTTAGAACATTCAATAATCCTTGACAAAGTTTAGACCAATCCTTCATTGTTTGACAAAGGATTGACAATAGATATGATTCATAACTCACTTTATGAGAAAATGAATTCACCATTTTATGACCCTAATGACATCATTATCTTTAGCATGCAATTACCGATAGCTATCTTTGACTCTTCCTCAAGCTCCTACTTGCTTCTCAAAAACATTTTCCATAGGTTATTCCACTATCAATATCACTAACTTTAACCTTAAGGATGTCATGACTTTCATACATGTAAAAAATTCAAAGTGTTGTCTTGTCATCATGCCATTCATATGGCAAAATAGTATGACTATACCCTTAGCACTCTCCGAACATGATGAAAATCATAGTCACTTATGCATTCTTGTATTTCTATTACACCATTACATAACCATGGATTTTCATATATAATGCAACCTCTAAAAACATTGCTCCATGTTGTAATAGGCACATCTCCCCTTGCAAGACATTGGATATAAAGGTATTAAACAATCACAGTCCAGTAACTCTTACTTTTTCTTAAATACAACACCTTAGCTCCATAGTGATGATACTACAACAATAAACTATTCTATATTGATTTGACCACCATTTTCAAGACTCTAAATATTCCCATGCTACGTTATAACTTATGACCATTGCATTGGATACTCTAAAAGAATATCATCTAGGAGTTTATTTCTCATTCACCAACAGTAAAAAACCTTAACGAGATAACATTCATTAAGATAGGCTATCATTTGGACTGTACATTTCATTACAATCATGAAGATTGTCAAGACTTGCACAAATACATTACCCCACCCTTTTTACCATTGACCATTTTAAATTATTAGAGTTGTTCTTTAAGCATTTAATGTATGACTCATTCATAGCCTTTAACAATCCAAGATTGTCATAAAATTTTCCTTTGTTCATCATCTACAGACTATCTCTATACCCTCATTGTTACCCTCATCAAATGTCTTAAATTTACCATGCATAAGTATTGAAAACAGATTAACCACAACTGTCCTTTTGCATAAGATCTTGAGGCTCTATCACCTTGAATTGATGCACTTAAGACATTATTTTCTTGCTCAAAAATATGACTTAGAAAACACTTCATGGTTTTTTTCCCTATACAATTATCTTCCTTTCTTCTAGATCTTCTAGTTCCTCTTTCCTTACAATGCATGCAACTTATTGGCCCTTGACCTGAGCTTCCAATGTTGTGAATTCCTTGGCTACCATGCCAAGAGTTGCACTATTATCTTATTAACTCTACTCACTGTCAAAGGATATATTTTCTTCACCCACTATCATGAAACCTTCATGCTTAATTATGGTTTGTCCCTACTTTGTGACCTTCTCATTTGGCACCTTCCAATAGGTCTTTGCCTTGAAGACTTGATTGCCTTCTCTTGAGCTCCTTATGATACCTTTTGCCTTTGTGACTGCAATTTGTAGTCTTTATCAACTCGTTATGTTCTTGAATACTGTCCTTTTAAATGATATTGTTGACTTTTATGCTTCTTGGATTGTCACCTTCAAATTTTTCCCATAGTCACTAGACTATCCAACTGTAGTTTGTAATCCTTTCCATTGTGTGTTCTTCTTGAGTATGAGTTTCTTCACTCTTCCATTAGTCTTCTCATTTTTTGAAATGAGTAAGCCAATCCTAGCACTCTTTTGCATGAAACAACCAAAACTCTCATTTTTCTTTCCAAAACCTTTGTTTGACTATACAACTTCACTATCTCTACTATCAAACATCAATTCCATAAACTACATTGTATTCCCCTAGGGAGTGTAAAAACTACATGTATTTCCTACTACCTTCATGGTCACTCCTATTCATAGTTCTTGTTGAAGTTCCTTGATCCTTTTCAAAAGAATCTACTATAGATGCTACTATTTCTAAAGCATTCAAAACCATATGAGCATATCCATCATAGGACAATGATCCTATTCAACTCAAGTAATATCATAAATATGCAGCCTTCAATAAACCAAAAGACATGGTTTCACTAGAAGCTATGCATTGTTGTGTTTCATAAATGAAAACTCCATTACAAATTATGATGATCAACATAAATGATGAACTCAAAATTGATCTTGAGATGATATATTGAGTTAAGGAATTTTGCACTACCATCCAAGACTTGAGTATATCCTCCCCTAAAACATATCTAAGATCTTTATCTAACCACAAGTTTACATAACTCGTGATAATCATGGGGTCCTCAACCTATGACTATCATTGAGAAACTACACCAAGAGCCTCTTGAACTCACATATTTTGAGGAACTATTTTACTACCAACTTCACACAACCTAAATATTTCAGCAAAACCCAAATCTTTAACAATATAGGGCATCTTTCAAGGCATACCTGGAAAGTTGAAAGTAACCATGTAGGGCCTTCAATTCAAGATTATTTTGGGCATGTGTGATGATCTGTTGTAACTACTAAAGAAAAATTCCTATCTTACCATGTCATACACCATGCTCTTGACCCCGATGTGGATGAAATTATTTAACAACCAGCTGCTAGTCTCATGTCATTCCATGAGTTTCCTTGGACTCATTCAACAACTGAACTAAAAACCCTAGGGTTTTCTACATGGGTCTTCATGAAGTAAAAAAAAACTCTTTTTCCTATACTTGGTGCCTAGGACTTGGTCAAACCTCTTTTTTACCTTTTTTGCAATTTTGGTACCCAAGTATTACTTGCAACCTGATTTGAGAACTTTTTTTATAGTTGGGGTTATTTTAATCTCCAAGATTAATTAAATTACCTAATAAGAATATAGGTTCAAACCTAAAATAAAATATTAGATATTTGTTCTAGTGAGATTGCCACTAGGATTGGAAAGGTACAAACAACTGGAATTTTGTGGCATTGCCAATTATACTAATCAAATTTTAGTTGATATTAGAGAAAAGGTGACAAAATTATAAGGTAATAATATTGTCATTTGTGAGGATTAGCAAGAGAAGAGCATACTTTGCTAGTATTCCTTGGGCATACAAACATGTGCAAACTAGTGGTTTTTTTATCTCCAAGATCGCATATAGCACATGGAGAGAGAATACACACTAATATCCTATCAAACATGGTAAACAATTATTTAATTAAACCCAAATTCAAATGTGAACTATTCTAAAAGTAAGAGCTTTTATAAAATCATTTTCCCTACATCAAATACATTAGTAGTTTGTCTTATTTTGTCTTCTCCCAACATTTTCCAAGGCTGCACAAATATGTTAGTTTAAAATAACTCACCAAATGTTAGGGTTAGTGAAAAATCCAAGAAACAAAGTCAAATGCATCACTAGAAATATTAAAAGTGTCATTATAAATTATAAAATCATTATACCTTATAGAAGCGTCATTTTACCTCAAAAACATTGATGTCCAGTGTCACATGCATTATTGTAACTTTCAAATGTATCATTGTAAATTCTAACATGTCATTGTGAATCAAACACATCGTTGTGAGAATCAAAAGCATCATTGTAATATATAGACCTCTAAAGACAAAACAACTAAAAGAGTCGAATTGCAGTTCAAAAGCATTGCCATACATTGCAAAAGCATTTGCATATAGCCAAAAAATTTGATGGGTGTTTCAAAAGTGTCAATCTGCATCAAAATCTCCTTAGTAACCTGTAGCTCAAGAAAAACTTAAATTGACATCAAATAAGGGATGTGGGTTCCATCGAGTATTCCAAAATGTGAACGAGATAAATGAGAATGCCAATCAAGAGGGAAAAAAACACAAGGGTTAGATCAAACCATAAGCCAATACCCAATTGAAGGAATTACACCCATTACAAATAAAGTGAAAAGATAGGATTGAATGAAATAAAAAAGAAATGAATGAATTAACTAAATCAAACCCTACTTTTACCTCAACCAAGAATACAATTACTTACTCCATTATTGAATTATGCTTTGATATGTTAGATTTCTCATGCTAGCATAACCTAATTGTGCAAATGCTCAAAAGATGGATGAATTTGCTTGAATTTCCTTAATGGAGGTCAATTTGCAAATTGAGAGAGAGGTCCTCAAATGAGAGATGAAGGAGTTTTTTTATAGATTTATAGATATTTGATCAATAGTGGAGATTGAAAGATTATATTGTATACACCTAAAAATGGTCATATTATAATAAGTCTGTAATACCCCTCCATTTTGTTTCTTGTTCAAGTTGCTTTATGCTATGTTTGGTTGCAGTTACTTTGATTCTGGATACATTTTGTTATGATGTTTTGATCGCTACTATTGAGCGACAACTATTATTGTGGGATGTGGTTATCTAATTATTGTTTCACTTGCATTATGGATTAATGATGTTGTAGAGTTAACATGAGATGTTATTATGAAATTACTGAATTATGATGGAAGTGTCAATTTTGATGAGGGTATCGGTGAAGAGGATGATTTCACATCACTCGCTTGCGAGCACCCTGCGAATCTGTAATTATTTCTTCACTGTGTGTATTATATGCTAGATATATTATATTATGTTGTTTACTTGGTTGCAGGATTGCAGGTACATGACACCGACTCCACCTGGTTTCACAGGTTTGAACGTGTCGATCCAACGGTTAAGTTTAATGGGAGATAGTAGCTAGGTAACATGTGTCAAGTTTACACCCTAGCCTTAGTGTGTCATCAGTTGTGTGTGTCGAGTTATTGTCTATCTTGTTTTAATGTTATTTAATTCTAAAGGATTATTGATTTGGAAATAGATACTTAGAATAATTGCATTTAAATCATGTTGATGGTTATTTAATTTAAATAATGCAATGTGGATAAAAATTTATATTTAAATTAATTAATTATATTTAAATTATTTAATTAATTAAATTTAATCCAAGGGGGTTGAGTTTAGTTATTAAATAATTAAATTAATTAATTAAACGTGATGCAAGAGAATGAAAGGAAATAAAAGAATTAAAATTAATTTTGGAATTTAATTTCAACGTGTGGGAATTAAATTAGAAATTGTAATTAAATGTTTATTTGGGAAATTGGTTGCAACTTTGGAAATTAATTTATTATTTGAAATTGCATTTTAAATTGAAAGTGGGTTTTCGAAAAGTGAAATTGAAATTGAAATTAAAACTGAAATTGAAATATCTAATTTGCATGTAATGTGAATTAGGGTTGTATTAGGTATTTTTGATTTATAAAGAATACATGTTTTAATTTTAGGACAGAAAAATCTTTTAGAAAAAAAATACATTTTTACAACAGGGAAGAAATTTTGGAAAATTTGCACAAGGGCTTGAAGAAAGTTTGATTGTAGAATTGATTGAAAGAAAGATTGTTTGCATTTGTTGGATTTTGGATTGGATTCATTGGAGGATTGAAGAAAATTCAGGAAATCTTTGGAGGAGGCTTGCATCAGAAATTCATCTCTTCCTGTAGCTTCTTATACCAGGTTTTCTTCTTTGTGTTTTATTGTTCTTGATTGTTTTCTTTAAAATAGTAATGATTAAAGATTTGTTTGTTAAATCTGTTTTAGAAAATAAATTTAATATTAGAAAAAAAGAATTAAACAAATTTACAGCCTTTGCTTGTGAAAATTCTTGATTGAAAATTGTGAAAACCTTAGTTGAATTTAAATTATTTGGGGAAATCGGTTTTGTTGTTATTGAAATCAAACATAGAGATTGAACAATGCATTTAGAATGTTTTTAGAAAATGAAACCTTCTATTTATTATTAAAAATCGGATTTTAAAATCTGCAGTATAGTTATAATTTTCATGGTAAAATGGTCTGGTTGCGTTGCCTATAACTTCACCTTCACAAACTGGGTTGTTAGGAAATTTAAAAAGTTTTTACATTTTGGAATTTTCTTAGCCTTGTCAAAAAATCTCAAATACCCAGATCGTAGTTTTTGAGTTATGCTTGAAACATGAGACTGTTGTTAAGTTATTTTCTCATGGCTGGTCTGAATATAAAATAATAATAAATTGATATTTATAAATATTAATATTTTATGTATTGTTATTATAATATTAAAATATTATTTAATAATATTTTATATTATAATTTATAATATTAAATTATTATATTTATTTATATTATTTTAAATAAAATTTGTATATTAGATTAGTGGAAGTAAAATTATAAACATATGGGAAATTATTGTTTATTTTAAAATGGCATGTAAAGTTTAATTGGAGTTAAATATTTGATTTAAAGAATGCATAATTTAAAGTTTAATTGTGGAATTTAAATTCATGTGTAAAAGGTCCAATTATTAATTTGATTTAATTGGAAAAATATATTTATATTTTGAAAAATTAATGATAAGGGATATTTTATTTTGAATTAAACAATTTGATATTCTGTAAAGAATAGAAGATATGTTAATGATTAAATATATTTAAATATATTAATTTATATTTAGTATATATATATTGAAGGTATATATCCATTTGAGAGAATAAATAATATTTTATCTTATTTATTCTATTGTTTGCAAATTGGGTATTATTAGTGTTCTAAAAGAAATGATTAGTATGCGTAGAAAATGTATAGAGAAAGATACTTTTTTTAATAGAAGTAATTACTTGATTTAAAAGAATTTTTTTTTTTTTAAAATATGATTGAAAAAAATATATTGAAATGTATATATATATCCATGAGTATTTTCAATCAGTATTTACCTTGTTTTATTTAAGTGCGTGTAATTTAGCTTTGCATGAAGAATTTAAATGATAAATTTTGAATGTATGGTCAAAATTGATAAGGAAAAAGATATTTAAATATATTGAATAATTATATAAATATTTATATTTAAATATTTGTTTTAATTAATGAGATTTAATTAGAAACAATATGAATGCGTGGTCAAATAGATAAGCCAAAAGATATTTTTATACATTGATGAAATTGTATGTTTTTAAATGGATAGTTGATGAGACATAGACTCCGGATAGAAAATTGAAAAGATTGTTTGCAATAGTGTTAGGTTGCATTAGAAGTAAATTTAGGAACTAACTATATTGAAAAAGGCAAATAGTTATTATGTTTTATTTAGTTCCATAGAGTAATCTAGTCATTGTGAATGGAATATTAAAGAATATATGTAATTAAATTTATTAATATATATATTTGGTGTCTATATAATATGGAGCATATATATATATTAAGTGTAAAATTCATTATCATATTTTATTTTAATGAGATGCATGCAATATATTATTGAATAGAGATTTAAAAATGAATTGATTAGTGTATATGAAAAATGGATAGAGAAACAATATGTTATTATATTAAAGTGATTGAATGTTTTAAATAGAAAATTGAATGAGATATAAGAGTTGGTTAGGAAATGAAAAGAGTTTACTTGCATGGATTTGTGTCGATTTAAAAGTAAATTAAGAATTTGTTTTATTGATGAGGCAATCAATTATGTGATTTATTAATTTTTATTTAGATTAATTGAATCATTGTGATTGGATTATGAAAGAGATATGGATTTAGTATATCCAAAAGTAGTATCTTCCTCATGATTATCTTAAAGGATTTAATTCTCTGTATTCAGTAAAGGGAAGTAAGTTTAATTGTTTTAGATTTCCAATAATGAAAAGGGAAATAGAGGTTATGATTATTTTAGATGATCTAGTTATCATGTCTTTGACTTTGTCAACACTACCTATTGAATGAGTATGGATTTAGGAAATCCAAATATTAGATTTGATTGATGACTTGAATGCTTTTGTTGCTATGTCGTTAAGTTGCATTGTTGGTTTTAGGATTTAGTGTTAGTTCTAAATTATAAGTCTTCCAGAAGATCTTAGAGGATAAGGGTTGTTGAATCTTTATGCCATCCAGTTGTTTTCCCTTGGGTAGTGCATGGCGTTTTTTAGTTTTACCTGGTTTTCACGAACGGGGATGTTTGCACCTTCTTGGTTTATGAGCGGATTATGGGATCTGTGTCTCCTTGTATGGAGTGACCTTGTGATGTGGTTTTATTTGTTTCCTCCTGTGAAAGGAGTGGACTATGTGATTATTGCCTCCAAGATGTTTGGAGTGAGTTTCTATTATTTGTATCCTCCTTGTGTTGGAGTGGTTATGATGCCTAATTTGTATGCAGTTGTGTTTCCCTTGGTGATTGGTTGTGAGTGTGTTGTCCATTAGAAGAGTGGCTTTTGATAGGGGTCGGAGCCCAAAATGGTAAACCGGATAACCTTCAGAAGTGAGTTAATCAAGTGATAATTAAAATAATGTACTTAAAATATTAGGACTAACTTCTCACTAATGAAGATAATTTAATTCTCACTCATAGACACAAGGGCTTGTTTAGAATTGGGATGAGTGAGAAGGCCTGGAATGGCAAGATCAACTATCTTGTTCTTGCAAGAGGTAGTTGATTCCGCATGAGTGAGTATGAGTGTCGGAATTCAGTTGAGGCCACTAGGATTACTTGTGTCGGAGCCTATGAAGAATGCCCAGAGGAGATCTCATGACAAACCTTGCGATGACACTCTATCTAGGACAACTATTGTTAATTGTTTTATATGTATGGTTCTATGAACATACTTGATCTATTTTATGTCTAAAAGCAATGTGACCTATGTCAGTGATGTTGGAGTTGTACTTGTATTGTACTTGATTGTACTTGTATTGTATTTGATTTGTACTTGTATTATACTTGAGTTGTACTTGATTCATACTTGTATGGTGAATGAGTTGTACTTGTTAATTCATTTGGTTGGTTATAACAGTTTGAGTCAGTTTGAGTCTGCCTTTGGTTAGAGGTAGTAGAATCTTTGTCCATATTACTTTGTTACTGTCTCCTAGCATGGGGGGTGGGCCTTCGGGTACCACATTGGTAGGGTGGAACATGCACCAAAAACTATTGGGTCCCCATCTATCTTCAGTACTTGGTGACGAGACATCCAGATGGACAGCTCGCGGTTCTTGTTGTAATTTCTTGCATTGCAATATTTCAATTTGTATAAGTTATTTTATCCCTCTTATGTTTATGAGGTGGAAGTTTGTAATTGTAACCTTGAGTACTATTGCCTCATTCTGGGAATGAGTGATATAACTATTGGATTAAGATGATGTTTATGAGATTGTATCTTGGTTGATTATCTTATTAGGTTATGTGGTATTCTTATGATGTATGATGTTTATTTCATAAAGTTCATAAGGCTATGGTTTATGTAATATTTATGTGTGGGTTTAAGTAATCCTAACCTTGTAGCCTTAGAGGTGGTTGTTAATTAGTAAGTGAATGTGTATGTTAAATGCACTTTATAAAAAAAAATTGGTTCGCTTATGATGTTAATTGCAACTTCCTTTAAGGTTACTTGGCGGGGCATTACAAAGTCGGGTAATTAATTAAATACAAGTTATTTAATTAATCTCTAATTCAATCTACATATAAATGAATTTAAATAATTTATTTATATTGTTCATTTTCTAATTCTTCTATTCTAATTAAATAAATAAGTTTATTTAATTATTATCACTTTTTCATTTCTTCTTAATTAATTAAACAAGTTTTACAATTTATTTAATTTAATTATCACATTGCTTTATTTTAAATAAAGTAAATATTCTTCTTTTTCCAAATCATAAAATCCACATTGCTTTATTTTAAATAAAGTAAATATTCTTCTTTTTTTAAATCATAAAATCATCTTTAAATCTTCTAAAAAGTCGTCTCACTATAATTAAATATTATAAATATTTAATTAGAAACTTCTTATCCACTTCTCACACATAATTAAATATTTTTAATATTTAATTGTGGGAACTTCTAAATTCACATGTCACATAAAATTAAATAATTTTATTATTTAATTGTTGAATTATCTTCAACCACCAAAACTAACTCATAACTAAACTTGACAAATAGAAAGTTTCCTCTATTTTTGAGTGAAAGGTTTTGTGGGAAGGAAACATCTTCCTTCTTTTTCTCTAGCTTCCATCTTTCTCTCCAACTTCTCCTTCTCTCACTGTTCATCTTACCAGACTGAATCTCAACCGTTGATCTTTTCCAACTAAGCTTTTGTCTCCAAAAATCTATAAATAAGACCTCTTGGCTCTTTGAAAATATTGGAACTATTTTGCATAGTGTGAGCATTATAGTTGAATAATCAAGCATTTAGCATCTTAATATCTTAGATTTCATAATCATAGCATAGCATCTTAGCTTTTATCATCTTAGCATAAATAATCATGGTAGAATAGCTTACATAATTTGTTCTTAGTTTCATTATCATAGTTTCATTATCTCACATCATTTAGAATAAAAATGCATTTTGCATATCATCTCATTCTCTAGGTTGTCATTCTATTGAGCTTTTGCTTACACAATTTGAGAGAAAACAGATTAAAATGAATCCTTAGAGATAGAGAAAAATGAGACTATTTTGAAGAATCTGCTGAGGTTTGAAATTTGTTTAGTTTTAAATTAAATTCTTTGATATAATGTTTCATTGGTGTGTTGTTTAACTTATTTGTTGTTTCCACATATTTACACACACATACCTGTTTGAAGATCCAATCAATAGCATTCATCTTAAGAAGCTCTATGTTTGAACAAATAGCATCAAAAGTCTTGAAAAAATATAAAAATAAAAAAAAGCCTTGAAAGAATCAATAAAAATTTAAAAAAGTCCTGAAAAAATCCATAAAAATCAGAAAATGTCTTGCAAAAATGGTTGCCCTGATGAAAACCTAGCAAACAGGCATCTTGGTGGCAACATAAAAAAGAAAAAAGAGAAAAAAAAAAATCAAAAATCAAAAAAATTGTTGCTTTGATGAAAACCTGGCGAACATGCATCTTGGTAACAACAACAAAATTTGAAAATCTAAAAAAGTGCAATAAAAATAAATAGTGAAAATCTGGCAATCAGACGCTATTTGTGAATAAGTTGGCTCTTCCATCTATTAGTTCATGTCCTTCATCCTATCAGCATTGCCATCCTATCAGCATTAGCATGACCATCCTATCAGCATCATATATATCCATCAGTTGTGCATCATAGAGGAAATAGTGTTTCATAATGGTTTGGTGAACATCGTACATATCCATAATATTCAGTTGTGTCTAAACTGGGAGCAATATATAGACTCAATGGGGGCAACTAAATTTGGAGCTATCACAATAGACAAATGGCAGTACAACAAACGAGTCAAATAAAAACACAATGACAAGACAACAATTGGCAATCAATCAGACATGATCAAAACATTTATCAGACATCATAACATTAGGTTCGCAAATCAAAATGGATGATCTAATCTGAATAATGATTGAAATACTTTAAGAAAAGGTTGAATTGTTATTTTATGTATTTTTATTACCATACCTCTGGAGCAACTCGATGATGTCTAAGACTAGAGAAGCAAGGAAGGAGTATGATTTTTCTTTTTCTGGTGTTTGTGAGTTGATCATTATTACTGTGCAAATTTGTCGTCGACATGCTCTACAATGTATCATTGATGACATTTCATAATTTTCATAGGAAAAATATTAACTCTTGTTTGTTTATGCAAGCAATACTCAGGTCATCTCGGTTCAATTATACCTCGATGCTTGTATCACCTTGCTATATCAAAAATCATGAAAGTAGTACTCAGGTCATCATTGGTGTGAATATCCTCTTTGATGCTTGTACTAACTTCCAATATTTCAAAAGTTCAATGATGATAAACAAGCATAATATAACTCTTAGAATGACAATTTTGCATGGTTAATATAGATTGCATTCATGTTAGTTTTGCATCTACATTATAGATTTTTCCAACGTTGGCAAAACATCAAAGACAACATATCTCTCTAACAAAGGATTGAGTGCATTTGACATTACCAAAAACAACATCATCCATTTCAGTATCATTATCATTCATTCATTATCATTATCATTTCATCTATTCTCATTATCATTCATTTTCATTTTCATTATCATTTCACTCATTTATTATCATTCATTCATTTTCATTATCATTTCATCTATTCTCATTATCATTCATTTTAATTATCATTATCATTTAATTCATCCATTATCATTATCATTTCAATAATTTTCATTATCATTTTCATCTTCATTCACTTTCAAAAAAAAATTATTTATCGTTTTCATCATTATTTATCATTTTCACAACATTCATTCATTTAAGTTGCTCATTCATTTTCATATCATCCATACATTTAGAGACATAATAATTTTCATTCACATTATCATTTTTACATCATATCATCATTACATCCATTTACAAAGCATTTAGAAAAGCATTATCACATCACATCATCATCATACATCCATGCATTCGATTATATATGTAAGCATCAGAAAAATACAAAAATATACATCGCATTGCATATCATTTGCATCCATCTCATATAGCATTACATCATTCACATGACACAAACACATCATAATCATTACATAACACATCGAAGTAGAAATTAAATGCATACACCATACATACATCCATCATTGAATAAAATAGATACATGTATAGATCAACAATATCCACTGCATCTCATAATATCAAAACTCAATGTCAAATGTATAAGGATATTGAAACAAGGAGAGATACGATATCATAATGTGACAAAAATGGATGTGTATACAAAGATCATCAAATATGCATCATCAAAAGGGATCATGGGACTATGAGATACTCCCCACAGGACTCACTGGTCTTGCAAGACCTCCTGCACCTAAAGTACTTGCACCTACATCACCTGTACCTGAATCTGGACCTAAATCTTTGCGGGGTGGTTGTGTCACACCCCTGCTGGTAGTCCAAAAATGGCTCTGACCAGATCGTGACTGAGCATAGCTCACTCTTTGATCTGCGGGAATAACTTCATGGTATCGGCCACGATAATACTCAGCCTCTCTGGCAACCCGAGTAACCTCTACCATCATTGCACCCATAGAGGTCCCCTCAACCACTCTCTATAATCTCTCAGATAGAGCCACTGCCTGCTCACCAGCCTATCTCATAGCATCCCTCTCAGTCATCAAGGTAGCCACCTATGCCTGTAACTGTTGTATAGTGGCATGTGCTTGTGTCAGTTGACCCTGTAGGCTCTATACTGTGGACTAAAGGGCAGCTATATGTCCCTGATTTGATGGACCTCCTGTGTTGGTCCCACTACCTACAATCAAATGTCTCCTTTGTGCAATCTGTATCACTATTGGAGCACCCCTACCACCACCACCTCCATATCCATCATCATCATCATCCTCACTCCCACTCTCCTCCATATCCTCTCTCCTCCGCCTTTTCCCAGGTCTCTATGCTCTGCCCCCATCCAGTGGTACAAAAGGCTCCTCGGGACTGGTAAGTCATGGTATTGGATGTGATGTAAAATATTGTGCATAATCAGTTGTCATTCCCCCATCAAGAATATATGCTTTGTAATCCCACATCTATGCACCCAATGCAATGAAATCTATAGCAGCTGCATCAAATGAAAGTCGAGGTCCCCAGATTGAAATCTCCTATTGATGATGAGCATAAATGGCTGAACCTTGGGGCATCCCCTATATTCGACCATACTGTCTAAACACCCAACTCAGTAGAAATCTCTCAATGATATATGGGGTGCAGCCGATCAAGTATCGAGAAACAAAAATATATAGCATCTCTCTGGCATCCTCTAGTTGCTACTCACAATCTTAGTATGGATTCCATGTAACTGTATCTAGGTCATCAAGTACTCACTACCAGTAGTCTAATTTTCCCAGCCTCGCCTGAACAACAATGCCTACATATGCAAAAATGTATGGCCGCCCAATTGGACGTTGTCTATCTGCCATAGGACGTGTAACTGTTATATGTTCCCATGCCCAGACCTAAAGAAGAGAACATCCAACGGC
This sequence comes from Sequoiadendron giganteum, assembly GCA_007115665.2. NCBI lineage: Eukaryota > Viridiplantae > Streptophyta > Pinopsida > Cupressales > Cupressaceae > Sequoiadendron > Sequoiadendron giganteum. The sequence continues at coordinate 337,331,039 of CM021106.1, read as the reverse complement.
CATGCTCCTTCGTCTATAGTAAACTATCTGATGTAGCTCATGGTATAAATGAGTGAGCATGCATGATCCCTAGGCATATCGTGTACCCTGTATAACCATACTCTCAAGTACTCGACCCCATCCAACAGCTAGTGCCTTTGACCTACGATCGGGACATAATAATCCACCAATGAATCCTACTAGAACGCAAGGCAATGGCGCATACATCTCAGCCATCTTGACCCATGGAATCCCATATCCGATGATATGATCATCTGCAAAAACTCTCCTCAAGGCATCAGTGCCCCCTGCTCTCTAGTATCACATGTCACAATCTCTCCCATCACTGGAATCCACAGAATCCTATAAACATCCCCAGGAGTAATCGGCATCTCTCTTGTCACTAGGTGAAAGGTGTTTGTATCACTATGCCACCTCTCGGCGAGCACAATCAACAAACCCCTATTGAGATGCATCTCTAGCATCTCAAGAAATGAATTCAACCTACAGGCATCAATGACATCTCAGTCTGCCTGAACAAGAAGTGGAATCAAGCTCCAAATCTTCAGGAATTGCTCTCACACCTGAAGAATCACTAATCTCTCCTATCCATTTGAAACATATCAAATCAGCGTTTGTGATCAAAGCGATCAAATCACTCAAAGCAATCAATCAAATCAAGCTATCTTACTATTTGTTTCTCATCAATCATGAGAGAAAATTTATCAATCTTACTATTCATTTTTCATCAATCATGAAAGCAGATTTATCAAATCTTACTATTTGTTTTCTCATTCATCATGAGGAAAAATTTAACAATTATCCTATCAAACCTATCACTTATCATCAGTTGAACATCCAAACTTCACCATCACATGCTAAAGCAATCGAAAAATCATTATTCAAGGAGCAAAATCATGAAAACTGGTTTAATTTCAAGCAAATGCGCTACAGAATTCCCTTTATGCGCTAGCAAATCAAATGCGCCATACTTTTTATCATATGCGCTATGCTTCACATCATATGTGCTATATTATCAAATATTCTATACTTCTTATCAAATGCGCTCTGCCTTTCATCATATGCGCTACAGGATTAAATACGCTAGGGATTTCATCAAATGCACTACTCTACTAAAAACATGTGCAAAAGAAGGAAAAACTTGTCGAAAACATTGAATTTTTTGATGAATCAAATCATGAGGTTTACACAATACATACTGGGGCTTTGTAATGTTTAGGGTGTTGGTATCATCAAATCCACTCAAATCTGTTTTGGTAGATGGGAAGAGCCATTTTTCTCACTTTAGAGCTCAAAATTTTCAAAATTCACTAAGGTAACAATGCACAAATGATCTTCAAAAGTTACTTTTTACCTATTTAAGGGTGCATGGAGGGTAATTTTATGGTATTGTTTTATCCATGGGGTATAATCAATGTTCTTCATCTTCATATCAATCTTTTGATAGCGGATTCCATCAAATCATCTTATCGGCTGATGAATCGAACAACCAATCAATAACAATTTTCAAAAATCATCAAAATTTTCCAAAAATATGAAAAATTCAAAATTTTATCTGATTCATCACTCGAGGGGGCATGCAGGGATCAGTTTTCCAAAATTCACATATGGGGAAAACTTTTTAATTCTTTGAAGCAATGCGTAAAACACATCACTTCAAAGAGGGGCAAAATGTATACACCTAAAAATGGTCACATTATAATAAGTCTGGTAATTAATTAAATACAAGTTATTTAATTTATCTCTAATTCAATCTACATATAAATGAATTTAAATAATTTATTTATATTGTTCATTTTCTAATTCTTCTATTCTAATTAAATAAATAAGTTTATTTAATTATTATCACTTTTCCATTTCTTCTTAATTAATTAAATAAGTTTTACAATTTATTTAATTTAATTATCACATTGCTTTATTTTGAATAAAGTAAATATTCTTCTTTTCCCAAATCATAAAATCATCTTTAAATCTTCTAAAAAGCCATCTCACTTATAATTAAATATTGTAAATATTTAATTAGAAACTTCTTATCCACTTTTCACACATAATTAAATATTTTTAATATTAAATTGTGAAAACTTTTAAATTCACATGTCACATAAAATTAAATAATTTTATCATTTAATTGTTGAATTATCTTCAACCACCAAAACTAACTCATAACTAAACTTGACAAATGGAAAGTTTCCTCTATTTTGAGTGAAAGTTTTTATGGGAAAGAAACATCTTCCTTCTTTTTCTCCAACTTCCATCTTTCTCTCCAACTTCTTCATCTCTCACCGTTCATCTTACCAAACTGAATCTCAATCGTTGATCTTTACCAGCTAAGTTTTTGCCTCCAAAAATCTATAAATAAGACCTTTTGGTTCTTTGAAAATCTTGGAACTAGTTTGCATAGTGTGAGCATTATAGTTGAATAATCAAGCATTTAGCATCTCAATATCTCAAATTTCATAATCATAGTATAGCATCTTAGCTTTTATCATCTTAGCATAAATAATCATGGTAGAATAGCTTGCATAATCTCTTCTTAGTTTCATTATCATAGTTTCATTATCTCACATCATTTAGCATAAAAATGAATTTTGCATATCATCTCATTCTCTAGGTTGTTATTATGTTGATCTTCTTCTCACACAATCTGAAAGCAAGCAACTTAAAATGAATCCATAGAGATAGAGGACAATGGGACGGTTTTGAAGAATTTGGTGGCATTTTAAATTTGTTTAGTTTTAAATTATATTTTTTGATATAATATTCCATTGGTGTGTTGTTTAACTTATTTGTTGTTTCCACATATTTACACACATATGTAAATGGTGGAGAGTGAATTAAGGGGTAAAGATCCATGCATGAAGAGGAAATGTTTAGTTAACTGAAACTCTTAACTAAAATTTAGGAAGCTCTTAACATCTAGCCTGGACACACTGATGTGCTCCCATGCCCATACCTAAAGTAACATCACATGACACACGTTGAGTCCCTCCCGGTAGCATACCACATGCATATCCCTATACAATTGCGCAAGGACGCATGGAACCCATGCGAACTCTCCATCCCTCCCCTCGACAATGTGTCGAATCACCTCCATGTAGTTGAGGCTGCAAAACCATCCACTCCTATCTGGTGTGAGTATCCCATTGATCAATCCGCACAGGTATAATGGAAATGGTGGTACTCTCAATCCCAAGCATCTTTCAATGTCTAGCCCCTTCTTCTGCATAAGCAGGTCCTCTCACCCAAACAGGACCCACACGGTTTGATCCAACACCTCTCCCTCCGATCTCGTAGCACTCACCATGCACCCTGCTATGGGAAGCCTCAATATTTGTCAAACATCCTCTAAAGTCATTGTCATCTCCCATGTCGGGAGATGAAAGATCGAGGTCGTTGAATCCAAGTGCTTGATCATGGTTGTTAGCATCGCTCGATGCGCTTTGATTGAAGGATACCCCAACATGTGCAAAAACCCCTCCTAGGCCAAAGCCTGATGGTATGCTTCATTCATCGCTTGTCGTGTCACCTCTATCACCTTTGATCTCCTCTCTCGCATCTGCAAGCTATCAAACTATTGCAACCACATCACACAACCTATTAGTCATCACTTCCCTTCATTTATTTTTTGATCCTAGGTTCTTTTTGCACTAACCTTTTCTTCACTCTTCTGGATAACTTTCCTCAGTTGTCCCCCTTTAAAATATTTTTCTTTCTAAAATTTTCTATCTTTTTTCTTGGTGTCCTCCCTTTCTCAGGCACGATCAACCCTTTTGGGGCGTAGCCGTCCCTTGGGGCGGGGTCGCCCCTTTTGGGGCATGGTCGCCCCTTGGTGAGTGGCCGCCCCTTCAGGGGTGCAGCCGCCCCTTTGGAATGGACCGCCCTTTTGGGGGCACGACCACCCCTCAGGGTGGGGCCACCCCTCTGGGCGTGGCTGCCCCTCAGAGCATGGTTGCCCTTTGGGGCGTGGTCATCGCCCCTTAGGGACAGGACCACCCCTGCTGAGACGCGGTTGCCCCTTTGGGTGCGACTACCCCTAGGCGGGTGGGGTCGCCCCTCACCAGGGCACGGGCACTCATGGTAGAAGCTCTACACCTCGTCTCCTCGATGGATGATGTCATCATCGTAATCCTTCGGCATCTTCTCTTCTTGTCTCTTTCCTCTTATCTCCTCTCTCTCACTCAACTATCAGTTGTGCAAATGAGGAATAGTAACTCTAAAATTACTATTTATAACTTTCCCCCATTTTCTCCCTTTTTAAATAAAAGGAGTTTTTTTCCCTTTATTTAACTTTTTTCCCCTTCAATTAACCCTCCAACTTCCTGGGGCTGCCATTTGCACCCTGTGTGTCCATTTGACTCCATTCAAAATCCAATCTTCATGGTTTTTCGAGCTCTATCCAACGATACCTTTCATTTCTTCATATTGATAAGTCACTCAAGGCCCCTTTTTCTTCCCCAACCGCCTTCTCGAGGGGGCATACCCTACCATATCCATCCATTCCGCCCTCTTGGTCATTTTCCCGCGTGATTGGGGCATATCCTTTCACTCCCCTCCATTTGGGCAGCTCACGTAACTGCTCTCATGTTGGGGCATCTTTTTCCTAGTCGCTTCCTCTATAGAGTCATCTACATTTTATTTTTCTTCAAAACACTGTTATTCTAACAATATTTTGAAGAGGGAAAAAATGTAAAATCCAAATTTGACCACTCCCATATGGTCAAAGTCCTATCATTTATTCATCTAATTTGTCTATATTAATGAAATGACATATTTAATTAATATTATCTCATTCTCTAAGGTTTCTAAAAATATTTGATTAAATACTTTATCCTTTACCATTTCCTCTCTAAATTAAATAAATGTATCAATTTATTTAATTTAGTCAATTATCCTCTTCAATTTTAAATTCATTCTTTCTCTCTCCTTGTCCTATCCTCCATAACTTTTTCACTAATTTGGGTTAATCTAATTAATCCTTGACTAAGGTGTGCATATCCTTAATCAGGATTAATGTCATATCCTCCATATTTAGCCACTTGCCTCTAATCTTCATTAATTTGTCTAATCACCTGTTTGCACAACCTTAATACTAATTACTTACCTTTTCTGGCATGTCCTTAAGTCAAGCTATCATGGTACTTACCTTATCAGGTATTGACTTCTTCCCCATGTGAATTAAAAATTTATATTTATTCCCCCCATGTATTTCTCTTCCCCATGACCTCTCATAGGTCACATCAAGTACATGAGACAAGGACCTCCTTTAGGAGAACCTTGTCCTATCCATTGGATTCTTCCAAGCATGTGAATTAAAAATTCACTTTTATTTATCCAACACCCTCTTCAATCCCCATGGTGACAAGAGTGGACTTTCGAAAAGTCTTCACTTGTCACTTTCAGCCCCACTGGGGACAAGGAATTCCTTTTTGAGGAAATCCTCTCCAATCCCAAGGTACTTGCAAGTACCTTGGGATCACATGGCCTTTTCCATGTCACCTTGTCCTTCTTCCATCTCACCCTCCACATGGCAAGATGTGAGGGCTTGTGAGTCCTCAACTCACCATAGCCCTCCACCTTGTCTATGGTGGCTCAATCACATCCATCTATTTTTCTTTAAATAAAGAGCTTTGGCTTCAAGTTAAAGAGGTTAGAGTTTGGAGATTATTGCATTCAAGTCATTCAAGCATTCAATCCTTTAGCATTCAAGCCATTTTGTAGCCATAATAGTCATTAGTATCTCACCTACCATCTTCCATCACTCAACCACCTCCATTATTGTATGTAGTTTGTCATCAAGGATCATACATCAAAGCATCTTCAAGGACAAACCAACTCAACAATCTAGGCAAGAAAAATGTATCACATTTATTTTTGTTGTTGTTGTTGTTTGTTTAGATTCAACTAGGCCTAATCTGAGGTGTTGTTTGTGTTTTCTTTGTTTCATTTCTTTTTAGTTTTGCATTTTAGACTTAGTTGAAACACCTGTACACACATATTTTAAATAATAATCCTCTCCCTAATTTGCACTTGAAGTGGGTGTTTGTGTGAATAAATATCTTCTACCTAGTTAATTCACTTCATAGGGAATCAGGGGACATATTCACATGTTAATTTTACTTAGGATTATAAGATTCCTTCTAGAAGTCTTAGTTGTCATTTCTAGATATTTTCTTATCCTAGGTTGTTATGTGTTAGTTGTCTCATGTTATAGGATTAAGACACTTGCCATGATCTTGTCTAATCCTATGTATCACCTTGCCTTTATAATCAAGGCATCTCATGTAAATTTGTATATTCAACTATATTCAAGCTTGCATCGTTGAAGCAAGTATTCTTGCCATTTTCTCTCTTGTGGAAGATATTTTGGTCTAGCAACTATTCCTAAGGGTGTTGAGGAGTCACCATTAACTTCTAGAATTTTTAAATTTGAACTTGAATCTAAAATTAAATTTGGGAATATTTATTTTGGAGGGAATGTGCAAACTAAATGAATTTAATAATTTATTTAATTTTGGAGGAAAATTGTAGAGGAAAGAATTTGCTACCCTCAAAATGACAAGATCTTGAGGATAAATTTTATCTCTCAACTACCTCAATTGAACCAACTCAAGTGAAATGGAAAAATAAATGCTTTAAAAGTAAAATTTAAGATAAGTTTGATTATGAATATAATCAAGAATCTTAAATAACTTACATGTATAGAATGATAAAAATGTTTAGATTGCAGGAAAGAAAAGTATAGAATATAAAGAGTATGATGCCAGATGGATGAAGCCTCGACCTAGGATGCTATCATGTCATGAGGATGAATGTACACTAATGTTTTCATTTGTATGAATCAAGCCCGGGGATTGCCAAAATTAAGTCCTTTATTATATTAACTTGTCCATTACCTGCACACATGGAGATGAGGGGAAATGTTGGGGTTTTATAGGGGTTTTCCTTAGCCAAACCCCCACTTTGGTATTTCCACTTCCATGGACAACCAGACAAGATTGGAATGCATAAAAATAAATAGATATGTGATAGAAACAAACCCTACTATGGAGGAGAACCCCTATTATGATTTAAAAGACACTAGATGAGATCAAATACAGTATGATAATAAATGAGATTGATATAGACAAGTAAGAGAGAAAATTACCAGTAGTTGTGGCCCTTTTCTTAAGATGATAGATGTGATGATATTGTGTGCAAGAGGAGTCATTGCTGATGTGATAGAATTTTTGCAAAATTTTGACAAGAGTGAGAAGTGGAGAGCTCCAAGTAGAAATATGATCAAGAAGTTGTGTGAATGAGAGAGATGAGAGTTTTGTTCATAGGTTGGGCGGGAATAGCTATTATGGTCACATTTGGGCATTGGGGCATGCAACAAAATGGTTTTTTACAAAATATTCTTGTTTGAATCTAAGATTTTAGCAGGATGTTTATGCACCGTGTAGACATCTATGCATGCACTATAGTCTGACCAATTTCCTCTGAAATTTAGACCACAAGCTACAAATGCTACGTTAGTGTCATCCATGAATTCAAAATCATGAAATCCCGATTATGGATTTTGTCATAAATGCATCGAGCACCATGTGTACAAGTGTGAAATTTCCCTAGGGTGCAATTTTCGACACTGCAAAAATTAGCTAATTAAATCATTTGGAAATTATTTAATTATACATGGGATGAGAAGAATTATAATTTTAAATTAAATAATTAAAAATTATTTAAACAAGTAGATTTTAAAAAATAGAAATTAATTGAATAATCAAAATTATTTATTTAAAGTGGGAAGAGGGAAATTCAAAAATTAATTAAATAATAAAAATTATTTAATTAAGGTGAAATAGAGGGAAAATGGTGAATTAATCAAATAATCAAAATTAAGAGGAAAATTGTTAGTTTAATCAAATAATTGAAAATGATTTAATTAAAAGTGATGAAATGGGGAATAATGAGTGAAATGATGATAATGGTGAAGCAAAATAATGTGTGATGCGATAGACAGTTTTAGGTGTCTATAGGTTCCATCTACCTTGTAAATCCTATGTCATATTGCATGGTTCCAACATCCTTGGAAAGTGTCCCTAGGCACTTAGGGTGAATTGGTAAAATATTTTGTAATATTTATTCTCACCATTGTTTGTATTACTTTCATAAGGGGTGATGGGTTCCACTAGCAATTGTAAAGGTGACTTATGTACATAAATATTTAATATTGTTTTCCCCACATGTGGACACCTAGAATGGGATAAGAAAAGATAAGAAAAATGATAAATGAGTGATTTTTGGTATTCTCCAAGTGGGTGTTTGGAAAGAGGCAACAAGTGTCTCTTGGTTTTTCATCATTTATTTCATTTAATGTAATGTTTATGTTCCAAGTTTGGGTGCCCAAGTTGGGAAAGTATTGGAGCCAAAAAAAAGTGCCCTTTCATATTTTGTGGAGGACTTTTTAGGGTTCGGTCATTTGGATTGAGAGTCATCTGTAAGAAAATTTAGTGTGCAAAATAAGAGAAAAATAATAAGCACTATTTTAACATAGTATTTATGTGGAAAACTTGGTAAAATTATACCAAGAAAAAACCACTGACAAAGATCTTTCAAATTTTATTTCTCGAGAAATTTGCAATTACAACAATATTCTAAAAAAATACTAAAAATGTGACTTCAAAAAAGTATAAGAAATTCAAGTTGTAGAGTCCTTTTTTAACACAAATTTCCAAAAATAAAAAGTGTGACTCATACAACTACATGTCGAACATTTGGAAAAACGGCCAAAAATAGAGAGTCCCAAAAAAATATTTGACATTGTTAGAAATGCCTTCAACATGGTTGCCTAGGACAAACACCTTTGGTGTGTAGGGGGTGTACGAAAACCCCCCTGGGACCCCCATCACTACAACCATTAGTTTTACAGTAGGAATTTGGTCATGTTGAGCATGTACCTTGAATGCTAGATCTCAATGTTGACTATCTATCACTACTTGAATAACAATAAAATTGACTTCATCTTCCAACAATCTCCCACTTGAAGTCAAATTCCTCTCTTGCAAATAAATCCTTATAATGAAAGACCAATTCCAATACTACCAATTATCAAGCAACATACAAGCCTAAAGAAGTTTTGCACCAAATGAACTTCTCTCTACCAATGGGCTTCATCAAAATATCTACTGGGTTTACATCAGTGTGTATCTTGTCCAAAGATATTTGTCCTCCTTCCACCACCTCATGTACAAAGTGATATTGAATATCAATATTATTTATTTTGGCATGATATGTTGAGTTATGTGCTAATTGTGAAGCACTTTGGTTATCACAATACAACACCATGTTGTCCTGCTTTACCTGTAATTCAACCAAAATTCTATGAAGCTAGATTGCCTCCTTGCTAGCCTTTGTTGCTGCCATCTATTTAGCTTCAGTAGTAGACAATGCCACCATTGTTTATAACTTTGATACCCAGCTAACAACACCTCCACCTAAGGAGAAAATGTAACCTATAGTGGACTTTCTCTTATCTCTATCTCCACAAAATATGCATCAACCTACCCATTAATCTAAAGACCACCCCCACTATAACAGATAGCAGCATTAGAAGTGTCTCTTAAATACCTGAGAATCCACTTCATAGTCATCCAATTCTCAAGACATGAATTTTCCATGTAACGACTGACAACTCCCACTGCTTGTGCAATGTCTGGTCTGGTGCACACCATGGTAAATATAAGACTACCAACTACTAATGATTATAGTACATGAGACATCTATGTCTTCTTCACTTTTGTGCTAGGGCACTGGTCTGAAAATAATTTAATATAAATAGGAAATGGAGTGTACGAGCTGAAGATATTAGCTCGACACCCAAGAACACTTGAAAAAACAATGATAAACCTTCCACAAGAGGATATGCAAGAATGAGCTTTCTTGATATTAAGACCTCTCAAATGATGAGGTATGAAGTATGATACAAATGATACAATAACCCTCCTTATATAGGAAAGGGTGAGATACAAGATGCATTAAGGTGTTGCCATGTGTCATGATCTAACAACATGATACAACGTGTAAACCCTAACAATCTACCTAGGGAATGATGATGAGATTGAGATAAGTTCTAGAAAAGACAACTCATCTGCTAGAAGGAATCTTATCTCCTACAAACATGGAAAGGGTAATTACCCCATTATTAATGATTTATTTAATAATACAACCTAGGACTAAATTATTAAATGTAGACCTAAGTTAACTTATGCTAGTGTAATAAATAATTAATTACACTAACACTCCCTCATGAGTGCAACTTAGGGAGGAAATGAAAAATGCAATGATTATGCAATGATGATGGGTCTCGGCTATATGATGGCCATTATAGGTACCCATTTACAAAAGAGAATGAAAATATGACTAATCTCCCACAACTAGAGAATAGGGGAAAACCCAGTGGGAAGAAAACCCCTCTCCAAAAAGGAGATGAAATGCAGATAAGTGAGGAAGGATGGACGACTCTCAAATAACCCCCAAGAACACCATTTGTCACATGAATACAATACATTCAAAATCCCCCCATAGGGAGGAAATAGAGAGACTATACAACCCCCCATAATATGTGATCACCTACAAAAAAGGTAAGTGTCTGAAGACAAAACAAGATCCAATGTTGACAAACAACTTGTCTCCCTTTCGAAAGAAACAAAACCAAGTGCAAGTGTTGAAATGCTTCCCATTTTGGATAGGAATTGAAATAAGGAAGGATGGTTATGTATGTTGATGATGTCCTTAAAATTTTCTCATGTGTCTCCTTGCCTGATGAAGATGAAGATGCCACAATCAAATCGATTACATACCCAATCAATGAAGAAGGTGACAAATTAGGATGATGTGGAAACTAATGTTGAATAGTATCCAAAGACCATGATGGTTTGACAACAAGTGTGCAATGGTTGTCATCAAATAGGAGAGATATACCCTCAAATATGTCCTCCAAATCTGAAATGTGAGACTCCACAAACAAGGATGCAATGTTTGAGAGATTAGAATCCCAATTAGGAAGACAATGAGATAATGATTGTAATGAATCACTAGACATTCTCAATGAATCACTACCATGAGAATGTTCCTATTGAATAGGAATGATAGGAGTCTTAATCAATGACTCTGCATAATGAATCATTGAAGGTGAAGGTACATCAATTGTCTCTGATGGAGAAGTAGGAGCGTTTGAAGAATCCTCTTAATCCTCATCTGAAGATTCAAAGTAGTCCAAATATTCAAACTCCTACATAGTATCTGCATCATAGGGTATCTTGTCTGAAAGATGAAGAGGCACAAGACAATCTAAAAGATGATCATCTCGGAATGGCTGAGTATCAAGATCTCCATGTATCTCCAAAATTTTAGTCCAAAGAGTATGAGGGTAATCATAAAGATCAACACTTTTCAAAGTGGAAACAACAATATGCATTGCAATGAATCCTAAGACATGATCCCTTTTGCAATTCCAAGCAAATTTCTTACTGTCAGTACTAGGAGGGGGAACAAGATTATACAAATGTGGAAATAAATGAAGCCATTAGAGATGTGTGATGATACCATTTCTCCATTGTGTATAGTTTCCTCGTTTCAACATGATCAAAGCGGGATGAATGAAAACCCCATAATAAACTGTGAATGATTGCCAATATTACAAAGACAATATCCTTCAAAATGAATTAGAAACTCCCAAATATGATATATACTGCAAATCAAGTCTTCCCAAACTGATAAAACCTCTCTAGGACTCAGGATGTCCAAGTAATCAGTCAAAATACCAAATGTGCAAAATACTGAATAAATAATACCTGGTGCTGAATCTAGAAAATGTGCATGGACACAATGATAGAGCTCCTCAATAGCTTCCAAACATAAATTGAATTACCGAAATCAAAGAAACTGGTTGATGTAGAAGTTGAGTAAATACAACTTCATAGGAGCCCAGTGCTTCATCCATCTTGTTCCTGTGCTGCATAATCTCAAAAGGATGTTGCAACTGAGGCTGAACCTCATCTAAACAAGACCACAAACCTCATGACCTGAGAAGCCTCATCATGTGAGACTTCCAGGTGTGATAGTTGTGTGATGTGAGTAACTCAACTGAGGAGTCTGCCATGAAACCCTACACTTGTACCTGCTTGTGTTTTTTATTATTATGTGATCTTTCAGAATAGACAAAAGATGCAGAAGGGTTTTATTTTTTTGAGAGTTTTGGTGTTCTGTTTTTCTGATATAAATGACAGAAAGCGAGAAAAAAACACCCCCCACAAGAGATAAACCCAAACCCTAGTACAAACTGAGAAAGAGGAAGCAATGCATAAGCAAAAAAACTTCAAAACAAATTCTCGTGTACTTGATGAAAATTTTGAGAAAAAAGATTGCATATCTGAATAGAGCATACTGAGAGCTTTCCAACGCCTATTCATTTTTTAAAAACAGAGTCCGTTTGCACCTTCTATGGCCCCGAAAGTGCAGAAAAAAGACCCCACTTTGACTGGAAAAAACTATAACCAAGATGGAAATTTTTGGACAAAATCTTGCACCATCAGATCGGTGTCGGAATCAGCTTTCCAACGCCTATTTTTGTTCGAAAATCCAAGCTAAAATGCTTGAGATATGCATGTTTGAATGAGAGGTCCAAAAGAAAAAATGTTGGAGGGGCCTGGTGGCTCTCTAGTGGCGCTCTGGAGACTGGCGGCAGACCGGCTGAGTGCAGGCGATGCACGGCCAGCGCAGCAATGGCTGCTCAGCCACGGCTGGGCGATGCACCGATGGTGCGGCCTGTGTGAACGGGCAACGCCAAAAAATGAAAAAAAACTTCATTTTTTTAATTTTTTTCCTGCGGAAGGCATGCCCTGGGGTCGTACGGCCTTAGGGCAAAATTTTTTTGCCTCCCTGATCAACTGTAGCCAAAATCGACGAATGAACAGTCGATTTAGGGGTTTTTGGATGCTATGAATCCAACGGTGAGGTCCGTTTGGGCCCAAAGTGAACCCAAAAACTGAAGTATGTCGGATCCACCAAAAATCACCCTGAAACTCTAGACCTGCTTCCAATGCAAAAATTCTCAAAACAAGAACAAGTAGTTGCAGATCTGAAGCTCTAATACCATGTAGAAGTTGAGGAAATACAACTTCATAGGAGCCTAGTGATCTCTGCAAGCTAAGAATACCTGTTACAGGGAGAAGAAAAGAGAAGCAAACAATAAAATGCTCAAAGATGTGGAGCTCTGTATTATCCAATGTGTAAAAAGAATTAAAAAAACAAAAGAAAATTTTTCAACCACATATAGGTCAAAGAAACCCTAAAAAGGAAAACCTAGGCTTGCACATTAATAATTAATAAAATAATTAATTATTATGCACCTAATGTTAGCTTAAGTTGAAAAGAGATAAAAGGGAACTTTAATTAATTAAACAAATATTGTTTAATTAATCAAGTAAATAGACAATTACTCTAACAATTGAAAGTTATGAGCTCAGAGGTCGAAATGGGAGATCTAACTTCAAACAGAAATAAAATATTATAGGAATAAAATCTAATAATAATTCCTACACCACTAGATAGAGTTCGGAACCAACTTTCCAATGATATCTCGTTTGCGAAAATTTGATACCCGAGTCAAAATTTATGGCAATTTTAAGAAAATTGCATAACTAAGACATGATGGGGCTTCCATGACAGTCATTTGGCCGTCAAATTTAAGATAGTCACTTGAATTTTTTTTTAAATCACCAAAAAATTAATTTAGCTCAAAATATGAAGTATTTTGTATGAAAATGGGGGCTTTGGGCCTTCTGTACGTAATGGAATGGTCGGATTTCACCCAATTTGCTCCAAAAATTCTCCCAAGATGCAAACCCTCTAACCTTACAAAAAATCACCAAGATATTACAGCCATAGCTCAATCCTTAGATTTGGGAAGGGTCTTGTAGGAAGGGATTTGATTCCATGTAAGAGTTGAAGATATTAGCTCGACACCTAGGCACACCTGCAAAAATAATGATAAACCTTCCACAAGAGGATATGCAAGAATGAGCTTGCTTAACATTAAGACCTCTCAAATGATGAGGTGTGAAGTATGATACAATAACCCTCCTTATATAGGAAAGGGTGAGATACAAGATGCATTAAGATGTTGCCATGTGTCATGATCTAAAAACATGAGACAACATGTAAACCCTAACAACCTACCTAGGGAATGATGATGAGATTGAGATAAGTTCTAGAAAAGACAACTCATCTACTAGAAGAAATCTTATCTCCTGCAAGCATGGAAAGGGTAATTACCGCATTATTAATGACTTATTTAATAATGCAACCTAGGAATAAATTATTAAATGCAGACTTAAGTGAACTTATGCTATTGTAATAAATAATTAATTACACTAACATGGAGTACTAATTGGTTGTGCATTTTGCATATTGAAGTGTTGCAAAACCCTCTCCACATAATTTCTCTGTGACAACCATATTTTCCTATTATTTATTTCTTTTTGTATTCTTATACCAAGAATTTGATTTTCTCTGCCTAAGTCCTTCATCTCAAACTCCCTAGCAAGATGAACTTTCATATGGATGATTTTATTCATGTTGGGACCTGTTACCAACATATCAACATACAAAAGAAAAATAATAAAACTGACATCATCATACCTATAAAAATAGGCACAATGATCAGCCTCACATCTACTAAAACCCAAACTCATCATGAAGGAATCAAACTGCTTGTACCAACACCTTGGCGCCTATTTTAAACCATATAACGATTTTCTTAACCTACAAACTAGATTTTCCTTATCTCTTTCTCAAAACCTTTTGGTTGCTGCATATAAATCTCCTCTAAGAGATCACCATGCAAGAAGGTCATTTTCACATCTAACTATTCTAACTCCAAATTAAAACTAGCAACTAGAGCTAAAACAATTGTAATAGTACTTAATCGTACAACGGGTGAAATTTTTTCATGAAAATAAATACTAGACTTTTGTGCATACCCCTTGGCCACCAACCGGGCTTTCTACCTCTCCAAATTATCATTTATGTCTCTTTTCAATTTGAAGACCCACTTGTTTCCAATAGCTTTTTTCCCCTTAGGAAATGGTACAAGCTATCATGTCTTGTTTTTATGAAGAGCTTCCATATCCTCTTCCATGTAAACTCTCCACTTGCTTGCACATTCAGATTCACAAGCTTCCTGATATGAACTAGGTTCACCAACATTTATGTAATGCATAAGAAGAATTTCAAGTAGGAGAGTACCTTTCAGGTTCTTTGGATACTCTAGTGGACCTCCTTACAAGGGGTAATATATCACCATGTGGCATATTTGGTTGTTGCTGACCTTGTTGATTTTCATCTAGTACATGCAAATTATCATAATAAATTTCCACCTCAACTGGAATAACTTTTGTAAAATTTGTTGTTATTTACCTCTTTACATCAAATTTTCATTAAAATAAACATCTTGGCTAACTATAACCTTTTGGACAGTAGTTTCCCACAATATGTACCCCTTAGTACCTTCTACATAGCCAAGAAAAATACACTTTGTGGACTTCAAATCCAAATTATTCCTATTCTCTTTAGGAATATGAGCATAAGCATCAAAACCAAATACATGAAGAAAAGAATAATTAGTAGGCTTACCAGTCCATACTTCTTTAGGGATTTTATTATCAAGGGTTGTGGTGGGTGATCTATTGATCAAGAAATGGGCCATAGAAACAACCTCTGCCCAAAATTTATGCTCTAAACTAGTAGTACTCAACATACATTTGGCTCACTCCATAATTGTATGATTCATGTGTTCAACAAGATCATTTCATTATGGTGTCCTAGAAACCATCAATTGCCTTGTAATACCAAACTCACTGCAAAATTGATTTAACTCTCTGGAACAAAATTCCCCTCCATTATCTGTTCTCAAACATTTTATAGTCTTACCCTTCTAATTCTCTACCAGAGCTTTAAACTTCATAAAATAAGAAAACACTTCAGACTTCTTCTTGAGAAGATAAATCCACACCTTATGATAATAATCATCTATAAATGAAATAAAATATGAGGAACCCCCAATAGATGTAACATGTGCTTCCCAAGTATCTGAATGAATTAATTCTGACACATCTTTACTTCTAGTAGTACTTCTAGAAAAGATCAATCTATTCTATTTTCCAAACAAACAATATTTACAAAAATTTAAATCTTTGCATTTGGCACCTAGGAGAAGATTTATATTTAGTAGTACCTTGAGACCACATTCACTCATATGGCCTAATCAATTTGATGCCAAGTTGATATCGAGTTGATTTCTACATCAAATGCCACTGCAGCATCTCCACTACTAGTTTCCCCAACCAGCCTGTAGTGATTGTCTACCTTTTATCCCTTTAGCACAACCAAAACACCCTATGTTACTTTGATACAACTATTTTCACCATTGAATCGATAACCTTGTTCATCAAAAACTCCAAGAGATAATAGATTTTTCTTTAATCCTGGTATATCTCTGACACATGTTGAATTTTTCTTACCATTCCATCAAACATCTTGATTCTTATATCACCTTCACCAATAGCTTCATAGGGGTTGTTATTTCCCATGTAAACCATACCTCCATCACATGACCAATAAGAAGAAAACTAGTCTCTGTGCAGAATCATGTGAAAGAAGGCACCAAAATCAAGAATTCAAATATGAAGTAAGGAACCTCTCAAGTTATTAGTTAATACCTCTCTATCTTCCAATTATATTTGAACTTTTGTTGTGTTTGCCTCAGAGTCCTACAGAGTAGAATTTTCTTTGCTTGCTTTTGGTAGCCTATAATCCTTTTTGGCATGTCCATTTTTTCCATAGTTCCAACATTTTACTCTTTTCCACCCCTAGATTTGGACTCGATTTGTCCATGCTTAGTATTTCCTCTTTCTTGAAATCTGCCTCTTGCAATTAGGGCTTCATTAGAAGATAACTTGTGAGATGTCTTCTACCTAGAATCTTGAGAAATTACAACGGCCACCACATCTTCAAAGACCAATTTCCCACTCAGAGTTTAGTTACTAAGAGCCATAACTAGTTGATCCCAAGTTTCAAGCAATGAGCACAACAATTTTTTTCCTTATCCTCTTCTTCAATTTTCACACCCATTAAAGAGAACTTGCTTGCCAGTGTGTTGAAATAATTCAGATGATTTGTGAAAGATGAATTGTCACACATTCTCAAATTATACAGCTTCTTACATAACATAATTTTATTTTTCAATGACTTCATCTCATACAACTTTTCGAGCTTAGTCCATAAGTCATGTGTAGTTTTTTCCTCTGTAGCATTGATAGTACTAAATCTACTAGAGATAATTGGATTGTTTATTTGGCCATGCTATCATTTTCATTCCAATCTACATCACTCATGGTTTTAGGTTTTGATGCTACCCCTTTGAGAGCTAGGGCACATCCATCCTTCACCAATAAAGCTTGAATCTTTAGCTTCTATAGAGAAAAACTAGAACCGTCAAAATTTTGCTCCTCAAATATGGTAATTGTTCTTCTTGTCAATATTTACTTCTCAAAACACAACTTATGTACAAACAACTAGGCTCTAATACCAACTATAAGAAAATTTACAGTGCAAAAAATAGAGAAAAATAATAAGCACTATTTTAACACAGTATTTACGTGGAAAACTTGGTAAAATTATACCAAGAAAAACTCGCTAGCAAAGATCTTTCATATTTTATTTCTCAGGGAATTCACAATTACAACAATCTTTTGAAAATTTATAGAAAACGTGACTTCAACAAAGTATAAGAAATCTAAGTGGTAGAGTCCTTGTCAAACACAACTTTCAAAAAATAGAAAGTGTGACTCATACAACCACATGTCGAACATTTGTCAAAATGGCCAAAAATAGAGACTCCTAATGTTGACTATCCATAATAGCTAGAATAAAAATAAAATTGACTTCATATTCCAACATCATCTTTGGAAGCCTTATTTTGGGCTTAACACATCTTCACACATCTATAAAATCAACTCTTTGGATGTAGAAACTGAGTGGAATAGTCGAATTTAGTGTTTCTCAATAGAAACAAGATAAAATTGAGACATAAGGAGGTTGTTCAAAAGTACACATGTACTACCGTATTGGAGGAAAATATGAGAATTAAAATAGTTATATTTTAATCTCATTTATTTGAAGATAATGTATACTTGCCATCTCTTCTTGGTGGAGTTTTTTCCTGTAAGGGTCTCTCCAAGTAAATCTCATGTTATGTGATGCTCTTATGTTGTTGATTCATTCCCCATTCTTGCTATCTTATGGTAATGTTATTATTTATTTATTGTTTTTATAAGTTCACATAAGGTAGTGTTTATAAGCATGCTATGTTGGATTATTTTTGGCATCATAAAGAAGATGGATCTAATCATGGTATTTTCATATTAAGGTAACTTAAATTTTCAGATTTGCATATAAGTTTTAGATTTTAATATTGGATATTACCCATTGAAGTCATATTTGGATAGAGATTGAATTTTCCAACAATTGTTCTTAAAGCCTATTTATTTCTCATCAGGCCTTGGGTGAAATGATTTGGAAGATGTACAGGATTTAGTAGTTTAAAATATTTTAGTGAAGAGGATTCAAATGACATGGTTGGGGATATCGGGAGTATTTCTCTAGGATAGTGTTTCCATTTCCAAAGGTGGGATAAGGATTATTCATGGATGTGTTATGTTATTTTGTGGGGTAGCTACTATTAAGGAGGTTATGGTTTTGAGGGATGTGTGATTTAAATGGTAGAGTGTATGGAATCTATGGAAATAAGGTACATAAGGGTCTCATTGATAGTGTCTTGGTCAATTCTATCATCATCATTGTAAGGATGATATCCATGTTGGTCAATAGGACCATCCACATCATCATAAGGATCATATATGTTGTTTGAGCAATGATACTATAATTTTCAACACCATATGGATCATATATTTTTTGATGGGCAATGCCATTAGTCATTGTACTTGACTTGATTTGGGAAAAGGATTTGATCTAAAGTAATTATGGTGTTTTCTTTTCCCTTGATTATTATATTTGTCCTTGATTTGATTATGAGTTTTGGTTTTTCTTATGTGAGATATGGGTCCACCATTTTGGTTAGGTCCTTAGATTTTTAAACTTTTTAAGATTTGGATTTTGGATTGCTTTGACTTGTGGTGGCTATGAGGAATAAACTTATGTTGGTGTAATGGATGATGTGATGGGACTTGTATGTAAAATAGAATGGATAGTGAGATGATACAAAAGATGGGAAAAAGTGGCTAAATGGACTATTTGGATTGGACTTTCTAAAACTATATTTAAAGTGTAAGTTACACACTTAGATCTTAGGATGGTTCGATTATGAATTTTGATTTTGGAATCTAAATATTGTTGTAGAGTTTCCAAGGAATAAACAAGGGGCCTTATGATATATTAAAGGTCCCAAAATATTGATTTAAGGATGATTTGATTAAAATATCCAAAGGTGATACTTTCAACTATGTCCAAGGTTTGATTTTGATGATGATATTATGTGGACTATAAGGATGGTGTGGATGAAATATGGTAATGATGGAGAAATAAAGGATATCATAATATGTTCAAAGATTTTGGATTTGACTCAAAGACTCCTAAGGTCATGACCAAGTGGACAATGAGTGAAAAATGGTTGTGCACCTTGTACCCAAATGTGTGTTGTGAATGATTGGATTATGGGAAAAATCAAAATTTGGATAATGTACGAAGGATTAATGGTGTGAAGAGTTTGGATAAATTTGAAATGGACAACATATTTTTTGATGTGGGAGATGGAGGTTAAAAAAGTCCTATAACTTTAAAGGTTATATGGACAAAAGGATATAGGGTATGAACTAGAACTTGTGATTGGGAAAATATGAACTAAGTGTGTAGTAAAGTTTGGAGTATGGTTTATGGACTATGGGTTTTTGTGATGAGACAAAGGTGAAAAATAGATTTAGTACCAATGTAATGGTTATCCTAATTTTTCTTTCAACATTTTTTATTTCAAAGGATACCAATTGGAAAATATTTTCAAACAAGCAAAAGGACTTCAAAGACTAGACTTGACTCAAATTGGTCTAAAAGGATTACAAACAAGAACTTGGTATATACAACACAAAAATGAGAAGACACAAAAATAAGCCTAAAACTAGTCAATGAAAGGTGTGACTCTTAGTGTAGATACACAGTGAAAATCAATCCATTAATACTATCTGCGTATATATGAATAGATAGGGTATGTATGGTCATGTACCACCAATAAGTCCCTTACCTTGGAGGACAAAGCCTTTCCCAAGGTTAGCTCTACCTCACCATGTGGAAGTATGTTGTGATTAATTTTAGGGTAGAATCCACATCCCTTGAACCACACTAAAATATGTTGAAAGGTCTTAAACTAGGATATATAAGGTTCTTCTAAGGAATCCTCTATATGTCACAAGGGAATGTGAGGCATAATCCATGAATTTGAAAGTGAAAAAAATCAAAATAGTTGGGAGAAGAGGGTAACCCACCCTTCTCCTGAACTTACCCAAGGTATAAAGTTCTTGGGGCTTAGCTCAAAAGTTTTTTTGTTTTATTTTTTATTTCATCATATTTTATTGTGAAAGAGAAAAATCATTGCATTTATAATTTTAATGTAGTTTTAATTATCTTATTTTAGTTTTAATTAAGAATATTTAATTTAACCATATTTAAACAAATAAAAAAATATAAAATAAATCAAGAATCAAACATAAAAGAGAAAAAACAATTCATTTGGTCATTTGCATGTAAGAAGTACAAACATAGTTTCACACAATCAAGTATTCAAGAAAATAAAACAATTGAATATCACCTAAATTAAGCAATCAAACATGAAAAATAGAAAAATCCAAAAACCAAATGATCGAACCCAAGTTCCAAAGTAACTCCATGTCATGTAATTCTCCATGTTGGTTACCTATGACATTATAGGCCTATGTTTCTAGGATTAAGGGAAGATTGTATTGAAGTAAATTTTAATGAGTTATGAGATTTTTCACTAACATAAAATAACAAAATGAATCCCCACACTTGATCAAAGATCCTTGAAAATATACATATTTTGGCAAAACCAATGTGAAGACAAATCCTTGGGACAATTTCGTTCACCTTCTTGTCATTTAACCCACCTTTCTCTCGTATCCTTTTACTTTAAGGTACTAAGAGTACCTATAAATATTTTATGATAGATGAAACTTCAAGGGAATCATTCTCAATTAACCTCTTATCCCTATATTTGACAAATATGTCCCTTCACCTAATCCTTTAAATCATTTTAAAAATAGATATGACTACAAAGACATTAAATTTTATGACAATCATCATGAAAAAGAGAAATATATATGAGAACCAACCAAGATGTCATTATATTTAACAACCCCATCTATGAGAAATATTAGGGGATTAGCATTTAATTAAATCCCAATTGCTTATAGCCATGATGTTTCCTAGTCCAATTTGAAATCCATCAATAAGATGCTACCTTTATGCTATATCAAGAAACAACCATTTACCTTGATAGCAAAGTGGGTCACTTAGAGATGAATTTACTTAAATAACAAGTAACTTATGACAATATTGAGCTGTATTATCAATATGAACACACTTCTTCTCATCTAATGCAATTAAAAAATAAATTGAAAGTGAGAACTAGGGGAGTTCCACCCACATTACAAGAATCATTTAACAAGAATAAAATTAACCTCACTTAGATTAGTGAAAAAAAATCATGTACCTAAGTCAAATGGGGATACCCTTTAATTTCTCATTGACTTGATATCTTAATGAATTAAATAGGAGTAATTCAAAAATCCCTTCAAAATTCATTTTATGAAAATGTGCAATTGCAAATCCTAAAATAATGAACAAATATGAATCCTTTTTCTACGATATAAATTGACCCAATTAGGGAATTTACCAACCACCACCTTGCATGAAGTTATATACAAACAACACCAATGAGGCCTTGTACATCATTTTTTCCCATTTAATAACATATGTATAACTCGATTTAGTAGGATATTATTAAATTAGATATAAAGCTACATGGCCCCATGTAGTTTTTCCATTGATTACCAATGTACCCATAAAGTACTACATGTTTTTCCCAAGTTTTAACAAATAAATATAGGACTCCAATTTTAACCTGACTATCTAGTTCTTTGTAAAGAATCTAGTTTTTGAGGATCGCTTCCTTACATGCACAATCTCTCTGTAGAGACCCACCTAGAATATCTCAAGAAGATTTTAAACTATCTCACTAGAAATGTGTTACCACCAAGACCACTCTCTAACCTTCCAAAATTAAAGGGGGGAGGACATCCAAAAACTCATGCAAAGGAATAGATAAAAACTATATGATAACTCTTACCTTTGGATGTAGTGGTTTCTTAGATCTTCTTGAATAACTTAGAAGGGATCACACTCAATTGTTATTACTAGCTACATAAAGCCTTAGTCCACTCTTTCAAATAGTTCATTGGATATTTTATCAAGTTATAGTTGACATGAACACGCTTGTTAAAATGGGGATTATGGAAATTATCAATGTAAAAAATATTGTAATGATCATTTATCTCACTTTCTTATCCATTCTAGGGGAAATTGTTATACTCTTCAAACAACACACAATTGATGGATCATCATGAGTTATGTAAAAAAAAAATCATTCCCAAAATAGGGATATGTGAGAGGAGATATGGATGCTCCCATATAAATTCTATGAAGCGACATTGGAAAGTGCTCTCTGAGTCAATCATGCCATAATTGATTATTAAAGAAAGAAATGGAAAAAATGGTAGATTGATCACCCAAGGAAAAAATATAATTAGAGCTTAAGAAATCATAGGGATACCTATCTCTCTAAAAATGACATCAATGTTCAAGACAAATATGATCAAACCATGGCTATAAAACTATCAAATATTTCTAACCAAGATGATATAACAATAGAAAAAATCAAATATAGATAGTAGTTCACCATGTGACTATGCTCCTGAGAGATACAAAATGTTTCACTAGATAAGGATGCACACCACTTCAACATGTATACAATATACTATAATCATCAAACACCTCCCAAAAATTCAATACCAACTATTCATGGACACATTCTTACACTTGCATGTGACTTAGAACATTGGGATAAAATCATTATCACATGTTTGATATCAACATGTTAGGCCTTGTAGAACTTGACATAGACTAGGAAATTTGTGCTACCTATAGACTAAACAACTCAACCCCACTCCTAAAAATCCTTAAATTATTCAACCTTTTCTCATATTTTAGATATTTTTAGTCATTGTCACTCATAGGAGTGTTGTCCTTGATGCAAGCCACATCAACCTTTCACATCAATAATGTTATGTGTAACCTTCAAACACCTATATTTCCTCAAAGATATTTCCTTTGCACTTGATCTTAGACAATTACCTTTAGATGACAATATTGTTAGGTGGGGTGATCTTGCTCTTTACCTATAGGTCTAGGTGCATTAAGTGTATCATGATCAACAATAAAGTTATCATGAACATAATCCTTGTTTCCCTCCAAAGAAGAGCTATTATCAATTTTACCACATTGTTCTTACTATTATAACTCAAATATTTATATCAAGTAAATGAAATATCTTAATGTATTTTCAATATATTTTAAATCTCTTTAAGTTTTAACTTATCTAATTTTCAGATCTGGATATATTATACTAATATATTTTTCTTATTTATCTTGACAATTTTCACAAGACATATAAACATATTTAACACATATTTTACATTAATAAAGAAAGAATAAGTGAAGAAATGTACCACTTTAAACTTTTCACCTTCTAATACTTTTATATATTAAATTTTAAAAGCATGTAATACCTTCAAGCCTTATATTTCTTTATAATTTATCATCTGCAAATTTCTTTGATAAGATAAGAAAAACCAATTCACTTATTTTATGTTATTTCAAAAATGAGGTCATTTTACTACACTTTAGAAGAACTTTTTAATAAATAACCAGTTTGATTTTTTATTAATTTAAAAAAAAAAAAAACCATACTTGACATTCCAATAGAACTACCATCTTAAATCATTTCAACTTATATTACATTATTAAAGCAACTATCATTAATCATTTTTAATAGAATGTTAACTTTCAATTATTATTCAGCTTGAGTGGCCATTATTGGAGCTGCCATCTTTATCATCCACAATAATCACTGATCATTTCTAATAGTGTTTCAACTTATAATACCATTACTAAATCTACCAAAATCCAATCTTTGTAACTGACAAACAAATCTGTCTTAAAAAGAATCGGTTTATGTGCATAATCACAGGGACAATACCATTGTTTAAGATTACTCTTCTTCTCTCCTGCACAGTATTCGGCTTTACATGAAGATCTGTCCACATATTTCATCTTCATAGGAACTCATATGAACCATCTAATTCTTACCACTCATTTATGTTAGGTCAAATCTGTCAGAACTCTGTGCTCATTATTTTCACCAGAGCCAACTACCACAAGAAGAAGGAGGTGGGTAGTGGGAAAATGGCCCACATATCTGCAAGACACTCAAGTCACTCTCATATTTTATATGTATTTAGACTCTCTAGCCATTATTCTATTCAAGTCAATATCAGCATTTTGTGAGATGGTGCTGCAATTATTTGCTAAATGCTTGTCCTACATTCTCCTGCTTTGATATTTAAAGAATATCCCAATTCAGTTCTACAAGGTACCGATGTAAGGTGACAAATACACAGGGTTTATATCTCTTTGATTGTTTAATTTAATTCTTGGGGGCAACTGCTTTTCAAGCAATGGTACAGCCATTTTCTTCTTTTGATATTTTATTGTTTTTAATAAAAATGATTTGATTTGTTTGATTTGATTTGATTGAGAAGGTTTGATATGTATGAGCAAGAAATGGCATATTGCTAAAAGATAGGATATGTTTATAGTTTATGATAGTGAGTGAATAGTTTTAAATGTAATTGTATTGTACTTTTTAGTATCAATATTTTACAATGTATTTATGTTTCATTATCAAAATAAAGAAATAATTAATATACTAATAGTATACTTATCTTAGATAAATCTATGTAAATAATAAACAATTAAAATTAAAAAATAAAGAAATAATTAATATACTAATAGTATACTTATCTTAGATAAATCTATGTAAATAATATTTCAAGGTTCTTGTTCCATTTATGTTAAAATAATTAATATACTAACAGTATACTTATCTTAGATAAATCTATGCAAATAATATCTGGAAGTTCTTGTTCCACTTATGTCACAAGTCTAACTAAAAGTGAGTCATAAATTTATTTGTATTTTTCATTATTTTTATATAAAATAAATTATTTATTTACTTTATATTTTACTTTAAAGACTATTTTATTATTAAATGGCATCACTAATATTATGTATTATTAATTATTGACATGTAAATGGTTGTCAAATATAAGATAAAAGTAAGAGGGTTTTTCATAATCACCACACGAGAGCTTCTCTTATTACCACAATAAAATGTCTCTCCATATATTTAGCATGTTATAAAACATTATTAAAATATTAAATATCTAATACAAAAATGTAATTCATAATATATAAAAATACTATAATAATAAGTAATTATTAATATTATGATACTATTACTATAAAGAATACTATAATTTTAAAATTGCTAGTGGTTTTAGAATTAGAATTATTAAAAAATTATCAAAAATTGTTATAATAAGATTAAATAGATATTAGTGGTTTTGAACATTCTAGTGGGGTTGAGACAACCCATTATGACTTTAAATCCCCTTGTAGAATAATATAGGTACAATAGAACAAAGATGGTTGTGTAACTTTCATTGTGGATTTTGCTATTGATGATAGTAATTAATCCAACAATAACTTAGATAATAGAATAATGTAAGATTTTTTTGATATGACCCTATTTTGGATCTAAAAAATACTATATTAAGAATCCTCTCTTTGACTTGGCCATGGATGCTTATCTCTAGTTGCTAAGATCTTTTTTACATATTTTTCATAAATAATGAAATAGGTAGGGTTTCTATCCCCTCTCATCAAAACAACAAAAAGAGGGTAATATAGTATTATGGTGTAAAGTCAAAAATATTATGAATATCACTATTATCAGATATTATTTTATAATAATATAATTCATAATTGTATTCATAGTATATATCATAATGCAAGTGAGTAAAAAAATTCTTTGTAGCTAAGCAAGCAGGAAATATCCATGATCAAGCTTTGAGGATTTCCAAGAAGATGCAAAAGGTGAGGATGAGGATGAATGGAACTATTATCTTGATGAGAAGGAAGAAAGGTTGATCAACATTTGGTTTGAGGCTTGACAAATCTCCCAAGTGGCAAGGCCTTTGATAGTAGTGAAGGTTCCCTCAAACTTGACATCTTCTAGCTCACCAATAGTATCAAGCACATTTCTTTCTTGAGTGTAATTTATACTAAACAAGGAAATCCTATTAAATTTTGTTCATAATAGTAATTTAAAAAGGGATTTATACTCCATCCACTATGACTACATGTGAGTTCATTTTTATTTCTTGCATTAATACCTAGGATTATATTGATGATGGAAAGAAAGATGAGGTAGGTTTGGTGAAGGATTTGATTGCCAATAAGAGATGATATCCTTCCTCCCCATTTGGAGGTGGGTGAGGGGAAATATACTCATCCCCTTCTCTTATGACAAGGTTATGCTAGTATTTTTGGAGCTTCATGTTTGGCATCAGGGGAGGATATAGGAGGTATAGTGTCTCAAGATCATTGGGTGTACTAAGGAAAATAAA
This sequence comes from Sequoiadendron giganteum, assembly GCA_007115665.2. Classification (NCBI taxonomy): domain Eukaryota; kingdom Viridiplantae; phylum Streptophyta; class Pinopsida; order Cupressales; family Cupressaceae; genus Sequoiadendron; species Sequoiadendron giganteum. The sequence continues at coordinate 337,304,109 of CM021106.1, read as the reverse complement.
AGGATGCAACCTTTGGGCCATGGAAAATGTTAGATATCATTAGTATCCATGGTTAAAGGTAAATCCATCTCTAAACCTACTATGTCTTTCTCCTTGGAATTGGTCATGTCTGACAAAATATTATTCTTAGGGTTGAAAAATAATGGCCATGTTAGGGCCCTCTTGGAAGGTCCTTAGTTTCTCAAGTATTATTAAAAAAATCTTCTTCCTAAGAAAATAGAAACTAGGTATTTATATAGAGAATGAAAACATTAAAAACATCCCATTTGGGTTGGGCTTCTAGGTCTACTATTGAATTCTAGAAAGATGAGGTTATGGTGGTTATTGTTATATTTTAGTCAATTCATTGATTTTTAGGTAGGGACTAAATTTAAAAAATGGATATTCTTCATACTATATTTTGTGTGAATGCATATGTGGATGATAAGATTTTGAATTCAATAAAAAAATCCCTCAAAATATGGAGATTAGGTATAAAAGATTAAGTATGAGAATGCCTTAGTTTTGATTAATAGGGGGAAAATAGGTTTTGAAGGGACCCCGAAACCCTTTACAACAAAAGACACAAAATGATGCCTAAAAGGATAATTAGAAAAAACCACCACCAGCAACCCAACAACCAAAAAACGCCAAACGACAGGTGTTGAATAAAGATAAAACAAGAAATAGCCAACAACTCCCAATAGCCAACAAACAACAAAACAAAACCTAACCTACACCCCAAAAAAATAGAAAGCAACAAGAAAAGACTAATTCAGGCCACCAAGAGTATTGGCCATCTCCAATTGTTGGTTCTTATGCTTTTCAACCATATCCAGCAGTTCCTTTTTCTCAGCATCAAAGATTTTCTTCCACTAAGTCGATCCTCTAATTGCAAGTCCCTTATCATCATCCTTAGGAGTATTCTTACCTTTTCTCTTTGTCACACATTCCTTCTCCATAATCTCAGAGAAGTAAACCTGATCTTCTCTTAGCTCACTGATTTTCCTGAACAAGATTTCTAAAGACTCTACACTATTCTTCATAGAAATATGACATGACTGCATAATTTTTTTGATATCCACATTTATTCCAAACACTTTGGCTTCTAGAGCAGATATTCTTTCTTCACAAAGAGACTTAAAGTCATGGTAGGACCCTTCAAGGTCCACCATTCTATCAATAAGGATGTCTGACACAACACCTTTAGGGATATTCTTAAGATTTTCCTTTAAACCTCTTATTTTAATGTTTATCTTATTGAATTCCTGTAAAGACCATTTTACTAGCTTGAATGTAATTTTAGCCCCAGCTCTAGCTATGTCCAAAAAATTAAACATGGAGGTCGCATCATCATCCAAATAAGAAAAATCCTCAAAAAGAGGACCCACTTTCCAAGGCTCTTGATTAGCTTCTTGCTTTTTCGTGCCCTCCTCCTCCTAGCACCTTTTCTCCTTATCCTCCTCCTCCTTAGGCAAATCCTATAGAGGGGAATCCACAATGGTCACCGTCTTATCACCAATGTTCTTGTCCTCACCAGCCTCCTCGGGTTCCTTATTCATAAACTCTAGGTCCTTACTCCTCAGATTATCAATGTGCGTCGAAAGCCTCCTCGATTTGTTAGCACCCACCTCTTTAACCTAAGACCCCACCTCACCACCAGAACCAACAACATCTTTACCACCTGCCACCTCCCCCAACTTGGGAGAGGGATCATCCGACCCCACATCTGTGTCATCACTCATAGAAAGGGAAAGACTTTTCGCTGGACTGTTACTCTTCGCACCACCCCCTTCCTTTTCTTTGAAGATGTAGCCACAACAAAAGGAGAAAAATCCTCCTCATCACCATTCCATTCCTCCTCCTCCTCCTCCAAAGAGGAATCCTCCCCCGTCGACCTAGAATCATTTGTTAAACTCTTCTCCTTGCCCTTGATGGTAGGGGCAGGGAGAAGGGTCTTAATATGTTCCATTATTAGTAAAATTAGCCCCTCATGGAGGACTGGGGCCTTTCTATTCTTAAGGTGCGCATGCACCGAAACCTCCAGAGAAGATAAAAGAAAAAAAGGAAAAGAGATGAACAGACCATGCCTAAAATGATTGAGGAGAGTGAGATGATGACCAAGAATGGCCTCAAATCTCCCTTCCAAGGTCACATACCACATCATCACCTCGACAACACTCGCCCAAATATTCTTTAGGGAAGTTCTCTCGTAACCCCATGTCTCCAGCTTAATTAAAGCTTTCCTCTCATCATCTTTAAAGAACTGAGTCATCGCCTCTTCATTTCTCTTCTTATCCTTGAATAATTTCCTACCAATAGTCGGCAAACCAATAACCGTGGAAATCAAATCCTTATTCACCTCCACTTCTAGGCCTTTAACCCTAACCTTTCGATTGTGCCAAAACAAAACGAATTGTGTTGAGGCATTGGTATCATGCTCATGCAATCTCTCCGAGAATGGAGTAAAATTCCCATATCACAGGATAGACTAGAGCTTCTCCTTATGTTGTATGTCTCCACAAGAATGTGGTTCAATTTGGCTCCTTTCACCACCCATGTTAACCAAAACACAACTCTCAAAGACCTTGTGAATAACACATGACAGAAGGCCAGAAAGCAGCAAAACACCCACAAAGCGTGTGAAACAAAGACAAATACCATGCCATAAATGTCGCAACACTTCATCCCACACCATCATTCTATAAATAAGCTTATGGCTTCCTTGGGAATGATCGCACCTTCCTCCCACAAATGAAATTCATTAAGCCTGATAGCCTTGTTGGCAAAGAAATTCGCCAACGAGTTACCCTCTCGATAAACGTGCTAGATATGAGTCTCATCACAAGATTACAACATCATTATAGTATCCCTAATTAGTTGATCAACACTCCAACTCAGAGACTAAGTGTCACGTAGATAATTAATAATATTCATAGAATCTCCTTCCACCCACAACTTGGAGTAACCTTTGTTGATGGCATACTTAACACTAATAAACGTAGCCTCCACCTCCACACTAAGAATGCCTTAGTTATTTCCATTAGTGCTATAATTTGTATCACTCTATTTCTATTTACTAAGTGTATACATATGAGGAGGTAAAATTTATAGAGAATAAAGGAAAAAATAATTGTCTACCTCAAGAAATATGTTTCTTGAAATCTACTTATCACTACTATGTATGATTGAAATGTGGGATATAACATTCATTGCACTCATTTGGTCTACATATAGACATATCACTCCTACTCAAATGAAAAAATATAGTGGAGTGAGGGAGTGTTTAAAGGACTACTCCCTTCACAAGGAAAGAGTGTCCTATGAGTGTTAATGATGTTTGTGCATAGGGTAGTTATTTTTTTGGGTTGATCACTCACTTAATGAGGAAATAATTCCTGAAAATGGATTGTTTTATTGGTGTGTGGTGTTTTTGTTGGGATGTGAGGGTTAACGTTAGCAAACCTCTAAAGAGGCATTGTTATAAAAATTCTCATGTGGTTGGGTATACTATTAGCATAATTTTTCTTTAGCTCTTGTTGAGAATTAATAAGGAATTTAGTGAGAAATTTTATGCGTTGATCAACCCTTGGAGATGAGCTAACTCTTTGTAATGTCACCTAGCTTTATTTTCCTATATTTATTGTAAAATGTGAGTTTAGTCCTAAGCTTATTCTTGATTGATTACTTCTAAGTTTAAAAGAGTTTCTTTGAGTTTGTTAATGATGGATTCTACCTAATCCTCTTAAACATATGAAATATGAGGCTAATGATGGGAGAGATAATACATTGATAGCCCAATCCTAGCATGTTAATTACATTTTGCATTTGACTTTCTTGTTATTTGATTGTATTACTTTTTGTTTGATCGGTTTGTTTTACTTGGTTTTCCTTTTTACTTGATCACCTTGTGTAAGAAATGGTTTTGATTTCTTTGTTATCTATTTTTTTTGTTTTCTTGCTTTCCTTATATTATTCACAAGGAATTTGATTGCTTGAATGTGATTAAATGAATGATTAATCTAAAAGCAATAAATAAATTACTCTATGTTTTTTATATTTTCCAAATAGAAATGTGAACAAATTAACTAACTAAATGCAATGTAAAGTGAGTAAATATTTTGTTTTATTTTGATTTGTTGACATTCTTGTATGGGTATTGAGGATTTGATTAGTTATTATTGTGTCTTGTTTGCAAGGTCTTTATGAAATGAATTAAAATGACTATGTTGAATTAGAACTAAAATCTACAACCTAATATACACTAATCTAACATGGAAGAAAATAAATTGTATCTAGCATATGCTACCATAATATAGTGATGGAATATCACCAATATAATCAAGATGGAAGATATTTTATCTATTCTACTTGTAATTCTAGCTTAATATTTTTAAAGAAAACTAATCTAACTATTAAAAATAATAATTGAAGCTTCACACATAGGATATTTAACACCTAAGATTCTAATAGGATTATCATGACATCCATGTCATCATATATTCAAATCCAATCTTCTCTCTTGTAACCTTCTTGATAGAAGAAGCATGGGAAGATAGGAAACAAAGTAAAGAAGGGAAGAAATGAAAAATTATATTTTTCTACTATAATGGGAGCTTTGAAGCTTTAAACTACATATGAAAAGATCCTAGAGGTTGTATAGAGTGTGAATGTAGTATAGAAATATTGGATACCTCATAATCAACCTTATTTAACCTACTTAAGAAACTAAAAAGGGTAGGCAACAAAATATTAATTCATATATGAGGCTTCTAGTCAAAAACCAAAGATCATTTGTAATCCCAATGGAGATACTTAATTAGGCATCAAATCTAAATCATATTCTCAATTGGGTGTAACTCAATATTTTATAGAATTAGGTGAAGTGATAACCAAGCTAGTCTTGAGTTTAGCTACACAAATGGTAGAAAATTTGACTAGAATTAAAAAAATTCATGTATTAAAAACTTCAAGGTTTCTCTTTTCACTAGCTAGGATCATGCATTTTTCTAGTAAGGGCCACTTTTGCCAAGGTAGTACACCTAGATGATGCTAAAAAATCTTGGACAACTCTACCATTTGAAAGATGAAAAATTAATTTTATATGAATATAAAGGTATGCAAGCAAGGCTTGGGAGGATGATACAAGAGAAAGGGAGGGTCCTAGATGCTAAGAACACACCTCCATCAAGGTTAGAAAGGGTGATAGGTAGTCTTACTCACACCACATGGGTTGTGAGCCAAGTTGTCAAATCATCATTGGACTCCCATGTATGCCCATGTGTAAAATTTGGGCATGACAAAATACATTAGAGTATCCAAAAATCGAACAATTGAAACCAAAGAAACTAAACATACTAAAAAACTAGAGGGAAAATTTATTCATTGAGGAAATCACACAAGTGGAAATAGAGGCATAAATTCCCATGAATTTAGAGGGTTTAAATATAGAAAATGTAGAGATTGAGGATAGTCTCCAAAAATAAACTAGAGAAAGGGAGAAATAAGAAAAAAAATAATTAGAGAATACATAAATAAGGGATTCATCAAAGTAGTTAATTACTCCACCTAAACAACAAGTGATTGATCCAATAAGTAAGGTAAAAGAGTATTTAGAAAATAGAAGCAAATAACTTAACTAATGATAGTAATCCCAAGCATTCTTATGCATACTCCAATATGAAATCATATTAATTTCAAATAGTATCACCAATACAAAAGGTGGAGTAAGGAAAAAAATTCACTAGCAGTGAAAAATATGATTAAATTTAGAAAACCATTACATTAGAAGAAGGCATAGAGAAGATGGTCCAAGTAATACAATGACAAACAATACAAATACAAATAGATTCACCAAGATTAGTAGCTTCTCAATTAGAAGGAACAATATAATATTTGTTAACTTATATATAAGTGATTATGAGAAAAAAACATCAAAAAATAGATTATAGTAGAATATAAAAAAGATATGTTGATTTAATGTACAATAGAAATAGATAAATGGTTGGAAGAACTTGGACTAATAATTGAATAAGTTGAAGATACTTGCACTAACATCTTCATAATCATTAGTACTTCACCAATTGGGCACAAATCACTATGGATCAAAAGACTCAAATAGATGCCTTGAAAGCTCAAATTATATATTCGTCAAGAAACTACAAATCGATGGCATATTTAGATGTATTATAATGATAGCAACTCCACAATATCCATAATCAACATACCCAATCAAGTGAATAGAGAATGGGGACAATATTATAGATGGAGTTGGGGTTGAAAGTGAATACATACTTAACACTATTATCCAACATTCTCCAAATGAATCTAGTGTGGGACTTGATCAAAATGAATCATGAGAAATTTGGTTTTGTGATGAGAAAGCTTTGAACTTGAGATAAAATAGTACAGATTTAGGACTTCCATCTAGAAAAGTGGGATGCCATCCAGAGATAGAGTCAACATTCTTCCCCTTTGGAAGAATTTTTATTTATCTTTTGTTGATCGGGTCTTAAAGAACCTTGATTCAAAGCTTCCAAATAAACAAGGTAAAAATTATCCTTAATATGTTGCCATATATTTTGATAAAATTCAACTAAAAACCCATCAAACCCCAAACTTTTATTAAGGGCCATTGAAAACATAACATGTTCCAAATCTTCTAAAGAAAGGTCTCGATCCAACAATTTACTATATTCAAAATCAATCTTTCTTGGAATGTGATCTTTAATAATATCTTTCAATAATAGTTGAACATCCTACCAATGAGGATCCTCCCTAAAAATCTTTTCATAGAAATTATGAAACATAACTTTAATTTCTTCTGAGTTAGTGAGAATATGCCCATCCTCATTCTACATTGCTCCAATATATTCCTTCCTATGTTTATAATTTAAGTAGTTGGAGAAGAATTTAGTACCTCTATTTCCTTCCTTAATCCAATGCAATATAGCCTTGATTTTGGCCCCTTTCCCTTTATACATATTAAGTTTTCGTAGCTGAGTTTCAATAGCAACTATAGCTAATTAGATTGAAATATCAGTGGGGTTTGAGTTAAGCATACTTCTATGGAATTCTAGCTTACCTTTGAGAGATTTCTCTTTACGTATTTGTTGCCATGCCAATCTTTTTCCAAAGGAGCGTAAAAAAAACACATTAAGAAATAACATCCTGCCAACATTCCCTATAAGATTCCCCTTCTTTTGGTTTGGGGATGGAATTCCAAATTCCAACCAAAGTAGCAACACAAGAAGGAATTTTCAGATGTGAAGTACTTGAAAGGCATCTTATAATCCACTTTATGTGATTCTTCCTTTGAAACATCGAGGATAGGAAAGTGATCTGAGAGGCAAGTAGAGAAATCAACTTTTATGCAACACCCATTAGAATCCTAAATTAATTGGAGATTGTGAGAGATATAAAACCTATCAAGCTTGCTAAGTTTCCTATCAAAACCCAATCTACAATTAGTCCAAGTAAACCAGTTATGTTTATGGCTGAAATTTTTTATATGAATATGATCTATAACCCCCACAAAATTGAGTCCAAAAAAACTATTTATCGAATTCCTCATTGCTTAGCTTTACAAAATTAGACCAATTGCTATCAACATGGTGTTCCACTATTGTATCTATCTTGTCTTTGCAAAAGAATTCAAACTCTTTCAAGAATCCACCTTTGAACTTAATAAAACATATATATACTGATAAAAATGTAATGACATTTTATTATATCAATATGATAATTACTATTTTAATATTATTAGTATTATAATTTTCAATATTATAAAAATCAAATAGACAATCAACATTAATAACCACAATTATAATAGTTATATGGACAATAATGGCATCAATAATTATAATAACTATCAAGTAAATGTCACAGCAGTATAATCTTTGACATATTGTTTTTTTATCTAAAACATAATATTATAAGAAATTACTTAATAAAATAAAATCTTATTCAGTGCTAAAGTCAAATAAATAAGCAAATCCCTTAAGAAGGTAGAAGTTAGTTAAGAATGAATGATGTTAAATAACTGTCCATACAATGAAAGATTATATTTCTCGTATTTGGTGCGGTAGTTATGTTATGGTTACAATTTTTTTTCTATACCAAAATTGTCGGCAATGTATTCAAGACAATATCCCCTAATTCCCGACTTCACAAGAAATCGATATCCACCACATGCTACTTTGACATTATTGATTTCTAATTTATTTTTAAAATTGAAACCATTCATTATATATAATTTCAACAATTTCTACGAAATGTCAACCATGATGGTTGCTAGATAATTTGGTAACGATGACTTCACCATTCAAATTACTGAATTTAATGCCCACTAATTAAGGGGAATTGATTTTTGACTTTGAAATTTTATGCCCACTAATTAAGGGGAATTAATTTTTAACTTTGGAAGATTATGCCTACTGATTAAGGGGAATTAATTTTTGACTTCGAAATTTTATGCCCATAGATTAAGGGGCTCTCGTTTTGTGGGGAATCTTGGTGAATTGAGTCTTTTGCATATGTAATGTTAAGATAGGGTATTGAATATAATGTAATCTGTGGTTTTTTAGAAAGCGAATATTAACATATTTTTAATAGTTTGTAAATTATTTATATAATATTGTATAGACATATTTTATTTAAAGATAATAATGTTATTTTGAAAGTGTTTTTAAGACGTCATTGTTAGTATTTATCTTTTAATCTCAATTGTTATCTATTTTTTTAAGTCTTTCGTGTATTCTTAGTCAACATTTCATCATGGAATTTAGTAAAAGAGTTTGAACATTCAAGAGTCTAGAGAAAATATTCGAATATACATTGGTCTTGAAAATCATTTCAAGTCTAGATTTAATTTCTTTTAATGCATCAATTTCTTTTTCTTTTTATTTCTAATTTTTTAAATTTTAAATAAATAACTTATATTTATTTAGATAAATACAAAAATATAAATTTGTTATATTTATTTAAAATAAACATTAATATATTATTTAATATTAAAAAAGGTTTACAACAAATAAATCTAAAATCATATCAAAACTTGGGCTCTAGGAAAATTCATTGCGAAGTAAAATTCATAATTTTTCGCTTAGCGGTGAATTTTACTTAGTGGTGAATTTTTCGTCGGTGAATTTTCCATGAGGGTGAATAGCAATTTTCCATGGCGGTGAATTGCTAGTCATGAATTGGATAGAATAGTACATATAGAGGTATCAAAGAGGTAAAATATCAAAACTAAGAATGTTTAAAGAAGCACCAACATTAGACAAAATATGCAAGAATTTGTTAACACTATCTAACCACACCAAGTTTATCATCTTTTAGTGTTAATTAAATAAAATCAATTATATAATCAACCTTCCAAATCATCCTCCAATCATTAATTAAATGATTTTCAATCAAATTTGTTTATTTAATTTTTTATCGGCTTTTCCCTTATAATTCACCTTTAATTAAATAAATTCAACATTTATTTAACTAAGTTCACCTTTCACATTCCCATCTTCCAAAAATTAAATAAATACAACTTATTTATTTATGTAGACATGGAAAATGTACAATTCAGTTTGACACATTGAATCCTGATCTATTAACACCATTTCATCCTGAATCATCTCTTTTGTTAGTCATTTAATCGAACAATCTATATTCGATTAAATTCATCACTCTTCATCTCATATTAATTAAATAAATCAATTTTATTTAATTATTTATGTAATTCCTCTTTTAATTAAATAAATTATTTTATTTAATTAATCCCTAAGTCTTCTCATTAAATTAAACCTTGTTTGATTTAATCTAACATTATTCTCTTTGGTTAAATAAATCAAATCATTTATTTAATAAATCATTTCCTCTCAATTTCTGACTTGAATCAATTCATAAATCTAAGTCTAAATTGTCACATCACCTAATTCTTCATTAAGCTAATCAAATCCATGATTAATTTAATCCCTCTCACTAAAATCCTCTAGAGAATGCAACTTGCACAATAAATCAATTACTTTGATTTATTAATTCTCCTCTTTTCTCTCACAAAGCATCAAAAAGAGAATATTCCTCTTTTGAATTCAAAAAGGCCAAGTGGATTTGTACATCCAACAAGGCATTCATTCCTCTTACATGTCCTTGTGCATTGAGCCAAGTGGCATTTATTTCATTCATTTTTCCCTCTCACATGTCATTTCTCAAATTTGAAATGCCACCTAATTGCATTTATTGGCACTTTGGCCAAAATGTGCACAACCTTCAGCCATTCACATCTTGACAAATGGCACTTGGCCATTGGATGTTGAATGATCCCACATTGCTCTATTTTACTCTCTTTTCCAGTTTAGAAATCTATAAATTGGAGGCTTCTCTCCTCATTATCGATATAGACAATTTTGAGTAGACTTACTATACTCAAATTTAGTTCAATATCCCCATCTTCATGCAAGGTTATTCTCTTCATTTGAGAATTAATCTTACTCATACCATCATTTAGCTTGTTCAAGGATTGGGAAAGGGTTGCTTACTACACAACAATGGTGGCACCAATCCACTATGGGATGAAGGTTTAATCGTGTTTTTTATATGCTTCTGTTTAACCTACGTTTATGCTCATTAGTTGCATATTTAGACATGATTGAATATCTCATAGGGATGTTAAATTTGTTGTTTTAAACTAATTTTCGTGCTAACAACATGAAATGGTTTGAGATGATTTCGTTTGCAGATTTTTTAGCATCCACATTCTGGCGCTAGAAGGAGGGCCGAAGTCTTGAGATTTTATTCCTTTTACAATCCCACTGATATCTCTGTCTACAGGAAATATTGCTCAAGATACTTTACTGTCGTGCCGACAGTAACCGTTGCTTTTCTTTTATATATATGTTTAACATCATCTGGTCTGAGTAAAGGAAAAAATCTTTATTTGATAAGGGAAAGCTTTAATTTTGTTTATTCAAATCTTTGGATCTAACTGTGAATTTTTCCTCCTCCCTGTGCTCTCCTTTCTCCTCATGGTTCTCTCGCACCATCGCCTTAGCTCTTTACCGCACCCCTGCATAGACATCCTTTTGTTGTTGTCGTCCAACCATCTCCCGCGCTATGTGCCTCTCAGTCCGTTCACCCGCGGTACAGCGGTGTCGGGCGTCTTTCTCAGCCTTCATTCCTGTCTTCCACTGCTCTACCATGCCCTTCATTCCATCTCCCTGTGGTACTGCTCTCCGGTTGTCCTCTCACCAGATTACCATGGCCTACTCTGCCACCACCCGCGGTATCGCTATCGTTGCCACTTCCTTCGTTGTCTGTCGTCTCTTTACCGCTTAGCCGCCACCTCATCTGCATCCGACTGTGGCAGAGCGGTGTTAATCGCATTACCACCACCTCATCCCAACCGTCCGTGGTAGAGCAGGTGCTCACTGCGTTACCGCCGGGTAACTCTCCTCGACCGTGGTGGTGCGGTTAGCCGTGCGCTGCCGGTCTGTTTAACTGTCACCGCCATCCTGCGATCTGCCATTCGATCCTCTGCGGTACCGCTGTAAACTCGCTAACCATGACTCTGCCTGTCATTTGGCCGCACCTCGTCACCGCCCGTTACCCCTCCCTTACCCGCGTTAGCACGGTAACCACCTCGCCGTCTGTCCTCAACCATCACCGCATCCCCGCAGTCTGCCGCTTAACCGCCAGCGGTCGTGCGGTAACCGTTACCCGCCACCGTGTTACCGCAGTTGTCCACCCGGCTGTCAGCGGTCATGCTGGTAAAGCCTGCTGCAAACTGCCTTTAAGCCGCCAACCGCGATACCGCAGCCTGCGGTAAAACGATAGAGGATTTAATTTCGGGAAATAAACAGTGAGGAAGGAAAAATTTTTTTTTTAAGGGGGTTAAGTTAAATGGAAATTTTTTTTTTATGATTAGGGCATTAATGCATGAGATATTTTTATGAAATATTTTTAGTAACTTTGTATTTTCTCTTGAAGGTTGAATATTGGAGTTAAATCAAGGCAAAAACAAGATTGGAGAAATTCACAAAAGGATTTTTTAATGCTTGTTGAGCTAGATCTTTATTTTAGTTTTAAAACGTCTCACATCTATTTTTTGGGGCTTAAAATTAACCATTTTGACTTCATGTTTTGGTTAAAATTGAACCTTAGAAATATACTAGATTTCAATTTGGACTTAAAATTGAACAAGGCAAACTTCACATTTAATCTTGGTGCTCCTAAAATGAACTCATCATTGCTTTGAAGGTTAAAATTGAACATGTGTCTTTTATGTTTTGCAAATTTTTTTTACAAATTAATAGCACTAAAATACGTATGCGCTTCTCTCGCGTTTTATAGCGATCTTGAGAATCAAAAGTATTTTAGTGATATTAACTTGTCAAAAAAATTGCCTCCACATTTTGATTTGGGCACTTAAAACTGAACAAACGTGCGAGTGTGAGCACGACATATTGCGGAGGTTTTCCCCTTTGTTTTTCAATGAATGTTGTGTGAACGACGGGATATGTTAGCTTGCTTTTGTTTATCTTAGAGGGCCTGCCTTGTGGGAAAAAGTACTCACCCAAGGGAATGACCCAACCGGGAACACGATAAAGCCAAGCAACTTCCAACCGATATATAAGTGTGGATTCTTGAGGAAAGTTCAAGAATCATGAGGATTATTCCGACGAGATGGACAGCAATGGACTCTCGCCGATGTTGGATAATCCCCCATAAACGGAATGCCCGAATCAGAACCCCTTGTTTAGAAAAAGGCCAAAACCTTGTCTATCTTGTTGGTGCAAAAGGTTATGTCCTTTGAAGCCGCCCCACGTAACATGCGGTCTTGTTGTGGAAATGGAAAGTATGCCATGGGAGATTCATGGGTACTAATGCTTGGCTGACCCGAATAAGTGAGTGCATGGAGGGGAGCCAGTGTGGTCAAGCATTTAGCCATTCGCACAAGATATGCGCAGCTGGATTTATCCAAGTGGGAACCCAACAAGGTATTGTCTCATCAACCTAGGAGTGTGAAAGTGCTTGGAAAAAACACATTGCTTGATCTTGAAAACATTTGGAAAACAAACATACACAAAAACCTTGAAATTTCAAACACCTTGTGGGAAACAAATACCTATTGACGAACTTGCCCACTCTTGCTTTCCCTAGGAATCACATTCCTAGAGGTTTCTAAGTGTGCAAATTCTACCATCATTTGTTTCCAATAAGGATAAACATAAGGAACTTTTGCCCTATTTTCCTCGATTTCCACACAAAGGACCTTGTGGGATGAGAAAGAGAATGGGACACTAGACATATAGTTTGAAAACCTAAGAAAGCAAGTGTCTTGGATAAAAAGAACCTCATTTAACCAAGATAAAGAGACAAATTGGAATACACATGTGTTTTCTAACATGATTTCCCACAAGATCAAAATCCCAAAGCCAAAGTTCAAAAAGCTTAGTCTAAAAGCTCGTGAGGAGCATCTTGAGAGACTTTTCGAATTCAGGGAAAGATTGGTTTATAACTTTTACAGAAAAGCCTCAAGGAACAATCCTGCATTGTATGCATTTTATTGTCAACAAAATCCTGAACTTTTTCAAAGGTTTGCATTTCTTCCATAGGAAGTCAAGTGTGTTCTTCAACACCGAGTTTTTGTAGAAAGAGTCGCATCTAGGTTAAGGTTCAAGATCAAAGTTGTCATTCCCATTCATTCCTCCATCAAATCAAGTCTCATTTCCATCATCAAACCATTTGAGAACTCTAGAATCAATCATCATGCTAAACTTAGAGGGCTAAATCAACATCATCATACCTTGGCTTAACACACTTAGCCAACTTAGTCTCAAACCATTGAACAAATTTTCTTTGAGATAACACAACTTCTTAAAGTCTATTAGTTCTCCAAAACATTGGCATAACACACACTGTCAATTCATCCACTTTGTGCAAGTTCCCTTAGGATAACACAACTTCCTAGGGAAAACAACTTCACAACAATCTTGTTTGACTTAACGCATCTAGTCAAATTATCACAATCAAATCAAATCAAAAGCCCTTTCAAAGTTTAGCACATACATTCAAAAAGTTTTCCAAAGGTTTCATTCACTCATCCCATCCATTTTAACCCATCACCATCATCACCATCTTTGATCTTTTAGCTACCCTAGTTCTTCTCTTTTTGGACTTAAAGGATTAGGATCGAACAAATCCCTATTTTTATGGTCCAAACAAGATCTCAACACAAGAAGGACATGGAGAATATCAGAGAAATATCAGCTTCTATGGACATGAGTCATCTAAATACCGAAGTGAACCTAGCAGGATCAAGCAATCCCCCAAGCAACTCTCCCTTATCATCACAAAATCCTTAAGAGGAGAGTCATCCAAAGGATGACACAAATGAAGAAATGGGGATGACACCAAATGAAATCATGGAAATGGTTCAAAATCCTGAGAACCACAAAATTGTTAGTGCTATGTTCAAATACATAAATTCAATGGCAAGAGGAGGGGTCATGCCCCCTCCCGACCTTAACACAAGCACTAGTGCAGATGCATCCCCATTGTCAAACATCAATCAAGAAGTACCTTGCACCACATCAATCATCATAGCAACCTCCCCGATTATGAACAAGGGGAGTGTCATGTTCCAAGAATTGCAAGAACACCGCCTTGTGGCTAATAAAGAAGCAATCATCACCCCCACACTAGCTACATTTATTCTGAAAAACTCATCTCACCCATACGTCCCACTTACATTTCATAATCTCGCTGGTTCATCCTCATTTCATGCCACACCAGCCTATCAATTGAACATACCAACTGCCCCACCACACGAGGAAGTTGGCTTGTTTGGAATAACGGAAGCTATCAACCCTTTCTCTTTCCAAATAGGTGCATCATCCCTTCCCCCACTTCCGTTCACATTTGCATCACCTCCTGGAATAGGTCTTCCACCATTACCCATCGAAGTTTTTGCCAACCCAAGCAATCCAACCACCACTTTGAACCCACTTCTTTTGCCCATATCTTCACAACAAATTGCAACTATTCCTGTCACCATGGTTAATGCATCTATTGGTCCTCAAGTCTCCCAAAGCATGCCTCATCAAGGACCAATCATCCCAAACACCCCTCCAACAACCCAAATCACAATCACAACCACAATCCCTCCACCTACCATGACAGTTGGCATGATTCCTGCTCGACCACTAATCCCATCACCAAAGCACAACACGACCAATTCATTCTCCATCATGTTGCAAAACACACAACAAGCTGCCCACCAAAAGGCACTCCAAAAACAACAAGCCGCACAAGCTCAAGCACAAGCTCAAGCACAAGCCCAAGCACAAGCTCAAGCGCAAGCCCAAGCTCAAGCCCAACAACAAGCGCAAGCTCAATACCAAGCGCAATTGCAAGCGATCCACCTGCAAGCCTACCAACAAGCCCTGCAAGACTTTCAAGCACAACACCAAGCTAAACAACAAGCTTTATTGGCACAACAGCAGCTCGACCAACAACAAGCATTGTTGGCGCAACAGCAGCTAGACCAACAAAAAGCATTGCTAGCTCAACAACAACTTGACCAACAACAGGCTTCATGGGAACAACAACATATGGACAAACAGCAAGCGCTATTGGAATAGCAACAGCAAGATCAACAACAAGCATTGTTGGCACAAATGGAGGCTTACCAACAAGCCTTAAACGCACAGCCAAGCTTGCAGCAAATGCCCACCAGTACTCCTCCCACCACGCGCACTCCCCAAGCGCCTTATAGCTCATTCATCCCACCCCCCGATCCAAGCAAAGACATCGCAACACAAATCAAATTGCTCTCGCAGCAGGTGTTGGACTTGCAAGCAGGAAAAACCACAAGGACACCAGGCAACTTGTGCCCTTATCCATTCGATAGAAGTCTCACCATGGTACCATTTCCAAAGGGATTTGAGATCCCCAAATTTGATAAATACAATGGAACGGGCAACCCTGAAAACCACATCAGGGAATTTCAGGTGCACTGCATGGAAGTCACATATGATGACACATATCTAATGCGGCTCTTCCCCTGAAGCCTGACTAGTCCAGCTATGGAATGGTTTTCTCGCCTACCCACGGGCATCAAAATATTCGAGGAAATTGTGGAGGCTTTCCTTAAAAATTACGCTTTTAATATGGGTGCGGATGTTAGTTTGGAAGAACTATCTACACTCAAACAAAGAAGAGGAGAGTTATTTGCATCCTTCTTGCAAAGATGGTGATCCAAGGCCAATTAGAGCAAGTGGACCATGCCAGAGGAACAACAAGTTTGCACCATCACAGCCAACCTGGATGAAAACTTGGCATTCTACCTAAAAATGCAATGCATCACATCTTACGATCAACTAATTCCAAAGGCGCTCAACATCGAAAGAGCCCTTACTGCATGAGGAGGTACACCTACATTCACTCCACCGCAGGATAACCGCCCATCCAACAACTACAATGATAAACCTTGAACATGGTCGAGGAACAAAAATATCACGAACGATGGCGTGGTTGATGCTAAGGTAGTCATCAGTGCTCCTAAGCAAAATACCCAAAATCATCATCAATCGCAAACTCATAACCACAACAATGTGCAAGCTAATACGGTAGTAGCACAGTCACAACCACCTTCCACCAGCCAAGTCAACAATGTGGGTAATCAAGGAGGACCACCTCCCCGCAACAAGTTTCCCCCCAAGAGGAAGTTCACAGCCCTTGGCGAATCAATTGAGTCTGTCATGAAGAAATTGGTCAAAGAAAACCTAATCAAGATCTCTAACTCCAAACAATACATGGAGCCCATGACTAAACCGCCGTGGTACAACGAGAATCTCCTATGTGACTTCCACAAAGTCAAAGGACACACCACCGCCAATTGCATGAGACTCAAGAATATCATCCAAGACCTCATCGAGGATAAGGTCATCAACATCGAACAACCGACCGGAAACTAAGATCTGAAAATATACACAAATCCGGTGCCAAATCATAACCAAGGGAACAATCAGGGAAATAACCAAGGGAATAATAAGGGTAAGCAAAAGTATGCTAGTGCTAATCTAGTATACGAAGAAATAGTCGAATGTGTCGACAAGATGGTTACTGTCATAAATATCAAGGGAGCCAACAATGACTGTGGAGTCACCACACGAGGCAGAAAAGTTACCATTGTCGAGGCACCTGCTAAGACCCCCATTGCCAACACAAAGGTCGTCCCCTATGATTACAATGTAATTGACCAACTGAAGAGAACACCCACACAAATATCCATCATGGAATTACTAAAAATCTCCGCCGCTCATAGACAGATCCTAGATGAAGCACTAGCTGCCTCTACCATTGCCGCCACCCTTGACACAGAGCAATTTCAGGCTATGGTAGGTAACATCGTTACCCCGAATCTCATCACATTTTTGGACCAAGATTTCCCCCCGTAACCATCTCATTATCGCACACTCCACCCCCAAGTCCTAGTCCATAAAAAGAAAGTCAAGCGAGTCCTGGTAGATGGTGGTGCAAGTCTTAATATTTGTTCTCTAAAACTTATAAAGAAATTGGGATTCGCTGAGGATTCCATCAATAAGAACAAAAGTATCACCATAAGAGCATATGATGACCAAGAAAGAGTGTCTCAGGGCACTATCAAGATCCCCATCCAAGTGGGGCCAGCAACCATGGAAACAACTTGTCAAGTTCTTGACCTTGATTTTCCATACAACATCCTCCTGGGACGCCCATGGATACATGGAATGAACGCAGTGGCCTCAACCTATCATCAATGCATTAAATTCTCATATCAAAATGAAGAGGTTACTATACATGGGGATCCCGAACCTTTCGCCTAGTACAAAAACTTGGAAGCCAAGTTTTACAAGATCCCTCAAGCACCTAAAAATGATGAAGGACCATCCACTTCATACATAGACCCAGCTAATCTCGCCTCCACTTCTATGATAGAGACACCCGCCATCCCCAACATATCCGAAATCAAAAACATGATACAGGACAATGGATGCGGTGATTACATAATGAGGATAAATGCTTTTGTTGTGGGAGAGTTACCACAATCTCCTAGGTCACATGGGCAACCACAATTGATTCAAACACCTGATCACACTAGAATGAAACCCATTGGATTCCACAGTTGGGGGGATCTCAGTAGGGAGAATGTGGACGAGGAGGACATCACAAACACCCTATACCAAGATGAAAGACCCACTCCCACCCTACCCATGGAGGAAACAAACAGAGGATTACAAATGATGTTCGGCATGGGCTATAACAGGAATGAAAGCCTAGGAAGAAATAGTGATGGATGGTTGAAACCCATCATGGTGGAAAGAAGGATGCGAAACATTGGCCTCGGCTATACCCCTCTGAGTATAACCATACGTGGCAGAGGTACGCCCAGAAGAGCAGTTCGGTCCTCCCCTCAGGTAACAACAATAGTCCCTAGACCACCCATTTGCTTAGGGATCCCACTTGACAATTACACCTTTGATGTTACCGATGTGTGTGCTAGTAGTGATGATGAGAATACCATAGCAAGTCTCCCTAGGCTTTTCAAGGAGTCCACCTTGTTAATGATTAGTGCCTCACCCACTGAGCCAATCCAACAAACCCACCAAATCCACTTAGTGTACCCCCAACTCATCGATCACAACCAATGGGGACCGTCGATTCTAGACTCATTCGAAAACGATGAGGCTCTCTCAGAATTTATGGGACTAAGGGATACAATCCCGTGCAGAGATCACAAGGATGGATTCAACATCACACTGGATACACAAGCATACTATGGGGAGACGACTGAGTCCTTCAGTCGCAAAAGAAAAAGATCAAGAATAAGCTCAGAGTTATTGAGTGAAAACTACACTGTGGCACTCTCTAACCATAAAATAGTAAAAATAAAGGACGCATCCAATGGCGAAAACCTCTCTGAGGTGCCAGAGGATGAAGAATTCAATCTCCCCCCTACTGCTCTACATTAGGAGAAGTCAGCAGTATTGGCAGAACAGTGCAACCCAGTCAACTTAGGAACAAAATCAAAACCACAAATTACCTTCTATGCAAAATCCCTCCTAGAAGAAGAACAAGAACTATTGGCAGCTTTCCTAAAGGAGAGAAAGGTAAATTTTGCGTGGACCTATGCAGACATGCCAGGCTTGGACCCTGAAGTGGTAGTACATCATTTGGTCATTTACCCCAGAGCAAAACCAGTCAGACAAAAGTTAAGGAAGATGCTCCCTCAAATAGCCTTACTTGTAAAGATTGAGTTGCAGAAACTTCTGGATGTTGGCTTCATATGCCTGATTGACTATCCAGAATGGGTATCAAATCTCATACCAGTCTCAAAACCAAAAGGGGGCATCTGCATCTGCACTGAATTCAGAGACCTAAACAAAGCATGTCCCAAGGATGACTTTCCACTACCCAACATTGACATGATAGTGGATATGACAGTCAGACATGAGATGCTTTCCCTAATAGATGGCTTCTCAGGGTACAATCAGATAATGATCGCAAAAGAAGACCAACACAAGATAGCATTCACATGTCCTTGGGGCACCTACTGCTGGAACGTAATGCCATTTGGGTTGAAAAATGCAGGAGCTACATACCAAAGAGCCATGACATTAATCTTCCACAACATGATCCATAAAATAGTCAAAGATTATGTAGACGACATACTGGCTAAATCAAAGAAGAGACAAGACCATATAGCAACTCTAAGTGTTATCTTTGATAGGCTCGAACAATACAAGGTTAGACTCAATCCGAAGAAATGTGTCTTTGGGGTACAATCAGGAAAGCTACTAGGATACATAGTTTCAATAAGAGGAATAGAGGTGGACCCTGCAAAGGTAAAAGCAATCCTTGAAATGAAAGCGCCAAAGACGTTAAAACAAATAAGAGGATTGCAAGGAAGACTCCAGTCCATCCGAAGATTCATAGCACAATTGGTAGATAAACAGATTGCCTATTCACACCTACTTCACAAGGGAGTAGCTTTCAGATGGGATGACAAATGCGAGCAGGCATTCAGCAAAATAAAAGAATATCTACTTACACCACCTGTGTTGATGCCACCAATTATGGGGAAATCATTAATCCTATATATCTCTGCAACAACAGCCACCCTAGGGGCCCTTTTAGCCCAACATGATGAAAAGGGAATCGAGCGGGCTATCTACTACATTAGCAGAACAATGGTGGGACATGAGCTCAATTACACGTCAATAGAAAAAGCTTGCCTAGCATTGGTATTTGCGGCTCAGAAATTGAGACACTACATGCTAGCACACCAAATCAAGTTGATTGCCAAAATAGACCCTCTAAAGTACCTATTGTCAAAAGCAACGCTTACAGGTAGAATGGCTAAGTGGGTAATGATATTATCTGAACATGATATCGAGTATGTAGAACGAAAAGCCATAAAAGGACAAGTCATTGCAGATTAGTTGGAAGAAGCTCCCCTCTACACAAATAAACCACTCATATTAGAATTCCCAGATGAGTCCCTTTTTAACCTTGGTGCAGCGGACCACTGGAAGTTATACTTTGATGGCTCTCACATACAACATGGGTCAGGAGCTGGTGTGTTTTTCATCATGCCACAAGGAGACTGCATACCTAGATCATACAAGTTGGCATTCCCTTGCACTAACAATATTGCAGAATACGAGGCTTTGACCATAGGCCTCAAAATTGCAGCACAATGGCGAATCATGGCATTAAAAGTCTATGGGGACTCACAACTTATCATCAACCAAGTCGATGGTGAATACCAAACCAAGGATGATAAGCTCGCACCATACAAGAAGGTGGTAGAAAGCCTCAAGGAATCTTTCATCGACATTACCTTTGAGCAGATACCAAGGACAAACAACAAAGTGGCTGATGCAATGGCGACAATTGGATCCTTATTCGACATCCCTCGTAACGTCTCGAAACATGAATTCCTTGTAGAGCGACTTCTCATACCCACATTCGAGGTACCAGAGTTAGAATACGCGTGTGAACTCGTTGGTCCTGGTGATCTTTGGTATCATGATATATACACCTACCTAAAGTTAGGAATCCTCCCCACTGACATCACCCCGAACCTAAAATGCACTTTCATAAAAAGGACTTCACGATTCGTCATCCTAGGAGAAACCCTCTTCCGCAGGAGTATCGACGGAACCCTGCTACGTTGTTTAAAACCCGAGGAAGCCCTGACTGCTCTAATTGAGGTACATAATGGCATGTGCGGGTCACACTCAAGTGGTATGACCTTGGCTAAAAAGTTGCTGAGAACAGGGTACTACTGGCCAACGATGGAAAAAGAGGCGCACAATTTTGTCAGAAAATGCTTGCAATGCCAACAGCATGGAGACCTTGTTCATGCACCAGCTCAAGAATTGCATCCCATTGTTACACCTTGGCCCTTTTAACAATGGGGGCTCGATCTCATTGGTAAAATATCACCCACCTCATCCAATGGCCATAAGTTCATCATCACCGCCACTGAATATTTCACAAAGTGGGTCGAAGCAATTCCCATGACCTACATCACGGGAAAACAAATATCCAAGTTCATCTTGAATTACCTCATTTGTCGATACAATGTTCCCCAATCCATTATCTCTGATAATGGGACGCCCTTCAAAAACCAGGATGTCAATGAGTTGTGTGAAAAATTCAAAATCCAACACCGTTTTTCCACTCCATACTATCCACAAGGCAATGGCCAAGCAGAAGCTACAAATAAAACCATTTTCAAAATCCTCAAGAAAATAGTCAATGACTCTAGTCATGACTGGCATCTACAGCTAAATCCTGCCTTATGGGCCTACCGCACCAGCATCCATACACCAACAGGTGCCACCCCCTTCTCCCTGGTCTACGGGTCAGAAGCCATCCTCCCCATTGAGATCGAGCTCCCGTCACTGAGGATATCATTGCAAAACCTCATCACAGATGAGGAATACAGGGTCACAAGACTCAATGAGCTAGAATTACTAGATGAAAGGCGCATGGATTCCCTTAATCATCTACAAGTGTATCAGAGTCGCCTAAAAAGGAGCTACAACAAGAAGATCAGACAACAAACTTTCCAAGTTGGTGACCTCGTGTTGAAAGAAAACCAAAAGAACGTGCCAAATCCAGATACAAAGGGAAAGTTTGAGCCCAACTGGTTGGGACCCTTTATCATCACTGCAAGCTACAAATCAGGGGCATATCAATTATCAACACCAGAAGGCGAGCCCCTGCAAGAGCCCTTGAACAGTTCACACCTCAAAAAGTTTTATGCTTAAATCTTGCAAGGTATAGAACAGAAAACACAAAAACAATCAGAAAATGTCCTGAAAAAATGGTTACCTTGATAAAAACCTGGCAAACAGACATCTTGGTGACAACAAAAAAATCAAAAGATCAAAAAAATCCAAAAAAAAAAATCAAAAAAAGGATTGAAAACAGTAAAGAAAAAAATTGTCCTCTAGTGAAAACCACTTCAGTGGCACTTTGGGCAAGTACCTTGGTGAAAACTTGGCAAACAGGCGTCAAGTGTAAATAAATCACCTTCCCTATCTATCAGGATCTGCATGACTCATCCATTTCATCGCATTCCACTCATCCGCTCACATCCATACCATAGCCTGTGTTGGTATCTGCACCATGTTCCACCATTGGAACTACTTGGTATTTCAAAGGTCAGTCTATCCTGCCTTTATCGAAGTAGTCTATCGCACCACACTGGGGGCATGTTCTCACAACATCGGATCGGATTCGTGTATATTCTCGTGATCTTTTTCAAAATTTCATCAGAAAAAACCAAAAACATTCAAAAATTCATCAAAAAAATCCAAAAACATGTCGAAATATCAGAAAATCTTCAAAAAATTCATCATTGAGTCTTGTCAGTCTTTCACCTTGTCGAACTACGTCATCTCTGAACTTGAACGTAGGCAAGGTTGATCTTTGATCATCCCCCAAGACAGTTAGAGTCAGTCCTTAGGCGCCCGTCGCATTCGCAATCTGTTTGCCCATTTAGTCTTAGTCAGTCTTTTAAGCAATAAAAAGGGGGGCAATCCGTTTGCCCATCCATCTCTTCATTAAGTCAAATGTGTCGTCAGTCGAACTACGTGGTCTCTGCGTGTATAACTTAGGCAAGGCTTATCTACGGATCAACGCCTGAGACCCCTAGGATAGGTCTTTAGGTTAATTTATTTGTCGTAAAATGTGAAAATTCCAAAAAACAACCTCAAAATATATGAAAAACCCAAAATGGTGCATCCATTTCATCTCGCTTTCACCCGTGATTTTCATCACTCATAATAAATCATCGTCGCTTTCACCCTTTGGTGAGTCAATCAGAAGCAAGTTTAGCAGGTTCTAAAGTGAACGCCTTATCGTCAAAGTCTCAAGCCTAGATCAATAAGCAAGCAAGTTGGTCAACTCGGAGTATCAATAGCTTATCACCCAATCAGTCCCACCAAAACCCTGATCATTACATGTCCTAGGATGAAGCTTTCCCACGATGGACATAAGCATCAGGTACCCCTCACAGTAGTTAGCCTTGGCTAACGGTACGAAGAACATTAGCTTGTTTGTTTACTTTATCTTGGTCTTGTTTTGACTTATCTTATTTTGCGCTCATTCCAAGGACCTCTCAATGATGCCTAAACAAAATAGGTTTAGAGAGAAAGGAATGGGGCAACAATCATTATCTTTTTATCTGTTGTGCTTGTTGGATATTCTTGTAAAATAACTTCGTCATGCATACTTTGTTTTGTTTGTAGGAAGGATGTTTTAGGTATCTTGTTGACCACATAAGAAGGCTTGCCTTTTTATGTTTTGGCCCGAGATGTCTAGAATATCTGAACTGCATTCTGAATAAGGTTATGTTTGTCAAGTGTGAACAAGAGTACTCCTATCTGATTGTCGAGTCAAAGTCCATCACACTAGGCGCAATGCCATCCTGGTCCTTTATACCTTGATGCATCGTACCTATGTGTGTTATCAAATATAAAGTAATTGGCCCTTCGAAAATCCCAACTCCTGGTAAGCAATGCATCATCATCATCAGTAATAATGTGAACTTCTGTGGATCCTCCTTCCATCATCTGATTCTTCTTATTCTTCTATCTTTACTAACATGTCTATCTAAAATTGGTGCATTGTATCAAAATATACACGAGGCTACCCAGGGCCGATGACTGTCTATACATCATCAGATTTGTCTACATCAAAGAAATTTCATCCTCTGATCAATAGAACCACTCCTCTCGCATTTTATCGTGATCTCGATCGAAAAATTGAACATTTATGCTCGATCTCTCGAGGGGGCAATATATCCAGCATTATCCTTCCGCTGGGGCAACAGTGGGGCATTTGAAAAATTGAGAAATTTTTAACTTTTGATCATAGCAGTTTATTTCTTTGAATCAATGCAACAAGTACATTGCTTCAAAGAGGGGCAAAATGTAGACATGGAAAATGTACAATTCGGTTTGACACATCGAATCCTGATCTATTAACACCATTTCATCTTGAATCATCTCTTTTGCTAGTCATTTAATCGAACAATCTATATTTGATTAAATTCATCACTCTTCATCTCCTATTAATTAAATAAATCAATTTTATTTAATTATTTATGTAATTCCTCTTTTAATTAAATAAATCATTTTATTTAATTAATCCCTAAGTCTTCTCATTAAATTAAACCTTGTTTGATTTAATCTAACATTATTCTCTTTGGTTAAATAAATCAAATCATTTATTTAATAAATCATTTCCTCTCAATTTTTGACTTGAATCAATTCATAAATCTAAGTCTAAATTATCACATCACCTAATTCTTCATTAAGCTAATCAAATCCATGATTAACTTAATCCCTCTCACTAAAATCCTCTAGAGAATGCAACTTGCACAATAAATCAATTACTTTGATTTATTAATTCTCCTATTTTCCCTCACAAAGCATCAAAAAGAGAATATTCCTCTTTTGAATTCAAAAAGGCCAAGTGGATTTGTACATCCAATAAGGCATTCATTCCTCTTACATGTCCTTGTGCATTAAGCCAAGTGGCATTTATTTCATTCATTTTTCCCTCTCACATGTCATTTCTCAAATTTAAAATGCCACCTAATTGCATTTATTGGCACTTTGGCCAAAATATGCACAACTTTCAGCCATTCACATCTTGACAAATGGCACTTGGCCATTGGATGTTGAATGATCCCACATTGCTCTATTTTACTCTCTTTTTCAGTTTAGAAATCTATAAATTGGAGGCTTCTCTCCTCATTATCGATATAGACAATTTTGAGTAGACCTACTATACTCAAATTTAGTTCAATATCCCCATCTTCATGCAAGGTTATTCTCTTCATTTGAGAATTAATCTTAGTCATACGATCATTTAGCTTGTTCAAGGATTGGGAAAGGGTTGCTTACTACACAACAATGGTGGCACCAATCCACTATGGGATGAAGGTTTAATCATGTTTTTTATATGCTTCTGTTTAACCTGCGTTTATGCTCATTAGTTGCATATTTAGACATGATTGAATATCTCATAGGGATGTTAAATTTTTTGTTTTAAAGTAACTTTCATGCTAACAACATGAAATGGTTTGAGATGATTTCGTTTGCAGATTTTTCAGCATCCACAATTTAATTCCCCTAAAGTTCTACCTCAAATTCTTATTTGACTAAAACCAATTAGTTAACTAAGAAATCCATTTGCACATTTCTAGATAGGTGGAAGCCATGGTCGAACTTACACATGTCCCCAAGAGGGACTTTACATGCATTTGTCCAAACCATCCCTCTTCTCCAAAATCAGATCGTGAAATCTTATCCATCCATTAATTATCCATGGTTTTAAAATAAATGATTTTTCATTTATTTTAATTTTCAAAAATTAAACTCTTACACACCTCCATTAATTTTAAAATTTAAATTCTTACAAACCTCCATGATTTTCAAAATTATGAACTCTTCCATTTCTCATTAATTTTGAATTTGAACTCTTCCAAATTGCCACCAATTTTGCTGATTTTCTTCCACCCACTATTTTTTCTTCCATCCCACTAATTTTGAAATCATGTGGCACTAATTTTGAATTTGAAAATGAGTAAGTTTCCCATGAAATATGTCTCATTCAATCTCAACCCTTCATTTTTCTTTCGATCTCATCTGTCCATTTCACCATCTTCTCATCTATAAATTCAAATTTTGATATCTTCATTTCTCTAACCACCCTCCTCGAATCATTGCTAAAATTATCATCTTCGAACCACCATCTTTAAATCTTCGTTGAAATTATCATCTTGAACCCCCATCTTCAACCTTCCATTTTTACTATCGCCTTGAGTCTATTTACTTTGTGCACTCCAAAACTAAGAGCAACATATCACAAATACTCAAAAGTGAAGGAGAGAAGAGCAATGGAGATCAACCAATGAAGTTATAAAGATATACTTTGCTTTGTTTGTTTGTATTTAATTTCCTTTATGTTGATTTGTGCTTCATTGATTTAGATTTGATTTTATAAGCTTATTGTGACCATTTTCATAGTATGAACTAAATATGTTAGATCCAAATGAATTTAAACTATATTTAATCCCCCAAGCCATGATTCTAATGAGATATTTGAATGCTTCAAAACTAAGAACCCATTAAACTAACATGGAATAAATGTGAAAGCATAATTGAAACCTATTCTAAGGCATCAAATCTTATCCCATTGGAGGAGTGATGTCGCATTGATGTGGAATGGCAACCCTTTCCTAATCCCTTAGCTAATATGAGTTGTTACAATTGATTTTATTGCTGAAAACCGATGAAATTGATGAAATATGAACGAAACATGGATGAAAAATAGTTTTAACATGATGAAAATGAGTGCTAAATGCTAAAATTCTTGGTGGATATGGATGTAATCTATGCTAAATAGAAAAAAAGTTCAAAGATGCAAGCCATGGATGCAAACTTATTCTAAAATAGATACAAACTAAGCTAAAATGGAAGCCATTAATGGATGCTTAAAGTAATATGGATGAAGATTAAACTAAAATGCTAAAAAATGTTAAATATGGATGCAAGTGAGTATGGATTTTAGTAGCATAACTTTACTCTGAAAAGATGGATCCATTTCTCTCCAAATGGTGAAGTATTATAGGAGAGAAAATGAAGAATCAAGGGTTGAGATAGATTTGATCCATCAATGGTCAATAATGAATCGAGGTTGAAACATGGATCAAGGATTCTCATCAATGGATGAGAATCAAAGATCACATCGATCAAATAAAGCATTAATGGATGAGAATGATTCAAACAAACATACTTTGTAACAAGTTCGAAAGTTTGTTACAAAGTTTGTTTGAAAAAAATATTACATTTTTGGAGTCAAATAGGAGAATAAATTCCTTTGGAATATTCCCTATGCAAGTGGATGGGTGAGGAAATTAGCAATTTAGTAATTAAAACTAAATTTTAATGTGCAAGATGAGGAATGTGAGGATGTTCATTAAATAATTGATTTTATTAATGAAAAGGGGGTGCAATATGAAATTTAATTAAATAATTTAGGATTACTTAATTAAATGAGAGAAGTTAGGGTTTAAATTAAATAATTTGATTTATTCAATTTTAAAAAGATGAGAGATGAAGGTGAAAGGGGTGAAGTAACACAATTAGATTAATAGATGAAAATGATGCATTTAATTAAATAACTAGGCTTATTTAATTAAACAAGCAAAAAGAGGATGAATTTCAGGACAAAACGATGTTAGTATATCATATTCAAGTATGCAGTATCATTCAAGACAATTTTAAGTGTCTACACTTACTTCTAACAGTTTAGTGGTAGTTGTCAAGGATTTAAGCTTCACAATTAAATTTTCAAATCCATACATTTGGTGAATCCGATGTGAAAAACATTTTATTTTTCTCTAACCTTCTTGTGTGCAAGTTTTTGATGTTTATGTCTTGCAGGTTATGGATACTTTCAAGAGGCTATGAAAATCAGAATTTTTAGATATTTTTTGAGGATAGATGGACATCACCATTCTGTCCAGAAGAGTTGTTCTATAAATTTCCATATATTATACACCGTATTTTGGTGAAAATTTGTATTTTAAACTTTTAAAAATGTGATTTGTAGGTGCTTTCTTATTTAATTCGTACATCTACACCTTTTTACTACATTTTTATCACTGCATCTTTTTAAAATATGTTAATGATAAATGTGGTTTTAGAATCTAGTTAGAAAATCAATTCATAGAAGTTGAATTATTTGTTGAGATTGCTTACTTCTTTTTTTCACAATTTCTTAAAATACTAACCTACAGTAAAATGAGTGTAAATTTCAAACTACTCATTGGATTTTCAAGTTTTTGTAGGCATTGGAAAGATTAATTTTGATGTGCATGTTGTGCATTAGATAATTTCTTTAGATTAGATCTCAAAATTTTTTTACTGGTAAATGATTAGTTTTCTGATTTGAATCTAGTTTTTGAGTGTTTTCACTAATCATTTTGTGCCAAAGAAAGAATTAAACTTCGAAGGAAATTGGTTTTGTAGCACGTTGTCAAAGCCATTATTTAATCTACTAGTGGAATTATTGCAGAAAAAATTAAACTTCTAAGGAAATTGGTTTTGCAGCACGTTGTCAAAGTCATTATCTAAACTACTAGTGTAATTGTTATAGGATGTTGTTGAAGGTTTCTCTTGAACTATTAACTGATTTGTTGCAGGTTCGATTGTTAGAGACTTCATCTTGAATCATTGTGTCTTTTTTTAGATTAGATCACATTTAGATTAGTTGGGTTAAAAAAAACTTTATTTTTCGTGTTTGGTGTACTTTTACATTTTTTGTCAACCCAAGCTGGTGTGTATGTATCATCTCCCCTTCTGCACTTGTGCAATATTGGGTGACAAGAAATACATAGTAGTCTCCTTTTTTATTTTTAGTAGGAGGCTTGCTTGGGATTTCATCACCCTAGTGTTCGACCTCAAGCACATTTCTCGGTGGGCTATATCAAAGGGGGAGAATGAAAGTTGTACCCTAAGAAGTGGCTAGCATCATTCAAAGCCAGACTACAAGATCCTCAGCTTGTTGAGACTTGTTGGTGATGAGAGTGGGAGTGGGCCTCCTAGTTCTCAGGCTATTACAAATAAGTTCTCCATTCACGACAATCCCCCACTAGAAACCTCTTATTTTTTGTAGCCTAGAAGCCTTCAGCTTTAAGCTTAGTATGGTGTAATGTGATATCATCGTCACGTGATGTTACTCACCACGTATGCCCTTGAGTTGAGATAGCAATATTTTTATGGAATTCTAAGCTTCTCAAGGAGAGAAGGAAGGTGTGCTTGTGTCATAGAGCCTATGTCACCAGAACTCTAGCTACCTGCTCTTGAAAGAGAAGTGTCTCGCACTAATATTGGTGTATTTGCACTTTGGTGCAGTGGGCCCATATTGAGTGAACACACCTAATTGAATAACTAGGTTGTGCTTGTCTTAAGAGTGTCTTAATTTGTGATATACTAGTGAAGCCATTTGTGCTCTTCGCCCTTAAGCCATACTCTTTTTTAGTCTACAGTCAAAAACCACTTTGTCTTCCAAGTGTTTTATGAGTGTATGTTATCTTAAAATTGAAAACCTCACACAAAAAGCACCTTTAAACATTCTATTCTTAGGAAGACAACCATTGTCTACATTGAAACAAGTTAGGGTCTATTCTTTCAATCCAATTTTTGAACTTAAGGTACTTGAGACCTACCAAACTTCTTGTTTTAACTTTCCACATCCACCTTTGCATCTCAAATCTTAATTGCATCTTTAGATTAAATCTTGGTCTCCCTCTTTGGGTCAAATTATTGGTTGGTTTATCCTTCTTTGGTTAACCCTTGGTTGTCTTTGCATCCTTAGGTTGGACTTGAATTTACCTAGCTTAAAATTTGGTTATTTTTTTCATCCATTAGGTTGATCTTTGGTTGATTTTTCATCCTTGGATTGACCTTAGGTTGGTTTGTCCTTCTTATGTTGAAATTTGGTTATCTTTGCATCCATAGGGTTAACTTTGGATGGTCTTTCATCCATAGGTCAAACTTTATTCAATCATATAATCAACCACTTACAAACCTCATTTCTAGCTATCATCATTAGACCCTATTTGCCTCTTGGAGGTGTTTGAATTTCATCCAACTCTTATTGTCTTGTCTATACTTTCCCTAAACTCACAAGTCTAGTTTGGGTGTGACTAGTCTCCCATATCCATATTTTGAGATTCCAGGATTCTCTTGAGAATAATCAAGTCTATTACCATTCATATCCATTCATCATTCATACATCATTGAGTTTGACCTAGTTATATCATGCCTCAACCTTAGTCACCCTTTGGCGTTGTCTTGATCTCTTGTCTTTTTTGTCTTTCCACTAACGGTTGGCTTTAAAGCTCGCAAGTCTTATTTAAGGTCAAACCTCGTCTATTATCTTTCTCACTTCCATATTTTGGAGATCTATATATCCCTTTTTGGTTATTTTGGTTAACCATTATCTTTCAAGGTCAAATTCTAAGCCCATAATCATCATCACTTATATCCTCACTTTCATTAACCATCTTTAACTCATAGCCATATACTGTCCATCATTAGTCGTTTGTGTGATCATTTAAAATAAAAATAAATAAAAAATAGCATCCCTTTTTTAATCATTTCATTTCAAAAACTTTCAAAATAATAAAAAAATCACAAAAAATTCAAAAATCCAAAAATCCAAAAAAAAATTATAAAACCCAAAAATTCACAAAAAGTTGAAAAACCAAAAGTCTTTGATTGCTTGTCCTTACCAATTATCTACTCACATATTCACACCAATCCCATACTCATACAACCCATGGCACAATATCAATATTTGAACATGCTTAATCAGAACAACACACCTATCTATCAAACACCAAATTATCAAAACATAAACCTAACCATGGGTCCCATTCCAAATTTAAACTATACTGCTCAAGAAAATACCATTCCAATATAATCTTTGACACAATAGGTGGTTTATCTAGAGGCCTCTAGCCTTAAAAAGAAATAGACAATGGAGGACACATATCATCCCATTGCTAGAAGTACACACATACACCCTAACCCCTCATACCAACAAACCATGAGCCCTAGTCATCCATCTATCTATCTTCAATATTAAGAACTAGTTAATACAATCCATACCATTGGTCCCCCAAAAAATATCCATTAGTTTCCCTTATCCTAACCTTGACAAGGGAAACCGGTCTTCCATTCAAATCCTTCCTCAACACCAAACCATATCACAAATCCCCATCTCCCGAGAATATCCTAAATTTTCATCCCCTTCACCAAACCCTATTATTATAGCATCCACCTCTTCTTATAATCGTTCATCCCCTAAACCATCCCCATAAACAAATCCATCTAATAAAAATACATCTAGTGATGATCTCCAAGGACTACTAGCAAGGGAGTTTCCTCAAAATAAAGTTAGGCAACCTACTTCATCCAAAAAAAGCACATTTTTAAATGATCTCCTAGGGTGAATAAAAAATAATGCTCAACTTTAACATCAAAATAAATTTGGACAATCCCATCACGTTGCTAATCCTACACCCTCCAATCGTCTTCCACCATCATGCCCTTCATCACCTATCAAGCTAACTCAAAAGCTTCCTATCCAAAAACCTGAGCCCACTCAAGAAAATCTATCATTTTCCCAAATCACATTCCCTTGTCTAAACCATTGGATACATGTCAAGAGGAAATCCTAAATCATAATGAAATAAACTCCAATACATGTCAAGATAAATTTATCCAAGACATCCCTATGGATCATTATGACATACAAGCTAATTCAAGCCTTGATCAAAATCCTATTCATAACATCCATGATAATCCAATCCTTGATCAAAATATTATTTATAGCATCCATGATAATCCAATCTATAATCATGATCCTAGCCTTGAATCTATCAAATAATCCCATCTAGATCATCATCATATCTAGGTTTTAATCCAATCTCTAATCAAGATCCCATCTCTAGTCATGACATCCAAGATAAGCATATAATTGATCAAGATTCTACCATTGATTAAGAAATCCAAAATGATCCCCTCATTGACCTACATACTATCCATGATCAAAAACTTGAACTTGATCCTATCCATAATCCAACTACCTGAATTTCCCAAGATGAGACACTTGCCTCCCTTGGACACACAAATAATCAAATAAATGACATAGACCAAATCAAAGAAGATTCAAAAGCTACTATGGATAAAATCAAACAAGAAGATAAATAAGTTGTTATTGATTGGATCAAACCGAAATCCCAAATGATCAAGAAGAAACAAGCATGACAAAGTTTAAATCTACAATATCCTATCAAGTAGGATCATCCAATTTTATCAAAGCAGGCTTTCTTACAAAAGAGAAGATACCAAATAATAATGGTTTCCAACTACACAATGATGGGTTAGCATCTTTCTTTGAAAACAACAAATACCCCATGAAAATAGAATATATCAGAATATGCAGTATCGAGGAAGAGGATTAGGCCTACATGAGCAAGGAATTTTAGAACTAGTATAGTTTCATGCAAATCTTCGAAATCAAGGTCTTGGTTATTCTTCAATCAAAAAATTAAATGATGTTAGTGGTACCTCCATGATATTGGGGAAAAATTTATCTAATGCAAACATCAAAATGGGGGCCATGTGTATTTCCTACCATAAGGTTGTTGCCAACACTCTTTCCACCCATACTATAAACCATCATTCCCAAATAATTAAACCTTCCATTTTGAACCAACAAAAAAAAAAATCTTACAAATACAAAGTTAAAAATCAAATGTCAAATGCCATTGAATCCAAAAATCCAAGTGGATAAATGAAGTTAAAATGGATCCCAAATAAAAATGGATTAAGTAAAGAAAATAATCCAAATACAATATCTAATCAAAATGTGGATCCACAAGAAATGAGGTCTCCCATATATAGAAAATGTCCACCTCCTTCAAAATGGTCATCACATAAGATATATAAAAGTGTTGGTTTCAAACACTATCCTAATCAAAATTCCAAACTCCATCATCCATCATCCCAAGTTTGGCGAATGAAAATTCCTACATCTAAACTACCAAATACATCTACCATCATCTGTTATAATCTTGCATCTCATCTAAAGCCTA
The DNA here is from genome assembly GCA_007115665.2 of Sequoiadendron giganteum. Classification (NCBI taxonomy): domain Eukaryota; kingdom Viridiplantae; phylum Streptophyta; class Pinopsida; order Cupressales; family Cupressaceae; genus Sequoiadendron; species Sequoiadendron giganteum. The sequence continues at coordinate 337,270,898 of CM021106.1, read as the reverse complement.
AATATATCACTTCAAAAATCCATTGCATCTTTGCAAAAAATCTTTATCATAAGGACTCTCATGGTACTCTATCGTGATGTGCATATTCTGATAAGGCCAACCCTAGTATTAGAAAGTATCACAATGACATCAATCAGTTATATGCAAGCACTATGATCCTAACAAGGAAACTAATTCATAAAGGTCATTATTGGAATATTATGGAACCAATCTCTACATTGGAACCATTGAAGGATTCAAAATAATTAGTGATAAGCTAAAATATCTATGCCATCCAAAAAAGTCAAAAATACAAAAAAAAATTAAAAAAAACAAAACTACAAAAAAAATAAAAAAATAGTCACCTTGATCAAAACTTGGCAAATAAGCATCTTGTGTGAAAAATAAAAATAAAAATAAAAAATTGAAAAAAATAGAAAGAGAAATTTCATCCAACTGTGAAAACCACTTCGGTGGCACTTTGGATAAGTACCATGATGAAAACTTGGCAAACAGGCGTCGTGCGTAAAATCAATTATCTATGTGGACCACTACACTTGGGGGCATGTTGTCTTATCTTTCATATCCTTTTTATGAAATTTACATCCATCTATCCAATCCATATCATTTTCATTCATATTCTCTACTTATCTTGATCTTGATAACGATTGGGGCATAAACATAAATCATGCTTTGGAAAAATCTTGACATGTCTATCCTTTGGTCTTATGCTATCAATCAAATATCATGTCATTGCCTACATACTTCTATCCAACCCCATATCTTGAAGGATTTTTTTTTATTCCTATGTGACATAGTCCTTGGAGATCATATGCTAAATCTTCCATCTAATAATCCTCATGTCTCCTATCCTTTACCAAAGCAATCCATTATCTTCTCATCCCTTATCACAAGACTTGGTTTTCCCTTGTCATTGGTTCTGAGCTTCCAATTCACCTAGACAACATCCCTCCATAGTCCCCTTTGGTCCTAAGGTTAGTTATTCCAAATGCAATAATCCTAATCCATGCAAAGCTTTCTATGTGATCTAGCACATCATCCAAAATATTCCCTGGTTTTGTTCCTAGCTTTACTATAAACCTTGATCCTTTAGTCACATTATCATTATTGAGATATGTCTTTCCTAGTTCTCATGTTGTTTTTGGGATGTTTCCTTCCCATATAACAACTTTATCATCATCAATCTATCTATTTGTTAATACTTCTATCAAACTATCATCAATCAATCAATTGGTCTTCAACTTGACTAGGGGCAAGATCATGTTTGTTTTGGTATCCTTGTGTATGCTTTCTTTCTTGCTTGTGTGTATCTTTCACATGTATATCATGGTCCTTATTGTATATCTTCCATAATAAAGGAATTTGCATCCCATAATAAAAAAATCACACTCATATCACTCATTCTTCACCTTCCACTATTCATAATCCATAATAAGCGCTATCATATCTACCACTAGCCATTTTTCCATTATGATATTTCTCTTTCTTAAGACTGAAATTTTTCCTAAACACAAATAGAACATCTTTCAAAACAAACACTGAGCATAGATAATCATGCAATAACAGACAAACTATCAATCTAGTCTTCATGTCTATTGATCAATTGCATGTCTTCATCATCTGTCTTTGTCTATGGTCTTTTGTCTCTTTTCTATTCACCGTCTCTAACAAGATGATCTAAATGGTTTTTGACTCGTTTGGTCTAGTTTTTCTTATCTTTTATCTAATTTCTTTGTTGTCATGTTCCTATGCTACTTGAGGATATCCACAAGTGATTGGAGTGGTGAGGATAGATCATGAACCTTTTTTTGTTTGATTTTTTTTTATGGTTTGTCTTGACAATATGGCTGGGGCAACTGAATTCCTAGTCTGAGTCATGACATTTTTTGTTTGCAATGTGTCTGTCTACACAAAGGCATCACCTTTCACACCTTGGTCTTTTCATACCTTGGTGTACTCCATCCCCTTGCAAAATAAAAACTCTTGATGATGATATATGTGCACTTATCCAGGCTTATGACGATATATTCATCACTTCCCTTTCTTCATCCATTCATATTACTAACTATTCTCCCCTTCTCACTAACCTATTTGTCTAGATAAAAAATATTCTATCAATCTTCTTTACATCTCATATTGATCAAACTAATTGTTCTTCCCTTCTTAATAACCTTTTCTTCTAGCTAATCATCCTATTGGTAAATTTGGTTCAATTTCTATATTTTTCACCAAATTTGTTGAGGAGGAATCGTAATCCTGCTTTTGTTGGGGCACATTGGGGCAAGATTTGATTATAATTTTTCTTTGAGACAACGCTAAAAATAATTTTGTCTCAAAGAGGGGCAAAATGTAGACACTTAAAGTTGTCCTAAGCTTACGACGACATTTTTCGACTAATTTCTCATCTAATTCTTCATCTAACTCTAATTCTTTGTCTAAATCTAACTCTTCATATAACCCTAATTCTTCATCTAACCCTAATTCTTCACATAATCTTAATTCTTCATCTAATGTTAATTTGATTTCGATCTCTTTTTACACATGCATAATTAAATAGTTTTAATTATTTAATTATACTAATGTACTCTTCATTAATCCATCTGGTTAAATAATTATCTTAATTATTTAATATTTAACATCACCCTTGATTATAATACAACAATGGAAGGTGACAAACTGGCTAGGGCTACGAAGGTTGCAGACAACGGGAGTGAATAGGCTTGGGTTGCGAAGGTTGCGGACGACGGGAGGATTTCTTCTTACGTCGACAACCTGAGCACGAAGGGCACGGAGGGGGCATAGGTGAACGCGGTGGTTTCACAAGTCACGGGTGGAGCAAAGGCCACAGTTGGCCGAAGAGAGAATGGTGGGAAGAAGGGCAAGAATGGCCGATGTTAGGGAGAACGAGGGTTTTGCAGAGCAGAGAGCTCACGGCTTGGGAGACCACCGATTGGTGAGTTTATTTTTGTGGCTAATGCTATCTCCGTTGATTTGAAAGCTGAGACGGAAGAGGAAATTGATTATAATGCTTCTACCTCCTCCTCACATGGGGTGATTTGTTGGTTTAAGGTTTTTTGGCCTTCCCTTCCTCAGCTACACTCCTAGATCTCAAAACAATGGGAGCCTTTAATTACTGGTAAAGTTCATATTTTCCCCATGGCCAAGGGGTTTTTTGTTGCTAAATTTGACATTGATCTGGATAGAAACAAAATTTTATGTGATCACTTTTTTAGCTGGGAGGATAAATATTTGCTAATGATTAAGCCTTGGCATGCTAATTTCAACCCTTCTACTGAAACTTTCAATAAGATCCCGATTTGGGTTCGACTTCCTAATCTTCCTCTCCATTTATGGATTGATCCCCTTTTAGAGGAAGTGGGTGAGGCTCTTGGAGATTTTTTGTTGGTGGATGATGCTTCCTCTAACATGTTTCACTCTACCTTTGCTCGCATATTGGTTGAAATAGATGTTTCAAAAGGGTTTCCTACCGAGATTTTACTTAAAACTTCTAAGAGTTCTTGGGTCCAAGCTTTGGACTACGAAGGGATTCCCTTCCATTGTAGAAGATGTTTTAAAATAGGTCATGCTGCTGCACATTATGGTTTTGAGAAAAAAGCCATGAAGGCTACATGGTGGAAAGGTGCTTCTCAACAACACTATACGGTTGAAAAGAAAGTTGAGCAACCTAGGAGTTTTTTTGAGGTGGTTGCTTTGGAATCACAGGGCCTTGGGGCATCCTCTTTGGATGTCTCTAATGGTGGGGTTGTTGATGCTTTGCAAGACTACAATGTTGAAATGCCTAATGAGAAAGAGTGTGGTCCTTTGGCTGCCTCTTCTGGTGATAGTGCTTTGACTATTATTTTGGGTGGCTCTCTTGATTTGACCACGCCTCTAGGGAGGAATACATATCAAATCTCTAAGACAATGGTTGTAGGATTTTCTCTTCAGGATCATGGTGCGCTGGCTTGGCTTGATAAGGCAACACAAGTGGAAGAGGGTTGGATTACTGTAAAGGGCAAGAAAGAAAATTCCTCTAAGCCTCCTTTTGATATGACTCTCTGCTCCCACAAGAGTAATTCTAAATGTAAATCTTGATGGTTCTTGTTTGGGGGCTGGTTTTTGGCTAGTTGTTGGATGTTTTGCGGCTTTGTAGCCGGTTGTGGTTCTTTGGCATTGGTTTCATTTTTCCCTTGGTTTTCTGTGCTTTCATGTATTTATTTTTTGACAACCTTTTGGTTGAGGGTTCCAGATCCATTCAAAATCTATTTGTAAAGGGTTTCGAGGTCCCTTCAAAACCTATTTTTACCTTAATCAGAAACATCACCCTTGATTAAATAAATATTTATTTATTTATTTAATCTCACTAATCTAATGATTAATTAAATTATTTAAATTTATTTAATTATCCATGGCTTTGAAATATAAATGATTTTTCATTTATTTTAATTTTCAAAAATCAAACTCTTACACACCTTCATTAATTTTGAAATTTAAATTCTTACAAACTTCCATGATTTTTGAAATTATGAACTCTTCCATTTCCCATTAATTTTGAAATTTAAATTCTTACAAGCTTCCATAATTTTTGAAATTATGAACTCTTCCATTTCCCACTAATTTTGAATTTAAACTCTTCCAAATTGCCACCAATTTGGCTAATTTTCTTCCACCCACTAATTTTTCTTCCATCTCACTAATTTTGAAATTATGTGACACTAATTTTGAATTTGAGAATGAGCAAGTTCCCCATGAAACTTATCTCATTCAATCTCAACCCTTCATTTTTCTTTCGATCTCATCTATCCATTTCACCATCTTCTCATCTATAAAATTGAACTTTTGATCTCTTCATTTCTCTAACCACCCTCTTCGAATCTTTGATAAAATTTTCATCTTGAACTGGACCGTCTTCAACCTTTCATTGTTACTATAGTCTTGAGTCTATTTACTTTGTGCACTCCAAAACTGAGAGTGCAACATATCATAAATTCTCAAAAGCGAAGGAGAGAAGAGCAATGGAGATCAACCAATGAAGTTATAGAGGTATAATTTTCTTTGTTTGTTTGCATTTAATTTCCTTTATGTTGATTTGTGCTTTATTGTTTTGGATTTGATTTTATAAGCTTAATTCTAACAGTTTGGTGGTTGCTAACAAAGATTTAAGCTTCGTAATCAAATTTTCAGATCCATACACATATTATTTAATTTTTCACCTTTTCCATCTCCTAAAAAATAAATAAATAACTAATTACCTATTTCCACCTATTATTCACCCTACCGATGAGGCTAAAATAATTTAATAATACTATTATTAATAAGTCCTATATTCTCTCACCACTTTCTAAGAATAATGGGGACCTAAAAACACTTTTTCTTGTGCTCCTATTATTCTCTCAACACATTCCAGGAATTTGGGCACCTAGGAACACTTTTCCTTATGGTTCTATTATCCTCTCAACACATCCCAAAGTTATAGCCTTCTTAGGTGCACATGTCCCTAATTTCCCCCATCCTTACAACTACTTAGTGAATTTGGTAATTCAATCCTAGTCATTCATATTCTAGCCACCTTCATCTCTACCCCCCATCTTTTCATAGATCCTAGAGTAACTCTCAACCATTCCCCACCCTTGATCTCACAATCAAATTTTAGCCATCCATTCCCCTTTCCAAAATATATAAATTAAAACACTCCATCCCTCATTCTCATACATTATCATTCATGCTAAGTATATGTTGTCAAATTGGTATCATTCAAACAAGGAGAAAATCATTCAACAATGGAGGCTTTAGTAACATTTGAATTCAGTTTTTGATGTTATTATCTTGTTTTTCTTTCATTGTTGAGCTCTATCTAGAGGTTTTGCTTAGTTTGGAATAGAAGCTTGCATTTTTTGTTTGTTTTTTTTATGTTTCAAAAACTTGCATCACACTAATAACCCAACTATAACATATACCTTACAAACTACACATTTTTAACATACTTGTAAAAATATTTGTTGATCAAATAAACACTTGTAAAACTAAATGCAAGTCAAATAAAAGTAAGTTTTACTATAATAACTAAAAATTAACATTGACTAATTTATAATATCCCTAGATTACAAATATATCATTGAATATACACGATTATTTCCCCATAGACTACCTATTTGTTATGGTTGTTTATCCCAACCAACAAAACAACATGAAAAATAAACTCAAGAAATTTTATGACATAACAAAAAATAATCTTAAAGAACAAAACTAAAATAAAAAAATGAAAGATGTGGAATCTTAACATCTCAAATTTCTCCCAAAAATAAAATTTAATATTTTATTCATACAAAACAAAATGCAACAAAAATAAACTAATAACTAAAAATTAAAACACACCAAAATTTCCTAATTTGTTATTTATACATGTACAAGGGGATTAGTACAAAATTAATTATTCACTTTCTTTTAAATGTGTCCAATAGTAATATTTTTCATTTGGTTTCCTAAATTGTACTTTAACATCCTTAAACTATTAAATACAAATTTCTATTTGCTTTATGCTCATATTCAAGATGTTTACTATGAATGATTTTTTTGATCGATAAAGGTGATGGAGCCACTATATTATATTACTATCAAAATAGTTTTACATTTCAACAGATACAAAATACATCACCCAAATAGGGGATCTCAAAAAGGCACACCAAAACTGTCATGTTTACAAAAGTATTATAGTGGTTAAAGAAAAGAAGGTAAATCACCCAACATAGCATCGAGGAGAAGATCATCCTCGACATGCATAAACAAGAAATTAATTGAGTTGAATAAATTAAACACCTTTAGGAATAGCTCCTCACCAATAACCACTTTCATCCAGTCTAGTCACAAAAGGGAGTCAAAAAGTAAAATTACCAACACAGCAATCTGTGCCACTGGAGATTTCACATAGACCAAATGTGAAGTCAAGAGAGGAAATGGTACTGTATTATTAACTCAATACATGTCATTCAAAACCAATGCAAATGATCTATGCTTGCACTATAATAGAAAACCATGGTGAGTTAAAAATAATGACAACTCCATCATGTCAACAACAAGCTGCTAATGTCAAGGACTCATCTAGTAGGAAGTCATAATGTCCACATTTTCCCAATTTCATTTTCAGCCATTGTGGATAGATTTATGTCATCCCACTCATTAATGATAGATATTTCTAGGTAATCCAAATCTTTAATCTATTCCAATTTGATAGTCTATGAGTAACATTTCTAACCTCATGGAAATAATGTTAGGAATCAAAGATTATTAAGACATTCCAAATCAGCTCCATCATGCTTTGTAGCTTCCAAGAGTGTAATTTTTCTCTTTGTTAAAGCATTAATAATTATCATCGAATCTCCTTCGATTACAACCTTGGAGAAAATTTCTCTTATTTCTAACCCAATTCCCATGGAGAGAGCCTATATTTCCACTAAGGGTAATTTCTTAGCTGCAACAAGTAGTATTCTATCTTTACAATCATAGATAAGATACCTAGACTCTGAAAGATTTGGGATCCGAGGTCTTCTTGGAGGTTTCATCAAAATTGATTTTAATAAAACTAGAACAAGGAAGAATCCATTTGACCTATGATTTGTTAATATCATTCCTATTATTTATAGCTCTAGGAGGGTGATGAATATTCAAAAGAGACCACTTTTTAATGATAGAGTTGTCACATAAAGAAAAAAAATTCTAGATTGTTGATGATCAAGGAGGATAGAAGCCATCACTATTTCATTGATTTCTAGCTCTAGTTCATAAATCACTATATCTCAAGAGCACTCTTGATTTTAAAAAATCCTAAAATATCTCTCTGTAGATGTGCCAAATGAGAAGAGAGGGAGATAAATTCCATTAGCATCCAAAGGTAGAATTTTGGAAACAAATAGGCCAACTTGAGAATATTTTTAATAGAGTACTAGGACAAGAACTTTTTTATTGGAGACAATCACAAAGCTAATACCAAAATTAGATTTTCATTACTTGATGGATATTCAGGCTACAATTAGATTTTGGTGAAGAAAGAAGACTAGTATAAGACAACCTTTACTACCAAACAGGAAACCATGGTGTATAAGAAAATTACTTTTGGTTTGTGTAATGTTGGGGAAACATTTTAAAGGCCATGGATATATGGCCTTCCAAGGCCTCATGAACAAGATTGTGCTTGTATATCTTGATGACATAACTATTTTTCAAAAGATGCTAAGGAACACTTTTCTCACCTACTACAGTGGATGCATTAGTTCACACAATGGGAATAAATTTTCTTAAACTTCAAATCATAATTACATCATAATATGTATAAGGTTCAATAGTTTTTAGGCATAAATTTTTTAAGGCCTCTAGTTCTCAATTTCTACTTCATGATCCACTAAAAAATTACATGTTTTTTTATTATGTAAGATTTCAATAAAGTGCTTGATGCAAGAATTATTTACATACTTTACACAAAATTACATCCTTTTGAGTGTGAAAGAAGAGAAAAGTAGTAAGATGCACATAAAAATTACTAAATTACCCTAGACATGTAAGATAAGGATAATTAACCCTTTATTAAATTAAATTTCAACCTTTGAATCTATATTGGGATTGGACTCATCTCCTAAAAACATGTAAAATGTCAACCTTTGATGTAACTCAAGGTGTGGATCTCAAAACATAATGAAATTTCATTCATGAATACTCCTAAGACCAATAATTAAATAGGAAGCCTTAAAATTTGGCACTATATTCAAATATTTAATGCATAACTCAATTAAATTTCCATTTTACAATGAAAACAAGCTACAACAAGTACAATAAAATATGAAAACTTTGATACTAGATACATGGACACGTTTATGATGATCATACAATGCTATGTTAAAAATGTTATGTTGATTGGCTATAAACATTGTGATACATAGCTAGATCACTTTAGACTAGCCTTAATTTGCTAGTTTAAAACTATGGAAACACATAATGACAACAACACTTGCAAAACACAATGAACACAAAAACAAATATTTTTGTTGATGTAGGATTGTTTTTAGTCTTGGGATGCTTCCACGTCAATCATATCCTCATACTTTTGTGTATGTTTATTTATTAGATTCCTTATTTTCCTATATCAAATTTGTGTTGTCTAATGCTTATATCCTTTGTTTCATGTGTTTCCATCTATATTTCCACATGTTCCTTGTTATATTTTCATAATCCATGATTTATGATGGTTATATGTTCCTTACATTCCATGGTTATAATGTTTATATGAAATATTCATTATTCTTATCTTTACTATGATCCTAATACTTCTCATGATTATATATCGTGATTGCATTTTTACTCAATCCTTATTATGTTTTTATTTTATGATTCCATGTTTATGATCCTTTACCACACTTATGCCATTTGATTACATGATATGTTCCTTATTATGCTCACATTTTAATATCTTATTTATGCTTACATGATCCATATCCATCATTTGTGACTATCCTTGTCTTATCATTTTCCTACAATATGAGCAACATTGGAGGACATCTCATGTTTCCCTTATTGAACATGCATTCATGATGATGCTATATTTTACTATTTTTACATGCTTCATCATTTTTATATAGTTTCCTCTCTCCTCTAATTTCTTGTATCCTTTATATGCGACCTATTGGGGGGCATATATTATCAATATAAATTCTTCATGAGCTTGATTGTAGTGATACATTCATCTTCTAGTATCAAATAAAACTTTATCATCTTATCTAGACAAAGTATCTTATATATAGTTAAATCGCTTATCATGCTATCTATGAAGTTGGATCATGTTCAACATGATCAAAATTCTTTGGCACCCTATCTACTTGATTGGAGTCCTTTTACATTTTTTCTTACTCAAACCTTTATACCACTTTTTATAATAGGTAAAATATCTTGCCAAGTTCTCCCACTTACTTTTATTGCTTTCAATGATATTCTTTTTCAAGAAAGATTGAATTAAGTGCTTATTTTAAATATGTGATAGATGCTACTCATTACACACAATTTTATGTTTTGTAGATTTATGGTCTATGCTTGTTGTGAGAAGAATTCAAGAATGATTATATAGTTTAAACAAATTTGTATCCTCTTTGGCAGTTTGAGAAAATATAAAATTTATATGTTAATTGTTTATTTTACATTAACATGCATTTTATTGGTACTCATATACATCAAAGTGGGGGTAAAATGTAATGGTAAAAAATTGCATACTTATGCCCTTCCCTCCCCCACTGTTGAGCCTACTTTTAATATAATCACTTAATATAATAATTAGTCTACAAGTGACATATTCTTGCACAAATTCAAATCATGGCATCACCTTATCCTAATCTCATTACCACTCAACATTAGAGATTCATTATGATCCTTATATCCTTCATTCACCACCTTGAATTAAAAATGTGGGTGCAAACTTGACCCAAGTCATTTTTTGTAGTCATGAATTTAAACCTTCAACTTAAAAAAATTAAATTTTAAATTTACACATAATTTGTTAACCTTTTCACTACATGTTGTGAGTTAACCTAGTGCACACTTGTGTTGATTTGTGTGAAATATTGTATTTAAAAACATTCATTCATTCATTTGAAATGATGCTAGAGTTATCAACATAAATTTCATAGAGCATTTGTGAGAGCATCATAACAACAATATTAGAGCATTACAACATACATCATCCTAGGTCCATTACACACTTTCTTGTTGTCCTCAATCCTTGTTGCAAAGACATCAAATTTTCCCATCTAGAAGTTTAGCTAAGGAGAACATGAGCCTCATGGTTTAAAATATTCCCCAAAGGTATTTCCAAACATCACTAGTTTCTTACCAAATTCATATATTAAAAGATCAAGGAGAGTGAATTTTAATAGTTCATTCTTACAAGTTATAGTTTAGATTTGTATGCCAACTTTTCACACTCAAAGAGATCAATTCCACATACATAATCTAAATTAGAGTCAAACATAGTCAATTTATCTGTTATGAGACACTTTTTTTTAGACTGCAGGAATCAGATGATGCTGACATGACACGCCCTCTGGTACCACAAGGACGAAGGAGAGACTAGACCTCGTGACCTCTTACATGCAACAAGATGCTTTAGCCAATCAAGCTAGACCCTCCATCTCATTATGATACACTTATTTAGACAAGTCTTGAAATTCCAATACTATGATGAAGTAGTTCTAACATCTTCAATATCATTTTCCCATCTCCAAAATTCAACTAATTATTATATTTAAATTTTACAATTTTTTTTTTTTTATGAATAGGCAGATATCTATATTAATATAAAGATAAAATTACAAATTCACAAAAAAAGGTGCGGGTGGTTAGAAGGCACACCCCGAAAGTCACATGGGTAGAGCCCAGAAAAGCCAAAAAACTTGATCACATGGGCCTAGCCCAAAAGTTTAAAAGCAGGAAATAAAAACAGGTAATCATGCGGCCAAAGCAGTGCCAGTGGATCCTGGGGGATCCCTGTCATTCATATTTTTCCCCCATACATCAGTGGGGTTTGGAGTGACGTCAGGAGGAGCACCCCAACCATCATCATCTTTATCTTTATCTTTATCTTTTTCCTCGCGTCGGGGCGAGATTGCAAGAGCCAGTCACGAAAAACTTTTACCACTAGTAGGCCAACCAAAGCCAGAAATAGGTGGAGCATCAGAGGGCCACCCAGAACTGTCACCATCGCTCCCTATAGCACCACCAGAGGGCCAGCCCTGACCAGGTTGTGGCGGAGGAGAACAAGCCCGCCTGGGAGGCCGGGAATCTCGTCGAGCAAGAGGCTGGGAATGGGAACACGTCGAATCATTCCACTTTCGGCCCCGAGAGGGTGACTAACCATAGGAGGAGGAGGGCGAATTTGGAAGCCGAGCCACAGTACAAGGGGCATTTCCCTAGTGGTCCAGAAGAACCTAGTTGGTTTAATTAAATGTTTTGTACATTGTCTTAGGTCATAATTACACCTTAGTTAAGTTTACCTAGGGACCACATAGGAGTTGTTGGAGATTTTCCACCTTTGGTGGATTTATCTTCTTATTATTTATCACCTCCACCTTTCATGGACATATCATGTGATTAGGTTTCCACCTTTTGTGGTAGATCCACTATTTGTGGTGGTTATCACATTATCACCTTTCCACTTTAGGTGGAGTGATAGCTTTTCATTGTTGTCTCATGTCATAAGATTACGACACTTGTCATAATCTTATGCACTCCTATGTTCTCACCTTGGCTATATAACCAAGGGGTCTCTACTACATTTGTACACACATTGAAGCATTATCATTGACATTGAATACAGTTTATTCTTGTCATATTATTTTCTCTATTCTTTGTGCTTCCTATTTGGTCCATAGATCTTGGCATCCATAGCCAATTCTAACATGGTATTAGAGCATGTTTGATTCTAACATGGTATCAGAGCGGGTTGGGTGCCATTGGAGAGTCTTTTTCTGAAGAGAGGTACTAGATTTGGGGAGGTTCCATTTTTGGCTTTTTATTGCAAGTTTATATCGGAACTTGCCGGTGCAAATCTAAGCTCACCATTGCATTCGGAAGGTTTGAGAAAGTCGATTTTTCCTTTTATTTCGTCCAAATCGGTCACATGAGGCCAAATCTATGAGGGTTTGAAGTTGCATTGTGGCTGCCAGATCCATAAGGTAGCTGCACTTTTGGAGCATTTTGGGTCAAATCCGACCCTGCCATCGCATCCAGAAGGGCCAAAAACCCTAAGATCGACTATCCAATCGTCCAAATCGTAGCAAGTCCTTTGGTGAGGCAAAAAAAATTTGCCCGAAGCGCTGTACAGCCCCCCAGGGTCATAATGACGGACGGTACGATTTTGCAAAATAAATTATTATTGAAAATTCTTTGAAAATTTTTTTAGAAAAATTTCAAAAAAATATATGTGTCGATTTTTTTGATTTTTAAATCAAAATATTGAAAAAAAATATATTTAAAAAAAAAATCAAAAAATTTTTATACAACCTGTGGGCTGTACAGTCCGCAGACCTGTCAGTACCCACAGGTACTGTACCGGCGGTTGGGTTTGCCGCGTGGCAAGGGCAGGAGGCCCCACCACTGTGGCCCCAACTCTACCGGCGGTTCATCACCGGCTAATATTCCGACAACTCCCAGAAATTTCTGGAGAATCTTCAAAAGATTTCGACGCATCACAAAAATTCCGGCACTAGAATATTCCGACAGCCAGGGAATATTCCGAATGCTTTTTCAGGGAGGTTCGAGTTTTCTGGTGATGGGCCGCAGGCCATCAAATTTATGCCTTTGATCTACTGACATCAGCTCCACGTCAGCGCATATTTGAAAATTTCTCCCCCTTCACCATTGAGCTTTTGACTTTTGTAGTTCAACTTCAGAGGCTCATAACTCACTCATTTTGGCTCCTTTTTTCGAGCAATTTTTTTTGATTTGGGATAATTTTTGGTGCTCTACATAGTGGTGCAATCAGTTTTTGGTTTTGGTTTCTGTTTTTTTTATAAATTGTAGATTCTCATAGGTGTTGCTGCTTCGTCCTCATTTTGGGAACTTTGGGAGCCCATAACTTGCTCCTACGGTAACATTTTTGAGTGCCATTTTTTTTGAAAGTGCATGATTTTTCCTGTGATTTCTAGTGGTTTGATCAGATTTATATCATCTACTATAATTTTTATACTATGAGTTTGAGGCCTATTTTGGCAATTTGCATGTACCAAGATCAAAGTCCACCTTGTTGTTCTTGGCAGTGGAAATTGTAAACACACTAAGTATAAAGTGCCAAATCAGATATTGCTTGGGGGGTTCTTGATTGAGTGATTTGGGGGGGGTCTCTTGGTGCATATTTTTGATCTGTTTACTTATGCTCTCTCATTTTCATGGATCATTCTAAGGTTCCTTTGCTCACATCATATAATTATTCAACATGGAATCAAAATGCATGGAGTATTCTCATGACAGAAGGTCACACTCTATATGTTGAAAATAAGGTACCTGAACCTACAGATGCAGATAAAAAGATAAAATGGATGATCAAACATACCAAAGCTCTTGGATGTCTTCGTAGACTAGTTTCTCAAGATTTGTTGTTTCAGATTGAATCATGTAACAATTCTCATGAAGCTTGGAAAAAATTGAAAACATTGTATGGTACTAAAGATGAAGTAAGAGGCTATCAAATTGATAATGACCTGATGAGCCTTGATCCTAAGAACTTTGACAACATCCAAGACTACATCACTAAGGTTAATGATCTAAGAGAGCAATGTAAAGCATGTGGAATTGATAAAAAGGACATTCAATTGGTCTACAATACAATGAACAAACTTGGTCCTGATTATGCTTCTTTTGTTTCTAGCTTTCATACTCATAGATTGACTATGGGATCTGCATATACTTCACCATCATTTGCATCATTTTCTGAGATGTTGATACATTAGCAACAAAAGCTTATCTCAATGGGTTTCATCAAGACTACTAAATCTCAGGCATTGTTGGTTAATCAAGTGAAGGAATCAGAATCAGAATCAGATAAGAAACATAAGAAAGCAAAAAATAATCCACATTCAGATCAAACAAAGAAAAAATCCTCTTTCAAAGGGGAATCGTCTAAGAAGGAAAGGCATTTTTGTGCATATTGCAAGAAAGATGGACATGAAGAACACTATTGTTATAAGAAGGACATTGATGAGTTGAAGAATCTTCTAAAAAAGAATCAAATTGATTTACCTTCTAGAATGTCTAAATCACCTTCTTCTCCTTCTTCTTCAAAATAGTCTAAGGGAAAAGTTCATTTGGCATCTACATCAAGCAGTAAAGGACAAGCTCTTTGTGCTTATTCAAGTCCAGGATCAGGTAGATGGCTTCTAGATTCAGGAGCATCACATCATATGGCATCTTCGCAGTCTATATTCTCTTCATTTCAGCCTTGTTCTATGTCTCCTATCTTGATGGGAAACAATACATACATGAGTGTAATAGGGAAGGGATCTATTAGTTTTGGGGACAACACTTTTCAGGATGTTTTGTGTGTTCCTCATTTGACGAATAATCTTCTTTCCATATATCAGATTACACATGGTAGAGATGGGAGAACTGTGGAGTTTACACCTGATTCAGTCATGATTCGAGACTTGGAGAGTAGAGAGATCATTGCTACTAGGGTGGTTGATCATTCATCTCGGTTGTATACCTTTGCAGATTTTTCTTCTAATGGTGACATTGTTCCTTCAGCTGTTGATCACACTTCTAGTGTGAACCATGATTTTGAGGAGACATTTGGCTACTTGAACTTGGGAGTTCTCACATCAGATCCAATACTTGAGCCATGCATTTCATCTCCTCCATCTACTATTGTAGTTGATGATGCTTGTGATTCCATAGTTTGGGTTCCTTGTGATTCAGTGCAGCAGGATATACATTGTCTTCTAGATATGACTACTTTGGATGGCTTCTTGACAGGTATTTCAGACTTGTTTGTGGAGTCTCATCTTGCAGATTTGGGGGACATCATTGATGACATTCATCTTCTCTTTGATGAAGATGCTCCTTCTTCAGTTGTTGTGAGGGAACATTCTGACCCTCTTGTTCATTCTCTACATGATCATTCTTTGCAGTTTGACATGAGTGTGGATACTTTTGGACAACATTTGGAGGAGGCTTCTTTGTCTTTAGAGGGGATATCATTCTCTTTGGATCATGTTCTACATTCTTCTCTACTAGATGTTGGATTGTACTCTTCAGCACTGTGGCCTATAACGCTTGTTTGGAGTGTGTCAACTTTCGGCATTGACATGGAGACACTTGAGAATCATTCCATTATCATTGACATTGAATACAGTTTATTCTTGTCATATTATTTTCTCTCTTCTTTGTGCTTTCTATTTGGTCCATAGATCTTGGCATCCAGACATCATACATCCTGCATACATCCTTGGTTTTGTTTCTTCCTAAGGGGAGGAACGTTGTTCGGCGAGATTGGATCATCTTCAACATTCAATGTTGAACTTCTACCATCATTGCAGGAGACTCAACATTGAGGGGGGGCTGCCTTGTCTCTCTTCTACTTCTCTTTTATGGGGGGGTCTTTTTCCTCACATGGGATTTTTACCTTCTCATTCATGATTGAGAGCATTTCTATATTGTATTTCATCTCTTTTTTGGGGAGGAGTTTTGTCCCACTGGGTTTTCTCCTTTTCTCCATTTGTGAGAGATTGCATTGCATTTGTACATGGGTACCTAACATGGCCTAGTTGTCGGGACCCATCTTGCATTGTTTGCATTTGTGTACATCCTCCCTAAGTTGCACTTAAGGGGGGTGTTGGTGTAATTAAATGTTTTGTACCTTGTCTTAGGTCATAATTACACCTTAGTTAAGTTTACCTAGGGACCACATAGGAGTTGTTGGAGATTTTCCACCTTTGGTGGACTTATCTTCTTATTACTTTATCACCTCCACCTTTCATGGACATATCATGTGATTAGGTTTCCACCTTTTGTGGTAGATCCACTATTTGTGGTGGTTATCACATTATCACCTTTCCATTTTAGGTGGAGTGATAGCTTTTCATTGTTGTCTCATGTCATAAGATTAGGACACTTGTCATAATCTTGTGCACTCCTATGTTCTCACCTTGGCTATATAACCAAGGGGTCTCTACTGCATTTGTACACACATTGAAGCATTATCATTGACATTGAATACAGTTTATTCTTGTCATATTATTTTCTCTCTTCTTTGTGCTTCTTATTTGGTCCATAGATCTTGGCATCCATAGCCAATTCTAACATGGTATCAGAGCATGTTTGATTCTAACAAACCTGTAGGTGAGCCACCTCCAGTGCAACCTTGTTGGCTTGCACCTGAATCTGTAGGAGAACATTAGAACAAATAACTGCTTTAGCATAAATAGAGAAATTAACATCCAAATGAGAATGAGAAAATATGCAAGCATTTTTGTCTTTCCAAATATTACAGAGGATTTCCACCCTGAAAGTGTGCCAAAGTTGGGTGAACTTAGTCGGAATTCCAGGCGGGTCCCCCAGCAGAACCATATGCCAAGAGAAGGGTTTCGACTGAAAAGGCCGAAAGAAATCATGAATCCAAGTCCAAAATTGTTGAGCTTTGGGACAAAACCAAAAAAGATGCTTGAAGCTTTCAGATTGCCCACAAAAAGGGCAGTGAGGGTCAGGAACCCCCAAATGAACAAGTCGAGAGCCCACAAGCAAGCCTTGGAAAAGAATACACCAAGCAAAGTGGGCCAACTTCGGATTAACCCTTGCAAACCAAGTGGCATCAAACCTCTTACGCCAAGTATGGGCAGAGGAAATAAGAAGCCACCTCTGGTTCAAAGTACTGATCATAGGAAAATGGGGTGAAAGCCACCTATAACCAAGTTGCGGCTTGTAGCCCTTGAGAGGGGTGTCTGGAAACCATTTCCAGTCTTTCCACCAAGGTTTGTGCCCAAAAATGCCAACTTTGTGAAGTATTTATGTCGGAATGGTGCTCACTAGCCCGTCGAAGGTAGAACAGTCTTGGTTTTGAAGACTGTACTAGGCTTTAAAAGCATTCCACTGCAAAAGATGCATAGTGGGCCGGTGAAAGAGTTGATGCAGGGTTTGAATGTCCTTTTGTGAAATCTAAGGGCCTTGAGCCAAGGTGACTTGGCCAAGGGTTGACCATTCAGAACCATAAGGGGAGACCACCATAAGTTTTGTTGGTTGATGGAAATCCCATCATGAAATCTAGCCCCGGCCCATCAGAGCCACGGTTTAACAGTTTCCTAGGAGCACCAGATGCTCATGGCCACAAAGGAGCCAACAATTTGAACTGACTCCCTCATAACAAGGAGGGTTTGGAGACCAATTCCTTTCTAGGCGGGTCTGTGAACAGGAAAACCAAATTGAATACAATGCCTGAGGAAAATTTTCCAGGCTTTGTCTCTGGTAAGAGCTCGAATAATCCATTTGACATAGAGGGCAGTCCCTTGCCGTTGGGTGGACAGCAGCCCAAGTCCTCCAGAGTCCTTAGGGAGACAACAATACTCCCAACCGACCCGATGAAACCCTTTGTGGGTTTCAGAGGAGGCCCATAAAAAATCCTAAAGTAATTTTTCAAGCCTATTGTAGGCAGATTTTGAAGGAGCCCAACAGGAAGAGTAGTAGACATGAGTGGCTATCAAAATTTTAGAGCAAACTTGGAATTTACCAGCCAACGAGAGAGGCTTAGTAATTCAATAGGCCAACTTCTTCTCAACCCTGAAGAGCATGACTTGCCAAAGCTCCTGAGGGGAAGCCTGAAAGACGAAGGGGATGCCCAAAAAATGAAATATTTTTCCCTGCTCAATCCACTTCTAGTTATAAGTCTGGAGCCACGTAGGAGTGGGGAGCACCGATTGTTTATAGCATAAGGTCTTGTGCCATTGAATTGCAGAACCGGAGGTAAGACAAAAAGTATCAAGACAATCAAGGGCGACAGTGATGGATTCTTCATCTTCCAAGAGAGTGAGAAAAGAATCATCTGCAAAGTGGCCATTGACAAGCTGCTCCTAGGAGTCCGGGAGAGAGATCTCTTTCGCATGTTACTGAGAGATAGCATGGGCCAGAAGATAGCCAAAGCCTTCAGCAGCCAGCACATACAAAGCGGGGGCAAGAGGGAACTCCTGGAGAATGGAATGAAAAAGATCAAAAGCAGAAGACTGGTGGCCATTAATGGAAATGCAAGCTAAAGCATGAAAAAAAAGCATATGAACAAATTGAATAAAATTGAGTCCAAATCCCAAGACTTGCAACATCGCAAGAATGAAAGGCCATTCAATGTGGTCATAGGCTTTGGCAAAATCAATTTTAGTGAACACCGTTTTCTGGTTCGACCGTCGGGCCCACTCCATGCCTTCCCAAACAACAATAATATTATTTAGAATAAACCTAGATTTGATGAAGCCAGTCTGCTCAGGGCACACAACCTGAGGCAAGAGGTGAAAAATTTTCAGAGCCAGAGCTTTGGCAATGATTTTATAAGAAACATTGAGAAGCGTGATGGGCCTCCAGTTGCAAATATCCTCTGGATCCCCAGGCTTAGGTATGAATTTTATATTGCCTTTGTTTATTAAATTGCCTAAAGAGTTGGTTTGAAAGGCTTCAAGATAAACATGATGTGAATCACTCCCAACACAGTCCCAAAGGGCTTTATAAAATTCAGAAGGGAAAACATCAATCCCAGGAGCCTTGTCATTGACCATAGAGGAAACAACTTCCTTGAGATAATCAATTGTTAACAATTGATTACAAAAATTAATCTGGGCTGAAGAAAGCCTATGTGGCACAACAACAAGGCAGTCCTGAAGGGCTTGCTGACGCGTAGGCATGGAGTCTTGAGTAGTGAAAACCTGTTCATAGTGACGCATAAAGGCCTGGAGAATGTCAGGTAGCTCAGAGAGCACCTAGTTACCATCTTTGATTGTTTTGATGCCTGGGGAAGAGTGTCGAGCACAAAGAGCCAAAAAAAACTCTTTGGAGGCATGATCACCAATTTTAAGCCAGTGAAGCTGAGCTTTGATTTGAACACCTATGGCAGTATAAGCATCGACCACTTGCTTTTGCTGCCTTAAATTTTCCACCTTGACTTGATGTGACAGAGAGAAAGGACTGGCCGCCAAAGCCTCCATAGCAGTATGCAAGTCGGCAGTGGTGGCCTCATAAGAGCGTCGACGAAAGATAGCCAACTGACACCCATAAATGCGTAAAAAATGTGTAGTATGAACGATGGCATCATTCCACCAAGCAATCCAGCCTATATGGCCAAGTGGCCTGCACTCCAAATTCCACACCCGGTGAATGTGGGCCAGGGTGGGCTTATGACAAAGCAAGGACGTGTTCAAAAAAATTGGGTCTTACACGTGTGGGGCTGATGAGACGCCCATTCAGTGCGAAATTGAATTGGGAAGTGATCAGAAAGAGTCACATCCACTAACGGATTTACTGGCAAGACAAAACTAGTGAAGGAAAAAAAAGATTGAGTTGAGATCATGGCACGATCAAGGCATTTAAAGACTCTGTCAAAACTAGCCCTGTAGTTACACCAAGTGTGCCAGAGAGAATGAGAATGGCGGTGACCCATATTGGGATAAAAAGCCGCCAATTTATTGCGCATGTAAAACCACGCTTCCCTTTCGCCTGCAACCCAACAGAAAGGTAAGGTGCCATCCTTGTCATACGCCATCTCCACCATATTGAAATCCATGCAAAGCAATCAGGTGGCAACTGACAGAGAATCAACAATCTAGTGCCAAAGCCGACAGCGCTCCACGCCATCATTAGAGGCATACACATTAATAATCTCGAAGGAGTGATTCTCAATATTGAGAAGAACCCAGACCACCCGCTGGGAGGGGTCAACCCATGGTCCACCACGCATGAATGCAATTGTGGGGCCAAAAGAGTGGCAGCTCCACCACAACCAGCTTCATGCAAAGTGAAAAACATGGTACTGACTGGCCAAATAGAACGACAAATCGAAGCAAGCAAAAAACCTAAAATTTTAACTTCCTGGAGACAAAACACTTTAATCCCTGTGTATTTCTGCAAAGTATTCCTAACAGAATACTTCCTGCAGAGGTCAGTTAGACCTCAGACATTCCATGAGATAAAATTCATGGATGAAAATCTTCCATATTTGCAAAATCCAGGTCCTCTTCAACCAAGGAAGAGAAGCTATTCTTCAAAAAATCTTGTGGGACAGAACGAAGCTGAATAGGAGGAGAAAACCTCCACTTTTCAAGCACATATTCTCCTTCTTCCAATGGAGGAGACGGGCTACGAGATCGTCGTTGAGCTCCCGATGCGGTAGAAAAAGCCGGTTGAGCACACAAAACAACCATAGGCTGAGGCGTGGCCTTTGACCTGGGTTGCACAACAACAGGAATGGCTCCTAAGGGAGCAATTGTCCCCTTCTCTGAAGGGTTTGAAACCATTTTGGTTGTTTCAGGGGCCTTGGGAGCCGACCCAAAACCAGATGACTTATTTTTCCGTTTGAAACTGTAGTCCACTTTGTTTCAGCCTTAGCAGTAGGTTCTGCCTGACAGGGCTTTTCAACATCCCGTGACTGTGAAGATGTACAAGGAACTGTCAAAAGGCAGTCCTTGATCTTGTGGTCAGCTGACTGACACCGATTGCATGTGTTGGGCAGATTGAAATATGTGACTTTCTGGGCAGATTGAAATTTGGAGGTCTATAGACTCTTTCAAATCCTTGGATAAATTAACTTCCACACAAACCCTCTTTTGTGGACAGGCTTGGAAGAACCTATTAGGTTTGATACAAACAACCCTCCCCAAAGAGGAAGCAATATGGTTCAGGAAGGGCACGCATGGCAGAGGTAACTCGAGAAACTCAATCCAGACCGGGACACGCATTTTGGTGTCGTTTGAGACAACGAAATCTCGAGTCCATGCCTGGAAAACCAACAAGGAGGACCTAACATACCAGGGACCATGACCCAAAATAGCTTGGACATGACTAACTTCCGCAAAGCGGAACAAAAAAAATCTTTGGTCAAATTTTGGACCATATCAAGGCGGACCCCATGAGGGACCCAGGCCTTGCTGACCCAATTTTTTAGCACATTTTCGAGGGGAGTCCTCCCAACAAAATAACCCACAAGGGCGTGTTGTTCGAGCCATTGACATGCATAATCAAAATTAGGTAAAGGTAAAACTACATCAGCAAGGGCATCAAAATGCTTACCTCGTGAAAGACTTTCAAAACAAATTTTTAAGGGCGTTTGTTAGGTGGGGGAGCCATTAAACTGTGCCGACGAACTGCTAACACCATCATGAATTATTGGGTTAGTACCGGTTGAAGGCATAATAAACCCCTAAAACCGCAGTAAATGCGATCAAATTCAATGAAGGAAAAAATTTCCTACGCAAGAAGCGCAGTATGATGCAAGAGGGACCAAGGATGACCTCAGAAAACACAAAACCCTAACAGAACCCATTCACCTACACACTTCATGTCACATTTAATTTTAACTTTTATATTATTTTATATAATTAATTGTATTAATTTTAAATAATTTATGTGAAGGTGATTTTTAAATTTTACATTTAATTTTAACTTTTATATTATTTTATATAAATAATTGTATTAATTTTAAATAATTTATGTGAAGGTGATTTTTAAATTTTACATTTAATTTTAACTTTTATATTATTTTATATAATTAATTGTATTAATTTTAAATAATTTATGTGAAGGTGATTTTACGCTATTCACACTCTCCAAAAAAGTAATTGCAGAATTGTAATAAGGACATAAATTGAATCGAGTTGCATTACAACACTGTATGGAGACAACTTACATCGAGGAAGATACACATATCTATAATTAAATTCGATTTGGACAAAAGAGCCTCTCGTACCCACATGTATAATTAAGGTAAATATACTAAATAAGAAAATGATAAGTTTCTAAAGGAGTACAAAGCTTTAAAGTTTCACATGTTTCTTTTATTAATAGATTCCTATCTTGTCCTCTCTTCACATTGGGCGGCCATTTATTTTATTCATGAACGTTCCCGAAAATAGTGTATTTCTAGGAGAAGCAGCCTTTAAAGTAGCAAATGCAATGTATCTTTCTCATCTACTTCACAAGGAAGGGATTAACTAATTATAATTAATTGTATATATAAAAGTTTTGAAGGGTTTTAGGTTTTAGCATTGTTATCCATTCACTTTAAATATTGTTTAAATATGTATAACACCTTGTGTATATGAGGTATAGTTTTCACCAATAAATCCATTCAATATTTTGCACAAATATCTTATCTAAGATCATTCTGGACATCTTCTAACATCAAAACGAGAGCACTCATTAAGCTTATAGCATTTGAATCAAAAAAAGGTTGTAGAACTATTAATATTAAAAAAAATGTCAATAGGCAAGTGGAGAATCTTTCATCTTTCTCCTTTGGCCAAGAGGTAGTTGGACTAAAGTTCTTGCTTACATCACTCCTAGCAAGAAGTCACATTGGGTGATTAGACTAGCAAGCAACTAACCTTTATGGGCAGTTAGTCTGTGATATGCAAATCTATACTTGTTATAAAGGTAGTTGAAATAGTTGTCTTTCTTCTTTTTTACATTTGTATATGTAGTTATTTATTTTGTTTGGTGAGTAAGTTGATTATAGTTTTAAATTTGATTTGTTATGTTTAATAGAATAAAGATTGGTTTATTTTTTAGGTCTAAAATCAACTTTCATTAATCACTAATTTGATCACTAAAATATTTTGAATTGAATGCTAGTTTGCTTACTAAAACACTTCAAATTAAATATCAATTCGTTAAATTTTATTCGCATTAAAGCTTACATCACCACCTTGTATAATCAGATATTAAGTTAAACATTTTATAATTTTAGATATAACCACACTAAGAAGACCAGACCAAGAAGCACAACCTTTTTAAGGACAAAGCAGACATTCTGAACAATTTTGTAACAGTTTTAGCACTGCTGATTAATTTATTACCCCTAAACAAATGCAGGGTGTACTCTATTTCCCTCAAATGGGTTGTTTGATAAAAATGTATGGTTCTCCGTAAATTATGTTGCTCCCATTATTATAGTCTTGACTTTAAGGCCATGCTTATTAAATCTACCCTGGATTGTAGAGGATTAATGGGTTGCGTGTAAATTGGAAACAAGTCCAATTAACTAAAATTTTATCATCTTGTTGAATACAGTTCCTGTTTCAATTATCTATTTATTGCATGCTACATCCTTCATCTCTACAAGGCAGCAATCTCTGCATTCTAGTCTCTGTGAGCCTTTGCTATTTGTTGGGCATATAATCTAATCCATTCCATCATGATGCTCATCAGTAGGGTTATGTTTGCAGTAGCATTTCTATTTGTATTTCCTATGATATGCAAGGAGGTATCAGCAGCAAGATACAGTACTGTGAAATTCAACGAGGGGTTCAACAATCTCTGGGGTCCTGAGCATGAATCAGTGTCACAGGACCAATCTCTGATAGCTATATGGCTTGACAGGCACTCAGGTAATCATTTCATTGTTTTAAGATCCTTTTGCTTGCCTTCAACCTTTTTACATTTTGCAAAGAGTTGATTGATATTGCTTAAATATTTAATCCATGAATGAATGCAGGAAGCGGGTTCAAGTCTTTAAAGGCATACAAGTCAGGCTACTTTAGTGTAGCCATGAAACTGCAGGCTGGCTACACTGCAGGAGTTAACACTGCATTCTATGTAATCTATTCCATGTTACCTCATTTTTCTCATATTTTTCCTTTGTTCTTTGAGTTGGGGATATTTCTGTCAAATTTTTACTTATCTTGGTGATGCTCTGTTCTTCTGCTTGATAGTTCTGTTAAATTACATAATAGTTTAGTTCAAAAGAAATTGCAAGTGTGTGTAAACATTGCTTGTTTTCAGTTTCTTCTCCTCACTTGGGTTATGAAAACACCAAGTGCAGAACAGAGGATGGCATGCATGAATGTAGGTTTATTTAACTTTTTGTTTTATGCACTTTAAGTACAGCAACAGGGGAAGGTCACATAGAAGATACTGATATACTATACTTATATGTAGCATCTCTTCTTATGTATTAACAATGCAGAAAACTGATAAAGCAGGATAGAGAAGAGAAGCGTTGCTTAGCATTAGGAACAATCCCAGATTAATAGTTTATGACATCTCTTATTGAGCTGTATATTTCTGTGAAGCTGCAAATTTGTAACAAGCATTCAGAAATGAATCTGTATCATGCATTTATGCCATCAGATCTACAACTTAGAATGCAAACTAATTCAGATTTGCTCTGTAAATATTGTGGAATATCAGGTTATGGCATTTTGCTTCAGTAAATTTTCCATGAACTAGGTTAGCTAGGAATTGAACATAATACCTACCACTAGGCTTCTTGCCGTTCAAAGTGTAGATTTTTCCTCGTAGCAATGACGAAATGGTTTTAGACTTGCTAGAAATCAAACTTGGCACCTTCCACCAAACTTCTTTTTACTTGGCTGTTCATTTTTCCATGAACCAGGTCATCTCAGAATCGAACACAACACCTCTAGCAATGACCAAATGGTTTTAGACTTGCTAGGAATCAAACTTAAACCCCTTCCACTAAGCTTCTTTGCACTTGACTGTTCAATTTTCTATGGACCAGGTCAGCTAAGAATCGAACATAGCACCTACCAGTAAGCTTTTTTCTGTTCAAAGTGTAGTTTTTCCCTCCTAGCAATGACTAAATGGTTTCAGACTTGCTAGGAATCGAACTTAGCACCTTCTACCAAGCTTCTAACATTGACTACACGGAACTTGCTAGGAAACCAACTTAGCCCCTACCTGTAAGTTTCAATTCGTTCAAAGTGTTGATTTTTCCTCTTTAACAATGAGGAAATGATCTGAGGTTTCTAGGAATCGAACTTAGCACCAATCACTAAGCTTCTTGTCATTTGAATGTTCAAAGTTTGGATTTTTTCCTCGACTACGAGGAAATAGTCTATAGAATTTGGCCACCATCTCACGCTCAGTCAAGAGAGCCAAAACATCATCTATCTGCAGTAGTTGTGCCTGGCTAATGATTTGAAATACATCCATTAACCATTTCAGGAAAAAATAATCAACTTCCTGTGGCTAGAAAATACAAAACATCATTTGGGCAGTGTTTTGTATCTCCTGCAATCGTTATGAGAGAGTACCCAGAATCTGCAATCAAAAGTAAACCATTAGTTGCATTTTTTAAGTGTACTGATAATTTGCCCATATGCATTTACTGCTGAAGTAAAGCAAACCCTTAAAAACCTGGATTCTTTATAACTTCTGCTAACTGCATTCAGTTGCAGATGGGTCCAAATCAATCTGACCTAATTACTACACTATTTCGTCTTTATTGCTAAGCATAACTCTTCCTAATTTTAGCTACTCTGTACTAGCCTTGTCAGAATAGGCCAACTTCAGAATCCCCTCCAAATTAGAGAGTGCCTAAACGAGATTACAAATTGCCTGAACATACTCTACCTACTCTACCCTACCCTCTCAATTTTTAGCTACAGTTTAGAGCAGATAGCACATCAAATGTTTGCCCTACAGTACTAACATCCGACGTCATATTTATACAGTCAACATGCAGAATTATGGGCTCGTTAACCATGTCGAATCATATGCACTCAAACCGTACGGTCATGCAGTCCAACCGATCGGATGCTTTGACCAGTATGCCATGCCTAGTTAAACGGCATTGATGAGCATCAAGTTTCAACGACCAAACATCATGAACAGGAGTTTTGCATTGACCTTTCTCACGTAAATTCAGATCAACATGGCCGACAAAATAGCAGAAGTTTGGCATATTTCTATTTGTTTTGGTATCTTATGGCAGGTACATGAGGCAAATGCGCTTATGACTTATCGCCCACTTGAAAGGAAAGCCTGTCATTTCTTGCCTTCAGAATAATAATAAAGAAACATGCGTCATACCCTCATGCCAGAATTGTATCGTGTTTTGATTAAAAGCCGAATTCTGCGATCTGCGCAACGACCCGTGGCGTCTGATAAAAGTTGGAATCGTCATACTTTTAGGGCCTCAACTAACTGGTTGAGATTCATCCCAGAGAGATCGGAGTCCATGTCTACCAGTTATTTAGCCTCGTTAGGGAGTTTGTTCTTCCTTGTTGATAAAAAGCTTCCTGTTTTGAGACTCGTGACTGGTAAAATCCTCGATTTGCGATGTGAACTGCAATTGAAAGAGGCCAGTAGGCTCTCAGTAATCTTAATCGAAGTATTATTTTTTTTCTTGATATAATCTTCTAACAGTGAGGTCTAATTCAGGTCTGTTTTTTTTTCCTTCTTTTAAAATTCTATGCAGTTGCCGCTTCAAAGATTTAGAACCAATATTTATTTGTTTATTTTATTTGAATATCATTATTTTAATTTTAGATCTTGTAAAAGGATTTGTTAATATTTTTTTTTATGTCAACAGAACTTTTGGAAGAAATCTCTATCACCAAGCTTTATAAATTGTAGGGTTAGAGTAGTTGTTGAGCGTAGGGCTACCCACAATTTTACCTTTATATTTATAATTGGATTTGGCGGTAATTGGTTGTATTACATATATAATATGTTTCAGCTATGAATAGGTATATAGTTACAGATAGAGATGTTTTTGATTGAAGGGAATCTTATGAATGTATTTCTAATTAGATTAGTAGTTGAATGATTTCAATTGGTTTTTATTTTTTTATTAATATTAAAACACATATTATATATTTTTTTAAAAGAGTGTGACATTAATCATGTTCTAATAATCAGTCTTTATTTAGGTATTTTTTAAATTATTAATTGGTGCTTTTCAAACTTTTATTTTCATAAGATTTTGTCATTTAAATTTAATTGTTATTATGTATCTTTTTTTCAATCTCTTTCAAAAGATGTTTTTTTTTATATAACTAATTATAGTTTATGATGAGAATGAGATCCAAAGATAAAAAATGATTAATATGTTTTTATTCAATAATACTACAAGAGCTCATATATCAAAAGTAGAATTGTATTTTTTAATTACTTTAATTTTCTAAAATACTTTACTAGTTTAAATATTATTTTATTTTAGTGAGTTTGAGATAATTTTAAAGTGTATATAATTATTGTTTGTATTGTTACCAGTTGTCAAATAATCAAGTTCATCCAGAAGGCCACGATGAGATAGACATAGAATTTTTGGGAACAATACCAGGGAGGCCATACACTCTTCAAACCAATATTTATGTCAATGCAGGTAATGGTGGAAATGGAAGAATTGTCACAGGGAGGGAACAACAAATTCACTTGTGGTTTGATCCCACCCAAGATTTCCATCGTTATAGTATTCTTTGGACTCCATCTCGCATTGTGTGAGTATTTTTTGCCATATTATTTTTTAGATTTTTATAATGCTTAGTGATTTGTATCATAAATTTCAAGACCATGTGTCATAAGTGTTTGGAATGGGTCAATAGTCCAAATAACTCTAGATTTGATATCTTTTAAATATTGTGATGAGTCATGTGGAATTGAGTTAGACCTCCAAACAATAGGTATGTGTACATAAGATGTTAAACTAATTATGATGAAAAATTGAAATATGAAAAGTGTCACATAAATACCACATGAATTCAAAGTTATGTTGCATAACTACTAGTATGTGTAATTTTATTTTAATGAAATGTTTTTTGTTGCAGATTTTTGGTGGATAACACCCCGATAAGAAAGTATATAAGAACTAGCCCCTCCACCTTCCCAGCTAGGCCCATGTGGGTGTATGGTTCCATATGGGATGCCTCCTCTTGGGCTACAGAGAATGGAAAATACAAGGTAGACTATAGATATGAGCCTTTTGTTGGGAAGTACAAAGATTTTGTTCTCATTGATTGTTCTGATAACAAGGCCAATGCATGCTATGGAAGAGGATGAGACCAATGAATTTATGAACATAATTATGTCTTACTAGTCACAAATATTATAATCATGCTCATCACCATTTGTACTATAGTGTGTCAATATAAGGAAGAATTATTAGCTCCGATGTTGGAAACCATGTAAATGGTAATATTCTTGCAAGTTGGAAATACCAACATGATAATAGCTTAAATGTAAAAGGAAGGAGAGAGAAGTTGCTATGTGTTGCTCCTCCCTTCCTTTGGCTTTTAGAGGTTTGAGGTTTTATAATTTTCTTTGTGGGTAACCTCTGCAACCTTGTTGGTTGATGTGAGGATGAAAAGTAGCAGTCATGTGTTAAAGGAATGGTGTTATCAAGCTCTAAATAAAATGTGTATACATAAATTATTTGTAATTTTTTCTTAGTTATGGACAATCTTGCAAATGTGTTGCATTAGTTGTGGGATGAAATTATATAACTATTTATTTGAAAAAATCTTCTTGAATATCCATGATTATTATGCTTGCAAGAGAAAGAATCTCAAGCGACAAAGTATCTTTGTGGACTCCCAATCCTATGCAATGAATATGCACACTCTATGTGATTTGTAGGAAAAAAATGTTATTTGGCATTTTCTCATGGACAGTCTTGTAAATATGTGTTTTATTAATTGTTAATGAAATTATATAATTAAAATTTATTGACAATTTTTTTCTTGAATTTCAATAACTATTACGCTCACAAGATAAGGGACATGAAGTGACAAAGTATCTTTGTAAACTCCCATGTAAAGAACATGCAATTTGTAATGTAATTTAAAGGAAAAAATTGTCATTTGACATTCTATATATAAGTTATATCTCTCACAACTTCTTAAGAGCTTAGTTAATAAAAATATTTAATTGTAATTATTATATAACACTTTGTAATAGAAATTTGTAACAAAAATAAACATCAAACATGTTTCAATCACTTATATTTTGACCACCTTTGTAAGATTCTAATGTTATTTATTTTGGATGCAATATTTATCCTTGTGTATTTCATCATATAAACATATAGCCTTCACTATGCATATGAAAATGTTTTTAACCTTATTTCAATAAAAAAAATTTATGAACACCCATCTAATATTTATAACAATTTCATTGCATTATAATCACTTTTTAAACATTCTTTTAATTTTGATTTCCAATCACCTTTCTCAACACCTTCTATAGAGATGAAATTCTAATGACAAGTTCATCATAACAATTGAATTCTTTAAGTCACTTTCAAAATAAACAATCTTCTTTTATAATGAAACTTGATGAGAAATTAACAAATATATTCAATTAATATGAATTGAATTTATGATTCATAAATTCTATTTTATTATGAAAATGACTATTAATTATTAATATGATAAAATCAAGAAGATATTTTATCTTAGAAATTTTATATTAAAATAAAATTGTACAAATCTTAATAGGTAAGAACTATCCCAGTAATCTCTAACCATCCTTATTAATTACATTGAACTCTATTTTATTGATATTGCTATGGTGCAATGGTTAAATTGTAGTGTTGTAGTTCTTGATACCAAGATTCAAAACCCATTGAAACATTAATAGACAAACTACCAAACAACAAGCATCAAATACACCTAAATGTTAATATTGTCAGTGCCATTCTAGAAAAAAGGCAAGTGAATTAGTTACCAAATATAACATTAGTAGCTGGAATTTCCATGGATTTTTTAGGCAAGCCAACTACAACTACTTTTCCATTCACTTTCATCAAATGAAACAATTGCGACAAAAGATAATCAATTGAAAAAGAACTTAAACCACAACATATTGGTACTGGCTCTTTATATAAAGAAATAGCCAATATCTTGACCATAAATACCCACATTATAAGTTGGAGCTGTATCAGTTATATATTACATTTAGAGATTCTCAATAGGTAGCCCCATTATTGCTAGTCAGGTGAGCATTAAAAGGTCTCCAGTCCCCTGTGTTTTAAAAGGTGAGACTGTCAGATGGATGGAGTTAAGACTTCACTTGCAGACCATTA
The DNA here is from genome assembly GCA_007115665.2 of Sequoiadendron giganteum. NCBI lineage: Eukaryota > Viridiplantae > Streptophyta > Pinopsida > Cupressales > Cupressaceae > Sequoiadendron > Sequoiadendron giganteum. Next base: position 337,240,360 of record CM021106.1, on the reverse strand, counting down.
AAAAATGAGTGGCCTCCGCAGGTGACAATACCACCCACATCGTACTCTGGTGGTAACCTTTTTAAAGCAAAGTACATATATTTTATCCTCACCGACAGTTTACAGAAGAAGGCCCATGATTTATTGGTTTATGTCTAAGAAGGGCATAAGACCTATGATTTATTTGTTTAAGTATGTCTAACAAGTCATGATCATGGCCATCACCTTCTGTACTATTGGGTGTCCGTATACGAAAGAGGAGGTTTTGTCGGCAACTGTAGGCATGTGTTCATTCTTGCAAAAGTTGTAATTATCAACGTGATAATGACTTGAATGTAAAACACCACCAAGTTTCCGTTTTGGGCTCCTCCCTTATTTTCGCTTTTTCTGGTATGTCGGATTTTATTTTTTTTCTGGGCAGTTTACCAACGACCTCCACAAACATGGTCGTTGAAACGGGGACGACTAATAAACATGCGAGTTAGGAGTTATGATTATTGACTTTAAATTAGTTGTCAAGTAAAATTATAAAATTAGTGAAGAGCTTCTTAAATTTTAATTATTATTATGTTAGGTAGTTATAGAAAGGATCCTAAGTTATAAAGTATTTCTATTTTATTTTTTATTGTGTATGTTTTTAAAAAGCTTTGTAGTTTTATTGAGTATGAATTCTTGTGTAATGATTAAGTATATTGTATCATGATTTTTAGTAAAAAAATTAATATTTATTTTATATAAAAATGGTACGATCTTATTGTTAAAGTTATTCCATATAAAAATGGCAAGATCTTATTGTTAAGTTATTATAACACATTTTATCACAATTTTTTTGTAACAAAATAAAACATAAAACATGTTGCATTGTGTACATTATAAATTGTTTTACAAGATTTCAATATTACTTATTTCTTTGGGAATAATATATGAATATAGCCTTCACTTGTACATAAAAATAATTTTAATTTTATTCCATTGGAAACCTTTTTACTAACACCTTTTTAAATTTAATAGTAATTTCGTTTTTGTTTAGTCATTTTCAAAAACTCTTAAATTTTTTAATAATAGTATTTTATTAGAATCATTTTTATAAACACCTTTTATATGGACGAAACTCTAATGTCAAGTTTATAATGAAGATGAAACTTTATTAATGGTTAGTCTCAAAAGCAAGTCTTTTTTTATATTGAAATTCCATTACAAAGTTTAAAAATATGTCATATTGATACAAATTAAATCTATAGTCTATAAATTCAATTTTATTGTGAAAATAACTATTAATTGCTAGTGTGGTAAAATTATCCAAAAGATATTCTTATTTAACACTTTTTATATCACAAACAAAATTCTACAATTTTTAATAGGCAAGACTTTGGCAAATACTGCACAAGTTTGTAACCATATTTGTTTGAGTGGTCTTCTACTCACTAAATCCTAAACTAAAATAGAATTAACATCTAATTGAATATATTAGTTCACCTTTATATGTGAAACATAGAAACATATTCATATTCAATCAAAGAAAAATCCAAAAATAAAAATATACGATGGTGAAAAGAGACATCCAAACAAGATGTTCATCCTCACCTCTATAATAGATGATGTATATTTGTGAGGTGGACTATGATATACTAGAAAAATATCTTCAATTATAAAATTATAATAGAGTGAAGGATATAAAATTTGTGGACACTTTATATGAAGGTTGCATAAAAAATATTTGATAAAATTCCTTAATGAAGCAAATAAATATTTTGCATTGAAATGTATGCTAAATATAATGATGGATGATGCATCCATTAAATGAACTTAGTTGTCTTCTTAGAGAGAAAATTCCATTAAAATTTAACTCAAACTTAATTAGACTTTTTGTCTACCATACTTAATGTTGACTATACTTATCAAATCAATATGATAGTTGTAGGATTAGTAACATACAAATAGTTTACTCTTTAATTTATTTTAGCTAATATAGATATATTTTTTTTAAAGAAATTGTCATAATTTATACTTCAATTTTGGATTGGATGTCTTATTTTTCTATAATTAGAATAATTTGGTGAAATGAAGAGGTTAGGTTGATAAATTTTGATTAGGTGATTATGCATATCTATTGAATTAATTTAGTAAACCTTGAAATTTAAAAGTTTTTTCATTCTTAAATTTTTTTAAAACCTAAACATATTAGATAGTACAACAAGATTTCGAGACTAGCATATGGGGTTTTTTATTTGTGATCTCTTAGTTTAGAAAAACTATTTTTAATCCAATCATTTGACATGGTGTAATATTTAACAATACCAAGAGTTATTATTATAAAATGTGTTAAGTAATTTGGTCAATAAGAACATATCACTATTAATTAAGTAACGACTAAATATATTAGAAGAGTTGGAGTAATGATATTACATTAGAAAAGAGTATATATTGAAGAAAAGTCATCTTAATTACGTATAATTTATCATCTTATCTTCTAATTACATCAAGTATAATGAAAAGGCGATTTTTTTTTTTGATCGGTAATAAGATATATTTTATTAATATTTAAAAGATAAGGATTTACAAAAATAAAAGGCATCCAGACAACCCCAACAACCAGGCTGCAAGGATCCAAAAAATAGACAAACCAACCCCAAACACCCAACACCCATACACAAAATTTGGTTTCCTAGTCCTCCCATGGGTACCCATCCCAAAACAAAGACTCTTCGCTGCTACATCCATTCTCAAAAGACAACCCAACATGACCCCCCCCGCCACCCAAATCCAGAATGCCATGCAAGCCAGCCCATTATCATAAAGCCCATTACAAAATGTTGGGGAATAAACCTCACAAACCGCCACTTCTCATAGTGATTCCAGCCTGCATCAAAGCCAAAAGACCACCTAGAATTAGCATTACATGACCTGTCCGCCTGTTACACAAGGAGATCCAAAAATTGCCACACCAACACAACATCCTAGCCTACCGCCCAGACCGCACACGATGAGAACCACCCCTTCTTTGCGACCATTTCTTCTTGGGAAACACTTATGGAACTTCCACCTCCAAGTGCTCCAAAAAAAATTTGTGCCTCCTCAAGACCATTTTTAGATTCTCCCAGGCCACTAGTGTAACACCCCTCCGTTTTGCTTTCTAGACTGGACAATGTGTCCTTGTTTTGCTTTGATTTGTGTTTATGGATTTTCAGATACTATATCTTGTGTGTGTTATTTGATCGTTATTTATAGAGCGATGAACTATTATTTGATGTGATGTGGTATATCTGATGTTTTATTTTACATACTTTAATTGGAGTAATGATGTTAGTTGATATAACATGTGATTACATATGAGATTATTGATTATGATGGAAATGTCAGTTATGATGATTGCATTGGTGAAGGGGACGGGTTTGCATCACTCGCTTGTGAGCGCCCTGCGATTCCGTGATTTCCTCTTCACGGTGTGTATTTTATGTTGTTTCTATTATATGATGTTGGTTACTATGTTTTCAAGTTTGTAGGTACATGACATCGACTCCACCCGGTTTCACAGGTTTGAGCATGTCGATCCAACGGTTAAGTTGAATGGGAGATAGTAGCTAGGTAACTTGTGTCAAGTCTACACCCTAGCCATGGTGTGTCGTCAGTCGTGTGTGTTGAGTCATAGATTGCCTTGCTTTAATCTTATTTAATTCTGAAGGGATTCTTGATTTAGAAATAAATATTTAGAATTATTGCATTAAATTATGTTGATAGTTACTTAATTAAAATTATACATTGTTGATAGAAGTTATTCTTTAAATTAATTAATTAAATTTAATTAATTTAATTAATTTAATTTAATCCATGGGGTTGAATTTAATTATTAAATAATTAAATTAATTAATTAAATGTGATGTTTAGAAAATTTAAAGAAAGAAAAGAATTTAATTCATTTTGGAATTTATTTCAATTAAGTGGGAATTAAATTAGAATTTGGAATTAAATGATTATTTGGAAATATTAAATTAAATATATATATATATATTTTGACAATAGTGGCAAGCCACTATATATAATTATTTAATGTAATAAAATATACATTCATCTGGCTCAAAGGGCATACCGACAGGAAAGAGCCAGTGAGAAAACCTCCGGTTTTAGCCCAAAATCTAAAAAAGATCAATATTTTAAGGATTGTGATTACAAAATGGTGACTTTTTATAGTCATACAATCATATCAAAGTCTATCTATCTAAGAGTATAAACATATCTGATGCAAATACTACAAATTGGCTACTTGCTCACAAGCAATTACATAATCTACAAAACCTGCAAAATTTAAATCATTTCCATTTACTCCATCTGCATGAAGTCGTTTAAATTGTCACCCTGATCTTCAATTCCTTCTTTTTCCATCATCATATGAGAACCTTCATGAGATTGAGTGTGCACTTGTCTCGAATTTCTTTGCAGTGAAGATGCTGCATGATGACAATTATGATAAAGAAGAAAGGATATGTAATAGAACTTCTCCCTGAAACTATCAGACATCTCCCTCCCCAAATGGTGAGAATATTTCGATAAAGCCTTATTCAAATGGCTTGGGTCAGAAAGTTCTAAAGATAATTTTAAAGCATCAAAAGCATTAACCACTGCCTTATTATGAGGAAGATAGTGAGGAGGGAAGATTTTTTAATTTTGCCAGCATGTTGGAGTTGAATTAATTAGAAAGAGTGAAAGAATTTTGGAAATTGAAAAAAAAGAGGAAAGTTTATTCATGGGAGTGTGAGAATATTTTTGGGGAAGGAGAAAGATATGTTTTGGAGGAAGATTTTTGAAAAAAAGACACAGGGGTTTTGGTTTTGGGAAATGCTTGGCTGTAGAATTACATTGGAGTTATTTTGGAAAATTTTGTGGTGTTTGTGGATTGCTTTCTTGGTTGGAATCACTGGATTGTTGGATAGAAGCTGTGGAAGCTTTGGAGGAGGCTCTGCATCAAATTTTCATTTCATGAAGCTTCTTGACTCAGGTTTTTTTCTGTGTTTTTGTATTGTTCTTGATTTGCTTTTAAGATTGTAGTGATTAAAGATTTGTTTGTTAAATCTATTTAGGAAAATAATTTTTGATTAGAAGAAAGAAAATAAATAAATAAATTTAGAAGCTTTTGTTGTTCTTATGAAATTTCTTCAGGGAAATTGTAAAAACCTCTGTAGAATTTAATTCATTTGAGGAAATTGTTAATTTTGGTTGTCAAATCAAACCTAGAGGTTGAACAACACATTTAGATTTGTCCTAGAAAATTTAATTCACTGTAGAAAATCAATTTATTTATTAAACCTCTGTAGAAATTGTGGTGGAGAAACCTAAAGGATTTGCTTATTGAAAGTTTATGGAAATAAATTTAGATCTTTCTTAGTTCCTTGTTCTTTTCTTGTCTTTGAATTTGGAGAAAATTGATTAAAATAACTTAATTTTAAACCTTCGTGAATTTTGGATTGTCTCTGGAAAATTACACAATTTCACCTATAGCTGAATGTTTACACAGAATTTCCCCAATTTATTTATCATGTTAAATCCGTTTTTATATATATAATGAATTTATATATATATATATAGTTTCTATGTTAAAAAAAAAAAATACTATTTTAATTTATTTTTCTGCCGCCATACGGCCAACGCATTTTTGTGGAAGAGATTGAAATTTTGTTTATAAAAAAAAAATGAATTTGTGAATTTTCTATTCATTGTTTGAGTTGAGTGTGAATAGTGTTTTGGGTGGCATAGCACCGCCCCCAACTCAATGGAGGGTGCGGCTGTCTCAAGGACAACGCCCTCCACTAAGTGGAGGGAGTGCTGCCTTGCGGCAGTGCAACCCTTATTGGGGAGGTCATCGGTATGGGAAGTGAGGCGGGGGTTTGGCTACAGCCGACCCCTCTCCAATAAATTAAAAAGTTATTTTTTTATATTTATCTTTTTTGAAACCTGCGGTCAATTCCGCCGCCTCCGAATATATTCGGAATTGCATATTAAATTTAATCAATATTAAAAAAATAAATATACATTTATATATAAGAGGTAAAATATATATAATGTATATATGTATATTTGTATATATATTTTATCGAATATTAATAATAGAGATTTATTTATTTTGAAAACATCAAATGGATATTTTGTAAAAGATAATAGATATTTTAATTTATATATAGATATAATTAAATATATCGATATATATATATATATATATTTAATGTATATATTACATGAGTAGTTTCTATTGGGAGTATAAGCAATATTTTATTTTGTTTTATTTATGCGCATGTAATTTAGTTTTGCATGGAGATTTTTAAAGATAAGGGTTGAATGCATGGTCAAATTGATAAGGAAAATGATATTTTAAATATATTGAGGAAATTGCATGTTTTAAATAGGAAATTGAAAGAGATATAGGATTTGGTTAGAAAATGGAAAGGGTTTGCTTGCATGGATTTATGTTGTTTCTAAAAGTAAATTTAGGAATTGATTATATTGATGAGGCAATTATTTATTTTAATTTATTAGGGTAATTATATTATTGTGAATGGAATATGAAAGAGATATGGATTTAGAATATCCAAAAATAGTAATTTCCTCATTATTGCCTTAAATGTTTTACTTTCTCTGTATTTCATAAAGGGATGTAAGTTTAAATTATTTAAGACTTCCTATAATGGAAATGGAAAAGGGTTATATGATAATTTGAGTTAACCCAGTTATTGTGTCTTTGATTTTGTCAATGTTATCTATTGATTGAGGATGGATTTAAGAAATCCAAATATTAGATTTGAATTATGACTTGAATGCTTTTTGTAGCTATGTCATCAAGTTGTATTTTGGGATATGAGATTAAGTGTTAGTCCAAAATTGTAAGTCTTCCAGAGGATTTTAGAGGATGAGGGTTGTCAATTCTTTATGTCAACCAGTTGTTTTTCCTTGGGTAGTGCATGGTGTCTTTTCAGTAATTTACTCGGTTTCCACGAACAGGCTTGTTTTGTGCCTCTTGTGAAAGGAGTGGACTATGTGCTTCTTAAATCCAAGATGTTTGGATTGAGTTCTATTATTTGTTTCCTCCTTGAGTTGGAGTGGTTATGATACCTAGGTTATATGCACTTGTGATTCCCTTGGTGATTAATTTGTTTGTGTGTTGTCAAGTAGAAGAGTGGCTTCCATTAGGGATCGAAGCCCAAAGAGGTAAGACTTGGTAACCTTTGGAAGTAGTTTAATTAAGTGATAACTAAATTAATGTACTTAGATGATTGGGATGCATTTCACACTAATCAAGATAATTTAGCCTCACTCATAGACACAAGGGATCGTTTAGACTTGGGATGAGTGGGAACGCTTGAGATGGCATGGTCATCTATCTTGTCCTTATGAGAGGTATTTGATTCTGCATGAGTGAGCATGAGGGCCGGGGTTCAATTGAGGTCACTAGGAAATCCAGAGCCTATGAAGAATGCCAAGAGGAGATCTCATGAATAACTATGTGATGACACTCTGTCTAGGGCAACAATTGTTATATGTTTTATGTGTATGGTTCTCTGAACATACTCGATCTATTTTATGTCTGGAAGCAATGTGATTTATGTCAGTGATGTGTGAGTTGTACTTGTTTAGTTCTTTGGTTGGTTGTGTTAGTATGAGTTAGTATGAGTCTGCCTATGGTTTGTGGTTATATATTTTTGTCCATGTTACGTTGTTACTATCTCCTAGCATGGGGTGGGCCTTCGGGTACCACTTGGTTGGGTGGAACATGCACCATACATCGTTGGGTCCCCATTTATCTTCATTATTTGTTGGTGAGACATCCAGATGGACAACTCGTAGATTCTTGTTTTAAATTCAAGCATTGTAATATTTCAATTTGTATAAGTTATTTTATCCCTCTTATGTTTATGAGGTGGAATTTTGTAATTGTAACACATGTACTATTGCCTCATTTTGGGAATGAGAGATGTAACTATTGTTAAAGGTAATGAATTTATATCATGGATGTTTGTCTCATTATTGTATGTTGTTTTTGTATGTTGTATAAATGCTTATTGCTTAAAGTAATTTAATGCTATGGTTATATGTAAGATGTATGTGTGGGTTTAAGTAATCCCAACCTTGTAGCCTTAGAGGTTGTTGTTAATTAGTAAGTGAATGTGTATGTTAATTACAATTTAAAAAAAATAAAAATAAAATTGGTTCACTTAAGTCGTTAATTACAACTTCCTTTAGGGTTACTCAGTGGGGCTTTACAACTAGCATCTCCATCCTATATGCATCCTTGTCAAGCCTCCTTCACCACATCACGAATGGGATGAATCCTAGCTCCTCAACATCCTCCATATCCTCGAAACCCTTTGAGATATCATATCCCACCCCCGGGACAACCCACTCCAAGAAGGAATCCAGTCCCAACAACAACTCTTTTTTGAAGAGCGAATCCATTACCCATATGATAGTCTATAAATAATTGCTTAATTCCAGTCCCCATGAAATAATCATCAAGGCAATGTCAACATTGATTCTACCCCTATGCGTTGCTTCCATGAACAACCTTCCCAACACTTCCAAAACTGCTTCCACAACATTGTCGAATGATCTCTTCAAAACAAATTTAAGTCTAAATTTAATAACCGGTCCAAAAAATACCTTCTACTGCAATGTGATCTTAAAAGAATACATGGCCTCCATCGTGGACTTGCAACTTTCCCCAAGCTCCTGACCATGGTGCAAACATTGAATGCACCTAACCCGCTAGGATTTCCATAAAAAGGCCCCCAACACGTGCCAAGTACCAACAACTAAGCCTTGCCCGCCAGTCATAATAAATGCAAACCTTGCATCGACGCCATCAATCAATAAGTGATTGCTTGAATTTAGATGAAAAGATATTCCACCACATCCAAGGACGTTTGCCTCTTCCTTGAAATGTGGGCATCAGGCATTTGTACTTCAACTCTGACAGTACCTCGAACACCAAAAAATAGACGTTTAATCCATGATTCAAAAGGAATCATGAAGAGGAAAAACACCACCCCATCACCATGTGTCTAATCCCTTTTGACGTCATCACCCCCTATCACCTTGATGAATCGCCATCCACCTCAGATATCAAAAGGTGAAATATTTTATTAATGAAAAAATGGTACATTTAATTGTCAAAATTGGAATGGGTCAACATGAAAAATACATTGATAAAAAATAATTTTGAATAATCCTAAAAAGGAATTACTACAAAAAATACTTGGTATATGTGTCTCCATGGTAAAGTAATATTTTTTCATATTTTAAGACCTACTTTCCACCAATCTCTACCCATGTTTCCTTATGTTTTATGTTTTCCTCCTTTTGACTTACTTTTATGATTCCTTGTGTCTTAGCAAATTCTTAATGAAATTTTAAACACTTTTGTGATAGTATTTCGAAATCTACCATAATATATTGTACTTGACATGGTCTTGTATCCACTATCATCATAATTTTCTAGTGATTTTTGTTGAAACTTTAGTGCACTATTCACTTATAGAGAGTTCTTGGTAAGGTTTCCAATGTAATAAGTTGGCGAAGCTATTCTAAGCTCATGTTCTAGTACTTGATTATAGATTAGTAAATAAATACAAATTTTGTGCTACTATGTGGTGAGTTAAAATGAGTTTTGAATGGTATTATTTAACAAGGACACTTGTCTAATTCTAGTGTTTGTATGTTCCCAATTCCAAGTCATTTGGAGTATAACTCATAGACACACAATTGTCTAAGTATGTCACTATAGTGTGTATGGAAATGCATATTAAATTGTAGCGTTGTTGGAGTACATGTGACAATGAATAGGAAAATGTTGACATTCTAGATGTTAAAAGGTACCACAAGTAGCTAGAAGCAATCAGGGTTTTTTTATGCTATTGCAAGTCATGGGTAGTGTTTAGATGTAATGTAGGAAGACATGTGGAACTTAGGTGAAGTGGGTAAATAATATTTGACCAACTGTGAATGGAATTTAATTATTATGTGTGGTGATCATATATACATGGAGATATCATGTTTCATATAATGTATGACATGTTGATGTCATGATATGGTCATGAGATGGTTGTGTGACTATTGGTACTCCATGTGAGTAGTTTCATATTTATAAGATTGAAATTCCTTGTGAATGGTTATGCAACTATATCCAATTACTTATATAGATGGAATAAGGTTGGATGTTAGTCTAATGTGGTGTATCCTAAGGTGTGAAGGCTTATTTGGAGATTGTATTTTATTAGTCTACAAATTGAGAATATTTGAAAGAGATCTATCATATTAGATGTAACCTTCCTAGATAATAGAACTATGAATGCCATTTTGTTGGTGGTATTTTTCCTATAAGGGATTCCCATGTAAATATATGTCTCATGTGGATATATGGTTTGTATATTATTTCATGTGCTTCCTTCAATTTTTCTTAATTGAATTGTATAACAAACATAACTATATTTGATGCATAATCTTAAGAAATTCTAATATCCTAGTCTACTAATTGAATATGTGATAGATTGAGCTCCCGATATTTGGTATCAAAACATGGCTTCTAAGCAAGAGCTACATCATTTAGGTATCTAATAATATTGTTATTTATGATTCTTGGTTGACTAAATTAGGTACATTTTTCCATGACTCCTCATAGGGAGTGGTAATTTGATGAAAATGATTGTGATGGAGGATAGGTTTTATTTGGTGATAAAAATTATCTTTAGGTAGTTAGTAGATGAAAGGAAAAAGTGTCTTTCATTGATGAGAGAGTGAGAATACTCTCTAATGTTTTACATATACTAGTTTTGGCTAGAATTTTTTTTATGTCTCTAAGATTATCAACTCTAGTGTTCATGTCACAATTGATGAAAAAGGGTGTAGGTTGTTTAGAGGTAATTTGGTGTTATCCAAATGTGTAAAGTATGGTGCTTTATTTAGGTTAGAGATATGAATTTTTTTAGCTCTATCAATGTTATTGAACCTAAATTAGTTTATTGTGGCATTATTTTTTGAGTCATATTGGAAAGCAATTCCTACATAAATTTGTAAGGATATGGTGGAAGGTATTATATATTGAAATTTAGAAAGATAAATAAAGAGAACAAGTTTCAATACATAAATTAACCCATTCATATTTAACACATACATCAAAACATTATGGTTTTGTAAAGCATTTATTCCTTGTATTTACCCAAACCACTAACTACTTACTAACACATAACTAATAACTAACTAAAAAATAACATCTAATAAATTAATATTAACATATTAATACATTATTTATTATATAGTCTATGTAATGCACCACCTAATTTCTAATAGTTTAGACTCTTCTATTAATTTTAAGTTTTTTCAACATTGTGTGTTTGGAAAGAAAACTAGGGTTTTCTTTGCTTCAAGAATTTTGAGAGCAGGGGATGTATCAAAAGAAATTCATACAATTAGTCCTTGTGCATGTAAAATCAATTAGTAAGTCTTTGTACTACATCTCTTTTATTGGTGATTATGTTAGACATGCCTAGGTGTATTTTATGAGGTAAATGTTCGAAGTGTTTCTCAAGTTTAAAAGAAGATTATAACATTTATAAAAAATAGACCTATTAGAAGATTAAAGTGGTAAAGTCAAATAATGGTAGGTATTTTTTGTTTAAGGAGTTTTAGAAACTTTGTATGCATGTAATGAAATTATTATGAAAAGGATAACACACTATACACCACAACAAAATGGTGTTACTAAAATGTTGAATAAAACCTTGTTGGATTGAGCCAAAAGCCCATTGAGTTGTGCTAGTCTAAGATATGAGTTTTGGTTTGAAGTAGTTAGCCCTATTTTTTATTTGAAAAATAGGCCTCTTAATTCTACACTTTAGGAGAACATGGAATATGAGATGTGGACAAATAAGAAGTGTAATATAGCACATTTAAGAGTATTTGGTTTTGAAATTTTTGTGCATGTTCCAAAGGAGAAATTTTCCATGTTAGATTTCAAGTTTGAAAAATTAATTTTCATTAGGTATGGTGATAATGTGAAAGGATACAAGCTTTAGAATTTGATAACCTAAAATGGTTTGTATTCAAGGAATGTTATACTTGAGGATTTTTCTTCTAAAAAAATAGAATATTCCAAATGTAAAGGAGAGTGGTAGGATGAATTTTAAGAATATAATAAAATAAAATGACACATTTGGTAATGTAAAAGAAAGTGCACATGATAGTTTAGATGGAGATAAGGTAAGAAAATTTAATAAAAAATCTTAATAAGAATAGGATATAAATGTGTGTGCATGAAACTTGTGAGCTCTATACAAATGATTTAAGCAATAAACCAAACAAACATAAATAACAAAAAAACACTCATGATTGGGCTAAGAAAGCTCAAACCAACATAAAGAGCCTCCCATTGAGTATATTTTCCCAAGATTGTCGATAGGATGTGTGCTCACTAGAAATTTTGGGAACATAACAATGCTCCAATGAAAATGAGTGAGATCCTTGATAAAATGGTTAAGTGATGGATATATAGATTTTGGATGAAAATGGATGAAGGGATAGGATTTATTGATGAAGATCAAGGGTTGAGATGAGAGTTGATCTCTCAACTCATGAGATTGTGCCAAGTGGCATAATGAGAGGGCTTGAGTGGGAGATTGTACCCTTGGGGGTACAAGGCCCATGTGATTGATGTGATGGGGAGGGTTGACCCACTTAATCATGGATTAAGTGTGTGGAAGTATTTAGTTGGTAGGTTAGGTGGGATTAGGATTAGCATTAGTGCAAGTGGGGGGAGTTGGAGGATGTGACATGTGATATGGATAAAAGGGGTAAGGTAGGATATATGTAGATAAATAATTAACTTGAATTATTTACCTTAAGGTAGGACTTAGGAAAATAGAGAAATATAGAGAATTTTAATTAAATAATAATTTTTTAATTAAATATGAATTATGGGGAATTAGATGAAATAGGGATAAATTGACCAAATGTGGTCAATTTTCAGTGTCTAAATTTTCCCCTCTTTGAGATGGTATTATAAGGTAGCATCATTTCAAAGAAAATTAAAACATAGCACCGGGAAGAAGATGGTTAGATTAAGGAAGATGCACTAGTAATCAAAAAGAGTGAATAGGAAGAAATATGATAGAAGTGAAGATGAGTATTAGGATTGAGGATGCCCCCTTGAGAGGACAGGTAGGTTTGGGAGAACATAGGTGTCCTCTCAAAATGGATGAGATGATGCAAGGATAAGTGAGGGGGATGATGTAAGATGATGGATATATAACAAGATGGGAAGATGAAGAGATAATGGAAGGAGGAGATGATAAGAAAGCAAGAAAAAAAGGATTCAAGGACAAATATGATGTTGCCTCGGTCATGCTGAAAAGCCACAATTGATTGATGATGGATGGAATATTGTTGATGTGGGAATGGGATATCCCAAAACAACACAAGGATTAGGAAGGATACATCTCGATGATGATGATTTGAGTGTTGTTGATGTGGGAACAATATATCCCAAAATAATACAAGGATTGAGAAGGATACAACTTGATGATGATGATTGGAGTGTTGTCGATGTGGGAACAATATACCTAGAAAAAACACAGGGATTGGGAAGGAGACATATTGATTATGATGGTTGGATTTGGATCAAGGCTTGAGGCAAGGCTAGGAACAAGACCAATATTTTTATTGAATGATTTGTGCTAGATTGCATGGATGAGGATTTTATTGCGATGTGATATTGTTAGGAGCAATAGGATTGATGAAATGAATGGATATCATGGAGGAAAAGATTATTAGAATAACAAATCTATATTATCATAATATAAACTTGATGAATGATGGAAGGAGATGATGGATGGAAAAAATCTTAGACTAACAAATCTATATTAGCTCAACATAAGTACTACAAGTACAATATAAGGGCTCATAATTTATTGAATTAAATATTTATTCATTATCTCTAGCACATGTTAGCTTAATTTTTAACTTATATTGGGACTCATCCTATGAGATAACTTATTAAGAAAGTTGAACCTTGGAATTGGATCCATGCATTATGAATTATTTGGTATTGATTGGAAAACCATAAGAATTTTTTAATCCATGACATACTCAAATTATTTATTATCACTTCCACCTCAATCTCCTTTCAATGATATAACTTAGTTTCCTCCAATAGTCTAGGTTCACAACCAAGCATTGCAATATTTTAGTTCTTTAACCTCCTTTAGGAATAGTTTGGTCGGTAGGAAAATTATACAACCATTTGTGATTTATTCATTAAGGACTTTAATAGATTCAAATAAAACTTATTTTCATCCTTGGCGATGTTGGATGTATTCTTTCTTCCATTATGGAGGGAAAAACCATTATAGTTGAAAGGAATCTAAGTTATGAAAATGCTTCCTACACTAATCTATGATGAGATATGAATACAAAATATGATCTATAACATTTTTATAGAAAGAAACACAATATTATAAATCATGATAACATAATGATATGTCTTCTAAACAACCATTTAAAGATAAAACCCATCCTCAAAAAATTTGAACCAACATATTAATAAATAATATTAGATACAATATAATACAGGTAAGGATCATTAAAAAGAGACAACACTAATGTAATTCACCAAGCCAACATGCTTAGAAAAAAACCTGAGATAACAACTTTTTTTTGAAATAAGGACAACAACATTGATAACACAACAATGATATGTCGTAGTTGCACAAAAACATGCACACAAGTTTCATAGTGATACAATGAAAAAGACACCAAGTTACTTCACCATTGCATAAGCAAGGTGGAAAATGGAAAACTAACCACTTTTGGGATAAATACACCATGATGAACATACAAGAGAGAGAGGACAACACCTACACGATGATCAATTACTAAGCCATGATCACGTTCTCTTGTAACACCACACTAGATAGGATGAGTGAATCATCAACCTCCAATAAAAATATAGACACACTAAAAAATTGTAAACATAGAGGTAAACCTCCACAAGAGGTTTCCTAAAAAATAGGCACAACTCACCACAAATATGAATGACGACAAGTCACTTCTAGACAACCTCATACTTTCCAAGAAATATCATCACAATGTGACAACACACAAGAGAAATAACTACTTTGAAAAATACCATGACTATGAGGATTGTGGAGGATTCCACCAAGGAAAACCATGAAGGATTACAACCCTCCCATAAATTCATAAGACTAGGTGCATAATCTCCCTAACCCTAGGTTTGACAATGGAGAAACATCGAAAGAAGGCACACAAAAAATGAGGTAAGAGAATCCATAAGTTCTCAAAAAAAACCCAAAGGAACATGCAAATAACACCACTAGACCCCTAGGATCATAAGTAACAACATTTTTTATAGGGTTTTCCCACACGGGGCCTCAAAATAATGAAGAAAGATCAAGTCTTGAAACAGGGAAACTTGACTAGGTTTTCAAGGGTTTTGTTAACAATGATCCAAATGGAAAAACCACAAGGCATACACATATTTGATAGTGGAATTAGGCTTATAAAACCTCTATGTAATAGTGGTTAAGAGGATTTACATTTTGGTTTTTGTATGGGGATGAGGTTGCCCAAGCATAGTACCAGGTTGCCCCAACTCAGTTAGAAAAAAAAAAGAGTTTTCTAACTTATAAAACAAGGATGCCCCTAAATACTAGGCCACCTCACATACTAATAGGATACCTCAACATACTACCGGGCCACCCAACTAGACTTAGCCAAAATTTTGTTAACTTGGGTTAATTTTGAGCAAGATAGGATTGCCTAGATACAGGACCAAGACACCTAACTATGAATTTTGACTCTTAAGTTCATTTTAACCATAAAATTAAGTGTTTCTAATTTTACTTTAGCCATTCAATATCAGGATAATTAAAATATAAAGATAGTATGTTCAGTACCAACACTGAGACACACAAATTGATATAATACTCTTTCCATTATCAAATTTACATCCATCTCAAAGAGAGGCGCTTAATCATCAATATTATAATTATATGAATGAATAAACATCTAAATACATGAATAGAACTTGGAAAAACATGATACCGAATCATCCCTCAATCCATGAACCTCTAGTCCCCAATGATAATTACCACACCACCTAACCTCGTGAAATCAAAAGATCCACTTCTGTTGTGCTAGGAAATAGTCACATGGGCCACAATCCCAAAAATCACACCAAACACATGGGGAGAGGGATTAAACACATTCCATATACCGAGAATACTCTCCACATACACATCATAAATAACTAATCATCCAAATCACATAATGGATCCAATACAAGTAAACACTTGATTCAATCACAAAAGGCATAACATAAACCACAATAGGTAACCTCACTAATGTTATATCACAATCTGCATTGGGCCAACTCACCAATGCTATATCATATCCATATTGGGCCAAATCACTAATACTATACAAAGAATCATCCTTGGGTGAACTCACCAAGGACATAACACAATCACATGGAAGGGAACACAACATCCTTTAGGTACTACTCAACTACACTAGGGTTAGATATTAGAGGTCAAAAGAGGGAATTTCATCATGGACACTCATGTGGAGCTCAAAAAAAATTGAGTATCCTCTCATACAAATGATGGTACTTGATCTTACAAGTCTTATGCTTCTTGAGTGTCTTGTCTTCCTCAATCATCCTTAGCCTGTACAAGCACTCAAGGCATGAGAGGGATATTAATTATCTTGGTTAATTAATTACCCATGTTTCAGTAGTTTTCAATTGTTAATCCAAACTCCCCACATTGTGATTGCCTATGAATTTGGGCTAGGTTCACATTGGGATCCATTCAGGTAACTCTCTCTAATACCTAAACCCTAAGCTCATCACATTCTCTAATGAATGTGGCATGGAAAATAATGCACAACATTAATTTTTCTTAAAATAAAACAATATAGTCTAATAATGTTCTAAATCAATAAAAATTAAGAGGGCTTTTAATTTCACATTAAAATTCATTCAAAATCACTCAGAAATTCAAAATTTCTAAACAAACTTACAAATGAAAACCATTCATTTTCCAATTTCACCATTAAATAATGCTTGAAAATTTAAAATTCAAATTTCAATTTCCTAATTTAAACCTTTGGTTCCAAATAAAACATAAATAAGAAGTCTTCTTTCCCCCACATTAAAACTCATCATAATCACTCCCAATTTCAAATTTTCTAAAGTCAATTACAAAGGAAAAACTATAAATTTCTCAAATCCTCCATTAAAATATTTCTTCAAAATTTATTTTTCAAAAATTAAAAAAATATAAGAATACACTTTTTCTCTAAATACACCAACAATACACTTTTCACATAAAGTTCACTTTTCTCGTATTTCCCCAAAAATTGGGCATTATAACCCTATATTATGAAAATTTCTCAAAATTTCATACAATAAAATAAAGAGCATGGATTTTTGTCAAACGAAAAGCATTAGAGGTTTTTCCAATCCCCTAATTCTAATTCAACCTTTTGAAATGAAAGAAAATAAGAAAGGGAGAAGAATCTAGCAATTTAATTTAAATTATGACCAAATTTAAAATAAAGAATACCTCAAGCATGCCAAATGAATGCATATGAAAACTTCCATGCACACTCCCCTTCAAATTCCTATTTTGTTGCTTTGAATCCCATTCAAATCCTTTCACAATTTCTTTCCAAATCACATTTTCAAAATTTTGAGAAAGAAGAGGGTTTTTGAGAGAAAAATCCTCCAAAAGAACAATAAAAAAACACCAATTCTTTTTCCCTTTTAATCCATTTTGAATTTTGAATTTAAAATAAATATAAATTTATTTTGTATTCCTTTAATTCCCATTTTCCTCAAAATCCAAATAGACACAAAATCAATTTTAAATAACCTATATCATTCAAATTCTCAATTTAAATCTATATAAACATACATTCATTTAAATTTACGAAATTCAAAATTCAAACAAGATATTTAAATCAAACACAACCTATAATTCCCAAACCATTGAATTTTCATAATATAATTAAACAATGACTTATTTTCATTTCTAATTTCATTCTATTTTCCCCTTTCTCGAAACACAAAGAATATTTTAATAATAAATATAAGAATCATATAAATTCCTGATCTTTAATTTACAAGAAAAACATGAAATTTAAACCATCATTTAAATTAGATATTTATTAGTCATTCACGACACATAGGGATTCTAGAATAACTCCTAAATCAGATTTGGATTCACATAAAGTCAAATATGATACATACCATACTCAATTTGAGTATGATTGGGGAAAGGATAGGGAGGCCCAATGTGACATCTTTGAACTAATCACCTTTGGGGAAATAACTCAGACCTGTATATCTAGGTGGAGAAATAACCATGTACTTGTAACCATTCAATGCACATCAAGTGTACCTTCTCAATGCATGTATAGTCGAAGCACAACATAATCATCCCAACGAACATCTATACATCTATCATATGAATCATTTCTTTTGAAAATTGATAATCAGGATTGCATTTAATCACAACATAAATAATGCATATCACTTAACTGAAGAATAATGATAAAACAAACATGTAAATATATAAAATTCCAACAACCGACATATTGATGAACCTCATCTCAAATGTGCAGTGGTTCATACACACCATTCAGAGCCACAAAATAATCACCATAGAAATCAAAAGGAAGTGGTGAAGCTAAAACATCAATCTCACATTAACAAGGTGCAAATGAGAGGGGAACTACAACCAACACCCAAGTCTAGAGTAATACTAGTATATATAAAATTCATACCAAGCACCCAATAAATAGAGAAAACAATACACAAAAAAATTAGGGAGGATTCACAAAAAATGATATAATACCTTCCAAAAGTGGTGCCCAAATCCCCTAGGCACCATCCAACATCCAAATCCCAAGGGAAGTGGTATATAGATCTATCATAAAATGTCACAGTTACCCTCCCAACTTGGCTAGTCCAATTTGTCATATTCAAACTCTCAAAGGACACATTATGATAATCACAATGGAATTCAATAGGTTAATGCATATTCTTAGTTGGTGTGTGAAAATACCTCTTACAACTCTCTTTTGTGCATATATGATTTTACATTCTTGAAGTGGGAGCCTAAGTTTAAGAGGCCATAAATTTTGATTTAGGAACTTGTTTTGATTTTTTTTTAAAATTAAATATATTAGAGAGATCTAAATCACCATAAATCACTTTATCTAGTTAAATCCCATTTAGTACTAAATATGAAAAATTATATTTGAAAAGGATGTAAGGTTCTTATCAAACACTTTGTAGGAGAAAAGGAAATATTGATATTATCAACTATCTAATAGAGGCTAAGAATCCCATAAAATTACTACTACTTTAAATTCTCTAAGATAGAAAAATTTATTAAGGAATCCACAACATTACCTAGAGTATCAAATTTATCTAAAATTACCCTCATCTTTCACCATATCATGAATAAAATGATATAGTATACTAGTGTTTTTTATCTACGTGTGGAAGCTTAAGTTATTTTCTAAGTTAATGGAACTTTGATTATAAAAATAATATTTTTGAGTAGCCATTTCCTATGCCTCTAGTATGAGTAAACTGACCATAAGTTGACACTTACTCATCTAACTCACCACATAGCTGAATAAGCTTAGAAAGGTGTAATCAATAATAGAAATTTTGTTGTCAACATCTCTTGCTCAATTTAAATCCACATAACATTGTATATCCACTATGTGCTAGTCCTTTGAAATACCATCATGGGAACATATAAAATAATCAAAAGTAACATGAAAATATCTCCATATTCTTTTTTACAACCCAATATTTCTATTTATGCTTGACTACTTAAAGAATCTAGATTCCCAATACTTGTTATGGATTTTTTCCATTAAATATATATATAAATTTTTTTATTAAACATACTAAATAATTAAAAAATAATTTATTTAATAGTAAAAGAGATGTGTAAAATAAAATGATGAAAATAAAATACTTTCACATTAGAAAAAAAAGTTAAAAGGTTAAAAGGAATCTTATAAAATAAAGCACTCTTATTTGAGTAATTGTTATGGAAGAGTACAAATAAAAATATAAATTATACTCATTATTAATGATTGAGTGTGATGGTTGAATCCATCATTTGGATTATTATTTAAACTCATGAATTGATTGTAAAATAATATATTTTTTTAGGCCACTCTTAGAAGACAAAGATAATGGATTTTTACGTAGGCTATGAGAATATGAGATTACATACAAATGTGTCTAACATAGAGTACATGGTACACTTAAGACTATCTAGGCTAGGGTTTGTGGTGTAAGTACATGCTATATTTTAACATGGATACTTTCTAGAGTGTCTCACATTTACAAGACCTCACCACTAATCTTCTAATAGATGTGAAGTTATTTCTAGAGTTTATTGAAGATAAAATTATCTTAATTTTTTATCTTAAATGTAATATTTAAAATTGATTATAATATATTATTTACATTTTCTATTTAATTTTATATATCATAGTTTAAATGTTCAACATTGTATTTAATTAAATATTAAAAAAAAAAAATTGATATCTTAAAATAATATTATGTTTGGATATTATTCATATTGATAAAAATTTATTATGTTGCATTTAATATAATTATATTATTTTTAACGGGACAGTCAAGGGAAATCTGGGGCCTATTGGTAGTGGAGGGGTGATAAGAGATGAACATGGTAGGTTTATATCAGTTGTGGTACTCCCTTTGGGTACCTAGACAAACCACATTGCCAAAGCTTCAACTACCTACAACAGTTTGAAATTGGTCCACTCTTTGAGTTTTCACAAGATATGGATTGGAGGTGATTCTTTAAATATTATTAATTGTTTTAAAAAATTAAATAACCTGAGTTGGTCAATTGAATTTTTTATAAAGGATTCTATTTTGATCCTTAATACTTTAGATGAAGTTCACATCTCCTATATCTATCAGGAGGGAAATTCTATAGTGGATTCTTTTGCTAATATTGGTGTGGGAAATGGCTCATCCCATTGTTGGGATAAGGTGAGTGATGTTCCCTTTCACATTCAAAATCTTATTAATTGTAATATGAAAAGGGCTCGTAATGGAATAGTTTTTTAATAATGGGAGGACAAGTATGAAAAGGCCTTATGAATTAATGATTTATGGGAGATATGCCTTGGGAATTACATTGATTGTAATCAATGCCTGTTGTCTTCTCACACAGATTATGGGCATTTTAGTGGGCCTTCAAAATTATTTTCTATGGGATCAAAATGTTATTTGCATTGCCTTGTGTCTTAGATGTGCTAAAATGGGAGGTTCTAGAAGTAGAATTGAGCCCTCATCCTACGAGGATATAAAAAAAAGCTATGGTTTGAAAGATTTTTGAAGATGGAGGTGTTACCCCTTACCTAGAGAAGTTACATGGCCATGATCCTAAAGTCATAAGGGCCTTTGTTAATGGTTGGAAGGATTACAGTATCATTTCTGAAGGCTAGGAGTTAATTGTCATGGAGGACCTTATAGCAGAAATCATTGGTCTCTCTACTTGAGGAAGAAAGTCCTTTAGGGAAAGAAAAGAGTTAGAAGGTTTGATTAAACAGTTCTTGCAGGGTTCTAAGAGGCAAAAGCTGTTAAAATACAACACTAGAGGGTATGATCACTTGTAAATAAAACCAATTTGGATGGAGTTGGCAGAGGTGCTCATGCACTATTTTAATCTCAACATAAGGTACACACATATGTATGGTTTTCATTTCATTCTCCTAATCACTTTTGTCATAAGCATCTAGTTTCCTTTCCTTTTTGCCTTGTTGCTTCACTTGAATTTGGTCTTAAAGAGAAGAAAAAGAATGTAAAATTGCTTATTTTGCATGAGGGCCTTATTTTATTGACTATGGATTATCGGAAATCCCTCCCTTCTCCTACTGTGGTTAAGAGGTTTCCTTCAAAACAAAATTCTAAGGCTCACATTGTCTCTTTTGATGAGGGTTCAATTTTTGCTTCAGATGGGGATAAGTAATGGAGAGAAGAGGATGAGATGGAAATTTTATCCAATTCCCTATTTGAGGATGAGAAAATGAAAAAGGGAAAATCAGCCAAGAAAAGGGCTTGAACTCAGATTTCTTGGTCAAGCGGGTCGCACATAAAGGGCTTTATTCATGAAGATATTCATATCTCCTCAGTTCAAAAGAAAAATTCTAAAAACTTTGATAATTGGGAGAAAGGTGGTAAAGGTAAGGGTAAAGTGAAGGTTAACGCTAATTTGAAAGCAGTTTATACTGGTAAAAGCCCTAATCTTAACCTTGAAAATGTAAATGGAAGCCATATTTTCTCTCCTCAGGAGTTTCCTAAGGATTTCCCACAACTAAACACAAACAAAGATGAATTATATAATGTTTTGGGGTTAGCTAGAGATAGGGTGGTGGGTCAGTTTCATTTAATCAAATGGTTTTTTCTTGAGATGAATCAAATTAATGTTAACCTAAGATCAATGCAAAATAAAATTGATGCCAAAAGGGATGCAGAGGATTCTATGAAGAGGAAAAATAAATTCATTTGGCATTGGAGGAAATTATGACTGAAGTCGGTCTGATGAAAGATGATTATGAGAACTGGGTCAATGGTTTGAAAGACAAAATGATGCAAATTAATCAAAACCTAGAATGGTTCATTAAAATTAGCTAGTGCACCATTTAGAACAATGTTGAAGGTATTCACATCCTCATTGAAAATCTAAAGGAACTCAGGGAAGACCAAGTTATTGAAGCCTCCAATGTTGTTGAGAAGATAGAGACATAGCACAAAGCTAAAGGAAAACAAAGCCACATAGAGCAGAAAGGGCCACGTACTTGTACAAGGGGAAAGAAGAAAAATTTCCAAGAGGAGAAGAATGATTTTCTTAGCTTGGTAAATCTCCATTAGAGCTTCTATCAACAGGAGTTGGAAGCAACTAATACCCTTAAAGAATTATAGTAGTTCTAATATTTGTTTCTTGTTGTTTAGTGTTTATTTCTTGGTATTCTTGTTGTAGGTTTGTTGTTGGTTCTCCCGTTCTTTTTTTATATTGCTTTGAACAATTGGGTTTTAGGCCCATTTAAAACCTGTTTGATTGCAAATGTTTTTCTTTGAACTTTCTTACTCCTGCATTTTGTCTTAGGATTTTAGATCCTTTTAAAACCCGTTTTACCCTAATCAAAAACTATATCATATTTAAAATATAATTTTTTTATTTACTAAAATAACTAAATAATATTTTTATAAAATATTCTAGATTTAGTGTTTAGTCACTTAACTAATATTATTATTTTTCATATGAGCATACTATTTTTACTTTGACATTCCTTCCCCTTTACATCCACAAGAGGAAAAGGAAGTTAATACAGGAGTGAAGATTTATTAAAGAGATGATGCAATTTATTTTATACATTTACTATTTTATTATTAATAGTAATAATTTTATTAAAATTTAAGGTTATTTGGTAAAAAAAAAGACAAATTGCATTTGAAAATCAAGATATGAGGTTCTTATCAATAGTTTGTTGAAGAAAAGGACATATTGAAGCTATCAATTATCTAATAGGATCAAAGATTCCCATAGAATTACTACTACTTTAAAGTCTCCAAGATAGCTAAATTTATCAAAGCATCCACGACATCATCTAGAGCATCAAATTTGTCTAAAAATTCCCTCTCATCTTTCACCATATCATGAATAACATGATATGGTATACTAATGTGTTTTATCCATGTGTGAAAGCTTAAGTTATTTTCTAAGTTAATGGAACTTTAATAATATAAATTTTATTTTGAGTAGCCATTTACTATGCCTCTATTATGGATAAAGTGACCATAAGTTGACATGTACTCATCTAACTCACCACATATTTTAATAAGCTAAATGTGTAACCAATAATATAATTTTTTTTGTCATCTCTTGCTCAATTTAAATCCACATAACATTGTATATCCACTATGTGATATTCCTTTGAAACATCATTATGGTAACATATATAATAATCAAAAGTAACATGAAAATACCTCCATCTTCTTTGTTGCAACCCAATATTTCCATCTATACTTGGCTATGAAAAGGATCAAGATTCCATTACTTGTTATGGTTTTTTTTACCATGAAAAGAGTCAAACAAATAAAGTTTATAAAAAATACTAAATAATTAAAAAAATAATTTATTTAATAGAAAAAGAGATGTAAAAAATAAAAGGACGAAAAGGATCAAGATTCCACTACTTGTTATGGGTTTTTTTTACCATGAAAATAATTAAACAAATAAAGTTTATAAAAAATACTAAATAATTAAAAAAATAATTTATTTAATAGAAAAAGAGATGTAAAAAATAAAAAGACGAAAATAAAGTACTTTCAAGTTAAGAAAAAAAAGTTTAAAAGATTAAGAAATCTTATAAAAATAAAGCACTCTTATTTGAGTGATTCCAAACAAAAATAAAAATCATATTCATTATTTGATAGTTGGAATCCACCATTAAGATTATTATAAACTCATGAATTGATTGTAAAATAATATACTTGTTTTTTTGGGTCACTCTCAAAAGACAAAGACAATGAATTTGTATGCAGGCTATGATCATAGGAGATGACATACAAAGTGTGTCTAACTTAAGGTACATGGTACATTTAGGACTATCTAGACTAGGGTTTGTGGTGTATATAAATATATGCTATTTTTTAACATGGGTACCTACTAGAGTGTCTCATAGTCACAGGGCCTTACCACTAATCTTCTAATAGATGAGTTATTTCTAGAGTTTATTGTAAGTAAAATTACCTTATTTTTTTTTTTTAATCTCAAATGTAATAATTAAAATTAGTTATAATATATTATTAAAATTTTCTCTTTAATTTTATATATCAAACTTTAAATGTTTAAAATTATATTTAATTAAATATTTTTGTAAGCAAATTGATATTCTAAAATAATACTATGTATTTTGATATTATTCTTTGTAATTAAAAATTATCATGTTACATTTGATATAAGTATATCATTTGTAAAACATAATATTTTTTGTTTTATTTATTAAGATAATTTTTTTATAAAATATTCTAAGTTTAATGTTTAGTCACTTAAATAATATTATTATACTATAACAAGCATACCATTTTTACTTAGACATTCCTTTCCCTTTCCCTTTCCATCCATCCATATATTGTGTATATATAATTTTAGAGTTTAAGTGATATATGTATGTTTGTGGAGGAGGTATGACCCATTTTGTTAATGTATATCTATGAAATATAATGTGAATTGAATTTACTATATATGGTAATATAATATGATGATTTTTATATTTATAAGGAAAATTCAATTGAGTTTTAAATAAATAAATTAAAATATTATTTTATGAGAATTTTAATAGAGATAGCTTACAATATATTTATCTATAATATATTAATATATATTTTAAATACATTAAAAAAAGATATAGAACTATTTTAATTACTTAAGGTTATTTTATTTTTCTTAAAAGTTATTTGATTTCTTATATATGTTTAAAGTGATTTTATTATTACTTGAAAGTAATTTTATTTTTGTTGAAGAATTATTTATTACATATCTTAATTATATAACTATTTGAATCATATCATTGCAAGTATTATAACACGTGGTTATAAGTTTAGGTGTATATGGACACTATTGAGTCTCTATTTTATATTCATATCAATGATATATGACTTTTTATGAAGGGTCAAATGTGAAACTTATAAGTGAAAATAAAATAAAAAAGTTAAAATTTACTAAAGGTATTGAAAAAATTGATTGTAATTTTTTTTCTCATTCAAGGACACTTCCTTATTTTAATTTTAGGATGTTGGAGTTTTGATAATTTTATATTTTAAAATTTTAATGGTTACAATATAAGTTTTAGTGATTATGGAAATTGACCAAGATAATTATGTATTGATTTTTCTTGGAAGCATCAAACACACATATATACATACATACATACATACATACACACACATATACATATACATATACATATACATATACATATACATATACATACACAAACATATATATACATATACACATATATATGTACATACACATCTACATACATATATACATATACATTGTTAAAAAATAATGATATACTAAGAAGGGGGTGAATTAGTATATCCCACAAAATTTTCAATTTAATTTTATCAATCAAAAATTCTTACTAACTCAAATAGATAAAGTATCAAATGCAATTAAAAAACAAAAGCACACAACCATAATACTAGTATTTATGTGGAAAATCCTACAAGGGAAAAACCACAATGAGCAAGCTGCTTGGAGCTATTGTCCAAATCCAACCTCACAAATAAAACATGATTTACAACAGGTTTAAGAGATACAACCCAAAGGAAGCTACACCTCCTTGAAATACAATTTTATGGATTCAACTAAAGGAAGTCTACAACACCATACAAATTACAATGCTTACAAAAGGAGGCTACAACCTTATTACAAAATACTTGAAAAAATCCACTGATTAATCACCACTACAACACTCTTCACACTAACATATGTCTTGAACAACCTCTATTGCCTTCGGCTCACTACCTTCAACACACTTCCTCACTCACACATATACTCACACATACATCTTCGCACATTACACACACACCACACTCTTTTTACAAAAAAAATTATCTTCCATTTATACACTCCACAAACTTCCATAAGTTTCTCCTTGTAGGCCAAGATGAAACATGTAAACATGAAACGTGCAACAACGATAATAATTCAGATTCAAAAAATATGTGCTAAGAGAGAATCAAATGTGGTCTAAACTGAGAGATAATCAAGACCTATTTTACCTTATCACACACCTCCATTCTGACACACACTTCAAATACTTGACACAAAAATCTCAACATTCCAAGTTGGCCCAACAAACACTTACCCTTCCATGCATTAAATTCAAGCCACAAGCGGTACCGAAGAGACTAGATAGAATCATACAAATCACTTTACAAACTTTACAAGTGGTACCAAAGAGACTAGTTCTTAAGGGTGAATTAGAGTCTAGTTGTAAAATATTGTCAAGTTGCACAAATATTGTCAAAGCAACTTTGGATTTTGTTGTCAAATAGGAAGTTGAACAGTTGGAAGTTGAAATGTGGTTAGGAATCATTGAGATTCTATTGGAAAAGGTTTAAAATTACTTGTATGGTCAAAGAGGAGTTGTTTGTTGAAGTTTTGAAAAGAAAGCAATAAAGGAACACTATTTTTCTGAAAATCTGAATGTGTTCTTTCCCGATCTGGTGAATAGTACAATTTGTATGGACTAGTAATGACTCCAAAACCTATCGGATAGTGTTTTCATGTGAATCCTCTAAATTTTGGTTTTTTTTTTCATCAATTTTCATTAATTTTTGTAGAAGTTACAAGCGTTTTTCTAAAAATAGTCTAGAATCATAGGAAGGGTTCCCAGTGGACTTGTAAAATGTATTTCTTGCCATTCCCAAGATAGAAATTCCTAAAAATTGGTAGAATGGTTTATCATTGTATATATTTTCATTCCTCAAAATTTAAGGTTCCAAGGTTTTGGTTGACATGTGTGGTGATGCCCTAGGTTTGATCTTTTCATGTTTTAGGCCTATTTAGGAAGAGGACAATCATTTTTTTGAAGGATTTTGTACAAAAGACCCTACCCTAGTTTTGAGATATTTTTAGTAAGGGAAAAAAGGGTATTCCAAATAGGTCTTTCATTTTTAATAGAAGGTCTACAATGAAATTTGTGACCAAAAAACCCGAATTTGCTGGCCCCCATGTTTTAGGCTTTAAAAGCAAGTTGTCAAGAATGCACAGGAATGCCCATTTTCACCATTTGTATTGAAACCCTAGTTGTGTTATGTTAATTTTTTTGTGAGTTAGGCCCTCTTTCTCTGCATCAAAACCAAAAAAGGAATAGTCTTTACATAAAACATTGAAAACCATACTTGTGGTGCACCTCAACACCTAAAACTTAAAATGAGAGAACATAAAGATAATTTAAACTTATCCTCCAAAATGAAAGATCATATATTCAAATGTAGAGAAATATAGAGCATTCCTCTGATCCTTCCTAACTACAACAACAGAGTCTTCACTTTGCTAGCTCTAGAAACTCCTAATGTAACTTATATGCTTTGAAAACAAGAACATACATAATTTACATTTGTATCTTTCTGAACCACCAAAAAAATATGCAAGAAGGGAAAGATGATTCGCCTTACTAGGCTCTTAGGGTTTTTCACCTAAAGAGCACTTGGTTGTGAAATGGCTCTCTTTCCGCTTAATGATATGCTTTTTGGGTGTTCATTCAAAGAGTTATGGATTTGATTGGATTTGGGGGTTTGTGAGGTGTGTGATTGAATGTGTCTAAGTGAAATAAATTAAAAATAGAAACTAACTATTACATACAAACTATTGAAAATCTAAGTGCTGGAAAACACATTGAGATATGTAGATATATACAAAATAACCTAAGAAATATACATTAAACTAAAACATAAGGTTAGAGATGAAAGGGGCGTGCACCTGGAACCGTGTAGAGGTTAGAAAAGCTACTGAATTTGATGTTGAAGCTGAAAGGGACACTTGTGCCAATTTGGGTGACATAGTCCCAGATTCCTGAAAGTTGGTCCAAAGTTTCTTTCTACCAAATTAGTGTCTAGAAATGTCAAAATCACAAAAATACTTATCTAGAGGGACTAGGTTTCCATTCTTGGTGACTTAGTCCTCTTCAGGATTTCTAGAATTTCTGAAGGAGAAACATAAGCCCTAGGTTTGCACCTTGGTGAACTTCACAGTTGTCTTCTTCTGAAACTCTGATATTCGGGCCTGAGAGTGAATTTTGGTGGATGATTTGATCTTACATGAAAGGGGTGGTCTTCAACAAGTCTTCAATTCCTTCAAAGATATTCAAAGTACCTAAATATGCAAACACACAAGGAGAGAAAGAGAAAAATGTTGATTGTTAGGGATTAGGGGTTTGCTTGGCCAAACCCCTTTTAGGTAACTAAACCAAAATGAATAGAAAAAGTAAAGCATGAATATGAAACAATGGAGTAATGAAGTAAGTTACCTTGCCATGATGAGAGATCTTGTGTTGTTGCAAAAATCAACCCTTGAATGATTCAACAAAGATGTCTTGTTGGTTTGGAATGATCAAACCCTAGTTTTCTTGAGAGGAAGAAGAGTTGGGAGAGAGGTGGAGAAGAAAAATGGGTGATGCATAGTGAGGAATTAGGGTTTTGAGGCTTATTTATACAATTTATGCCCTAATTTTCCTAAAATAACACCATACAGGCCGACCTTAGGGTTTTAGAGACCAAAATCCTGAAAGAAATTAACTTAAAATTAAAATTTATGCCACATGGGACTAGGTCACCCAAGGTGATGACCTAGTCCACCTAGGCATTTTTCATTGTTTTTCGGAGATTAAAATATGATTATTATGGTTTGTCAGGATTATCTCACAAAACACATTGAATTTGGACATGTATGTGTATTAAGGGGTCATATTGGCATAATAATGTGCTGATTAAGTGATGAAAAGCCTAGGAGAGTGTAAAAATGTCTTACAACACCTTTCAACACTTCGACACAAGGCTTGGGAAGGTGTAAAAATAGACTGAAAAGGGTCCAAAATCCATAGGCAAAGGCCCAAATGAGTGAAAAGTGTCAAAGTCCACACTTTTTGGTGACACATTTAGCCCCCACTTTAGTGAGAGTATGAACTTGCTTCAAGCTCCAACTAAAGTAGCCCGATGGAGATGGAAAAGAATGACAAAGAAGCATAACGAGAAGGAAGAAGGAGGTGGTCAAGCCCCCAAGGGTTCGAGATTCTAAGTTAAATCGACATCAATGAAAAATACATTCAAGGGTGAATGCATTACAACAAGACGAGATACATAATCATGCGATGAAAATATTTTAAGTGAAGAGAAAGGGTGAAAAATATGTTCTCACTTTGGGGCCATAGAACATTGGGTTGTTCGCAGGGTGAGTTGTCCCAAAAGGTGAAAAACATGCACATGGTTGGTATGTACTCACAAAGGTGGCTATGGGGAAAGTCGTGTTGCTTGTTGGGCTTCCCGCTCAAACCATACCAAAGTTATACATCATGACAACTTTGATAAGGTGCCACAAAAGAAAGTAATGTTTGTAATGATAGTGTTCAAAGGGATTTTTCTTTGTTCGTGCGATATCTCAACCTAGAAAAAATTATATGTAATGTCACCAAGAGAGGCAAAGTGCAAATGCACTGATCTTATATGCGAGAGAGCAAGGGCTCATCTTGTATGCAAAAGAGGAAAAATGCAGATTTCTCATCTTGAACAACATTGTGTGTAATGTTTTCAAGAGAAGGAATCACAAGAAAAAAGATCACACAATGAAATGTGAGTGGTGATGTATGCCCCCACTTTAAAGGAATTGTGAATCACCATACTATGAACAATTACTTTAAAGTAGAAGAGGAAGAGAACATGCGAGCTTGTTCAGAAAGCCCTATGCCTAGTCATATGGTTCCAAAAAGCTATGTCATGAAGAGGGGTGCATGTCACATGTGATTCAACCTAAGACAAGGTTTCCACATCCCAAGCTTGCTCTTATATATTCATGAAAAGTTAATGACAAGTCAAAAGAGACAACACCAAGTGACATACAAGGGAAGAAGGTGAACTAACCTCATGCCCCCACTTAATGCAGGATAAGAGTGAGCCGAAAGGAATTGGGGGAATGCAAGAGAGAGGTAAAAATTAGTATCAATTAGAGGAATTAGGCACCACCATAGATGGAAGAACACCAAATTCTTTAAGATGTTGGATTTTTCTACTCAAGGCCTTACACTAATTAGTGTGATGACCATGAACTTGGTGGTAAGTACAAAAGGAATGTTTGTTGAAAAATTTATTTCAAGTGCAAGGAGGGAGGGATATAAAGTGATCTTGGAGGAGGCTTGACAAGATACCCTCTTGATCAAGGGTAGAAGGGGATCCATTGGTTTGGAAAAAGGAAGGATTTTTCTTAGTATAAGATGGCATATCTACACAAGGCTCTATGGATTTTGAGATTTTTTATACTCGTTTAGAGGAGTGTGTAAAATATGAATCAAGAGGAAGTTGTGAGATGACATGGGTTGTAAGCAAAGAATCCATGGTTGGTGTCAAAGGATCACTTTGGAAGATAGGGTTAGGTGGATTGGGATAGAGATGGTGTTGGAGGAAGGTTTGATGATTTCAATGAAAGGGAAAAATCCAAGACCATGGTTGGATGTTTATGTATGAGTCTTGATAGGGTTGCGAATACCTTGTTCGTTAGAACCACAACCTTGTCCACGATAGCCAAGTTGCTTCATGATATCATAACCTTTTCCATAAAGATTTTTCAGCTTCTTTGGATCGGGTGAGGGTTCATTGTTTGCATTGGTGGCTAAAGTAGTGGATGTGGATGCTATTGAAGGATCGACCAAGTCTTGTGTTAACATGATTGTGTTTCTCTTTGGAGAGTCTTGGGTTGTGGACTTGGAGTTCCTAGCAAAGGAGGTGTGAAGTTTAAGGAACCCCAACCATCGTCAAAGGACTTTGGTTGTACGAGTTCCACTGGTTTGGTTGGTGTAGTGGTGAAGGGTTTGCATTTGTTTTGTTCAAGGTGTAAGACACTGTAAGTTTTAGGATCAACATCAAGTGTGTACACTTTTTTGTTGTAGATATACTTCATCTTTCGATGAAGTGTGGAAGGCACACCATTCATTGCATGAATCCATGGCCTACCTAAGATGAGATTAGATGAAAAATCATTAGGCATAACATGGATCGATGTGTCTAATGTAGCCACTCCAACTTTAAGAGGCAAAGTGATCACACCAAGTGGCTTTTGTTTGATACTATCAAATCTAGTGAGGGATGAGGAGGAAGGTTGGATGGTCGATCTATCAATATGGATCCTATCTAATAGATTGACACTACACACATTGAAAATGACGCCATTATCAACAAGGGTTTTCTTGATCCTTGTGATTTTGTATTGATATATGATCATGAAGGATTCAACTTTGTTTTGTACTTCCAAAGGAGGGAGCTCACTTTGGTGGAAAACAATGTGAGCATCCAAGCCTTGGATCATAGCTGCAATGTCATTTGTTTGGGCATTGGAAGGGACAAGAATTTGTTGTAAGGAATCATGCATTAGGTGGTGATAGTGAGGGGAAGCTTGAATAAGGTCCCATAAATATATATTTGCGGGAGTATTCCATAATTGGTCAACAAGGTCATACTCCCTAAGGAAGGAATTTAAGTGAGGGGCAATAGGAAGAATGGGAGAGGATGAAGGTAAAGGTGTGGAGGTTGATGGTTGGGATCACAAATTATTGAGGGTATAATGTGTATGAGCAATGGTATTATGAATCAACTTCTCCAACACATTACGCTTAGGTCAGGAGAGAGTTAATTTAGGTTTAGAAGGTGGGTAGAGGAAAAGTAAAGGTTGAATAATATTAACATCGCCTTGGGAAGGAGAGTCAATGTTATCCTTGGTATGCATCATGATATCCTCCCTAGGAGGAGAGAGTTTAGAAGAAATACAAGCTTCATTTGCTTGACATTCAGGGAGTGGTTCTTCTAAAATAACTGCATGACTAGTAGGGGAAGGATCATTGATGTGATGGGAGGGGTGGGATGGGTGAGAGGGGAGTCTATTTGATTGTCAAAGGTCTCATTCTCTTGTACCATGCCATCTACCCGTGTAGGAGAGCATGGAAGAGGTTCATCACATGCTTCATCACAAGGGTGGGATGCATCAAGAGAAGATCCACTATGATTGTCAAATAGATTGTCCCAAAGGCTAGGAGCATGAGGGAAGGGAGGGTCAAGAGTCTCATGACTGTTAAGAGGTATATCTTCTAACACCATCTTATCCTCTTGGCATCGAGGAGGGATATTAGAAGAAGCGCAAGTTTGAGTGTCATGGTTAGGGAGACTAGGTAAGGTGAGGTCAAGAAATTTTTGTTATTTAAGGTTAGGAAAAGGGGAATGAGGAGAGGGACAATCAAGACCCTTAAAGCTTGTATCCTCTGTCACCAAAATACCTTCGTCACTAATAGGAGACGTATAGGGAGAAGCACAAGAATGATTGTTATGATTGTCAACACAAAGATCCTCATCGAGGGATAATGTAAAGTTAAGAATTGCGTCAATGTTTTGTTTATTAAAATGTGCTTTAATGAATTCATTATTAGAATCTACATTGAACTCATAAGAAGGAATGTTGAATTTTTATAATACATTTGAAACCAAATCAAAGCTACATATTTTGAAAGAAAACAATGTAAGAGGAGAAAGGGGAGAGAGAATGCAATGCAATAATCTAAACTAAAATGTAGAAATGCAACTTTTCATATTGAAAGCAAGGTAATTTTCTCTTTACACTATACAACAATCTAAAAAAGAAATGTAGTATATGCAAAATTGAAACTAAGCAATGCATGAAATGAGCCAATTTAAGCTAGATTTAATGAAATGCATGCTGCAAAAACTCAACCAACTGATATAGATAGGTAATGGTACAAAACATAAGCCTAAAAACTGGGTTTTCAGCTCTGTAAAGGGCAGTTTTAGAAGCCTAAAGGGACTAGGTCGCCCAGGATGGTGACCTAGTCCTTCTGGTGATTTTTTTGAGCTTTGACAAATTTTTTTGATGGATTTAGGTGGTTTCTGTGCTGCACAATGTAGATCTAAGAAGAAAATGCAAAATTTATAGAAAGGTTTAGTGTTCTAATATGCAAAAATGCAACCTAAATGCATTTTTCACTAATGCAAATTTTGAAACCCAATGATGCTCTTTCACTAATGCAAGATGCAATGCAAGCTAATCCTAGGATGTTGAAGAAGTCCAAATCAGAAAATAAGGTGTAGGAATGTTGGGTTCACCAAAATGAACCACCAAAAACATATGCAATAAGGGAAAGATGATTCCCCTTACTAGGCTCTTAGGGTTTTTCACCTAAAGAGCACTTGGTTATGAAATGTCTCTCTTTCCAATTAATGATATGCTTTTTGGGTGTTCATTCAAAGAGTTAGGGATTTGATTAGATTT
Organism: Sequoiadendron giganteum; assembly: GCA_007115665.2. Taxonomy (NCBI): domain Eukaryota; kingdom Viridiplantae; phylum Streptophyta; class Pinopsida; order Cupressales; family Cupressaceae; genus Sequoiadendron; species Sequoiadendron giganteum. The sequence goes on along the minus strand of CM021106.1, from coordinate 337,206,203 downwards.
GGGGGTTTGTGAGGTGTGCGATTGAATGTGTCTAAGTGCAATTAATTGAAAAATAGAAACTAACTATTAAATACAAACTATTGAAATCTAAGTGTTGGAAAACACATTGAGATATGCAAATATATACAAAATAACGTAGGAAATATACATTAAACTAAAACATAAGGTTAGAGATGAAAGGGGTGTGCACCTGGAACCTTGTCGAGGCTGGAAATGCTGCTGGATTTGATGTTGAAGATGAAAGGAACACTTGTGCCAATCTGGGTGACCTAGTCCCAGATTCTTGAAAGCTGGTCTAGAGTCTTTTTTTGCCAAATGGATGTCCATAAATGTCAAAATAACAAAAAGACCTATCCAAAGGGACTAGGTCACCATTCTTGGTGACTTAGTCCTCTTCAAGATTTCTAGAATTTCTGAAGGGGAAACATAAGCCCTAGGTTTGCACCTTGGTTCTTCACAGTTGTCCACTTCTAAAACTCTGATATCTGGGCATGAGAGTGACTTTTGGTGGATAATTTGACCTTACATGCAAGGGGTTCTCTTCAAAAAGTCTTCAATGCCTTCAAATATCTTCAAAGTACCTAAATATGCAAACACACAAGGAGAAAAAGAGAAAAATGTTGATTGTTAGGGATTAGGGGTTTGCCTTGGTCAAACCCCTTTTAGGTAACTAAACCAAAATGAATAGAAAATTTAAAGCATGAATATGAAACAATGGAGTAATGGAGTAATTTACCTTGCCATGATGAGAGATCTTGTGTTGTTGCAACAATCAACCCTTGAATGCTTATTCAAAGATGTCTTGTTGACTTGGAATGATCAATCCCTAGCTTGCTTGAGAGGAAGAAGAGTTGGGAGAGAGGTGGAGAAGAAAAATGGGTGATACATAATGAGGAATTAGGGTTTTGAGGCTTATTTATACAAGTTATGCCTTGATTTTCTTGAAATAACACCATACAAGCTGACCTTAGGGTTTCAGAGACCAAAATCTCAAAAGAAATTAACTTAAAATTGAAATTTATGCCACATGGGACTAGGTCGCCCAAGGTGGCGACCTAGTCCACCTAGGAATTTTTCATTGTTTTCCGAAGATTAAAATATGATTATTATGGTTTGTCGGGATTGTCTCACAAAACACACTGAAGCTGGACATGTATGTGTATTAAGAGGTCATATTGGCATAATAATGTGTCGATTAAGTGATGAAAGCCTAGGAGAGTGTGAAAATGTTTTACAAAACCTTTCAACAGTTCAACACAAGGCTTGGGAAGGTGTAAAAATAGACTGAAAAGGGTCCAAAATCCATAGGCAAAGGCCCAAATGAGTGAAAAGTGTCAAAGTCCACACTTTTTGGTGACACACTTTCCAAATTATAAACTATAAGGCCATATCTTCAAATGTGGAGGAATACCAAGCATTCTCCCTAGCTTCTTTAGTACAACTTCCTGAGCCATTGACCTTTCATAATTTTTCTCATATGTTATGTAATATTTTACATCAAGGGATAGTGAATACAACATTCACAACACCATTGACAACAAATATATCTCTCTCCATGAATAAACCACAAATTCTTCATAACAACATTTACCTATTCATGAGAAACAAGAGATGTAGTACAACTGTGTACAACATGCTCATGACATTCATTATGTCCAACGCTCCACAATATTTTTTATCATCACACTGATTGCATCACATGAAACATTCGACAACCTTTCACACTACCACTCTGTTGACATCAATGATAACACATTCAATAATCTTCCACTTTTTCTTTGATGGAAACACTAACGCGATATGCGATTTCTCTCCCTTTGACATTAAGAGCAAAGGACTAGTGGTCTTCCTTTGTGATTGCAACAACATAAAAGATCTCCATGTCTACAGAGACCTTATTATCCTTCTCAGATTCTTTCTATTTGCTCCCCCTGAGAGGTATCCCTCATCAATCTAAGGATAAAAATATGTATTGAGTTGCCCCTAGATAGATGCACCATCTATGCATCTAGCTAGAAGAAGGAGGTGCAATAACCCCTAACTTCTATATGAGATATTAAAATGTGTCCTTAGATAATGTCTTTGTAAATATGTCTATGAACTAATCCTTTGTAGGTATATACTCCAATTTTACCTCTTAATTTGCAACCTTCTATCTTAAAAGTGATACTTGATAGATATATGCTTGGTTCTAGAATGCATCACTGGATTCTTTGGAATATTGATGGAGCTTGTATTGTCACATATAATAGGAATGGGCTCATCATAAATTAAATCTATATACTTCAATGTTTTCTTCATCCACAATAATTTAGTGCAACAAGATGTTGCAAGTATATACTCTACTTTTTTTGTTGATAAGGACATTGAATCCTACTTCTTACTAAACCATAAGACCAATCTGTCTCCCAAAAATTAATCTCCAACACTAGTGCTTCTTCTATCATCATTGCTAGCCCAATTAGCATCATTATATGCACTCAAGGAAAAATAATCACCTTTTTGATACCACAATCCATAATATAGAGCGATCTTCAAATATCTAAAAATCCTCTTGATAGCCTTCACATGAGTTTCTCTTAGACCAACTTGAAACCTTGCAACCAAGAAAACAACTTACATAATTCTAGGCCTAGATGGTGTTAAGTACAATAAGCCCCTAATCATAGAACTATATAGAGTCTAATAAGCCTCAGGTGACTCGTCATATTTGCTCAAATTACAACCTATTACTATAGGAGTACTCACTAGTTTGCAATATTCTATACCAAGCTTCTTCAACATCTCTTTGAAATACTTTGCTTGAGAGATAAAAATACCATCATTTGACTAAGAAATTTGGAGTCCAAGAAAGAATAACTCACCTATCATAGAAATTTAAAATTACTTTTTCATCTCTTCTACAAACTTCTTACACATTTCATCATTTCCACCAAAGATTATATCACCAACATATATGACAACTATTAGAATTCTTTATCCTCAATTTTGATGTAAAGATTGCTATCTATGGCAGCTTTATTGAAGCCCTGTTGGAGTAAGTAGCTTTCCAACCTTGCATACTAGGACCTAGGGGTTTACTTGAGACCATATAATGCCTTCTTAAGTCTGCATACCATGTTTGTATCTTTTGATAGCTGAAATCCATCAAGCTACTCTATGTAGGCTTCTAAGTCACCACTCAAGACGAAAAATTTAATATCCATCTAATATACCTTAAAAATTCTTCGTGAATTGAAAATGAAATAAATATTATGATTTATTTCATTCTTTCAATCAAATAAAATTTCTCCTCAGATTCATCCTTCTACTTGTGAATAAAATTTGCACACCAACCTTGCTTTATTTCTCACCACTTCTCCATCTCCATTCAATTTGTTTCTAAACAACCATTTTTTTACTATCATAATTTTGTTTGTAGGCCTTGGCACCAATCCCCAAGTATTATTTTACTCTATTTGATTATTTCTTCTTCCATTTCTTGTATCCATCCTTCATATTTGCTAGCATCAACAAAAGTCTTAGGTTCTATTCTTGATAGTAAAGAAAAAATTACTTGTTTATTTGTTCTTGCAAATCTCCTTCTAGTATGCACTCCCACATTCTTATCTCCAATTATCTGATCTTCAAAATGATTCTTTTGAACATACTTTGCAAGATTCTTGGTGATTTTCCCTTGTAATTCTTTCTCTTCAATTTCTTCTTCTTCTTTTGAGAAGGCAAGTTCATCTAACCAATAGTCTTCTTTCTCATGTGTGATTTGCAGCGACTCTTCATCAACCCTAATATTTGAACCCTTTACCTTCGTCTTTGATCATAGCACTTGTAGGCCTTAACCCTAGTTGAGAGTCCAAGATATATTCCTTCATCAAATCTTGAGTCAAACTTTCCCAAACCTTCTTCATCTCTTTTTATATAACATCTACTTCAAAAATTTGAAAGTACTTGATAGTTTTTGGTCGTCATAGCATAGCTCATAAGGAGTCTTGGTGTTGTTCACTCTTAGTTGACATTTATTAAAAATATAGACAACAATATGGACTACTTATTTCCAATATACATTAGGAAACTTGGTGGCTTCATTTAATATAGTTCTTGTCACCTCTTGAACAATTCTATTCTTCGTTTTCACTACTCCATTTTGCCGAGAAGTTCTAGCAGCAACTCTAGATGCCTCTTTATTCCACGTTCTTAAAAAAATTCCTCAAATTAATTTGATGTGAATTCACCACCTCTATAAAATATTAAACACTTCATTCTAGAATTAATTTCATTTTCAACAATTGAATTAAAAATCTCAAACCCACTAAAATATTATGATTTTTCTTTTTAGAATTTAACGCATGTCATCTTAGAGAAATCATCAATGAGTAACATAAAATACCTTTCACCTTGGAGACTCTTTTTCCTAGTAGGTCCATACAAATAAATATGAATTAGTTCCAATGGCCTTGTAGAAGAATAATCCTTCGTCTTGAATCTTATCCTTTTCTGCTTCCCAATCTAACACTCTTTACACAAGGCGCTTGCAGGATTCATAAGCTTTTGCATATCTCGTATTGCTTCAATGGAGCTGATATTCACAAGGCTATCAAAGTTAATGTGTCCCATCCTTTTATGCCACAACCAGAATTAATTTTTCTATCCTAGAAGAAAAATTATTCTATTAACACCCTTTAGGTTGTACAAGTTAATATCTATCCTAGATCCTTCTGCCACCAATTTACTAGAGTTTTTTCTTCTGATTTCACATCCTTGATCATGAAATATGAGATTGTATCCTTTGTTGCACATCTGAATTACACTAATAATATTGTAATTGAGACCTTATACATAGAGAACATCTTATGTCCTAGATTTCCCATCAACACTTATTGTACCCTTTCCACAAATCTTTGTAGATGAATTGTCCCCAAACTTGACTAATCTGCCATTCCACTTAAGAAGATTGATGAATTTGATTTTGTCACCTATCATGTGACTTGAACATCCACTATATATATTTCCTAGAGATTTGTTTACCCTTGAGCATGAAATGTTTTTTGGACAGCCATTGAGTTTTCAACCTCATTATTTGTGTCATTTTCCTTGACTTGCTCAATAACATCTACCCTATGAATTTCTAATTTTCCTAATTCACTTCTACAATATTTTGCTATATGTCCAACAATGTTGTAGATTTGACATCCACTACTAAAGCAAGATAATTTATACTTAAAAAATATCTTCTATTCATTTCAGATTTGTAATCCATAGCCTTATGACCATATTTATTGCAGATGAAATAATAACCAAAAAATGCATGATTGAACCTATTTTTAGTGAAAATTCTTGCTTGGAAAGGTATTCCTTGAGGTCTGATCCACTTCTTTTGAGGAACTATAGTATTCTTTGGAAAGAAATATCCTCTTAAAGTTATTTATTTTCAAACCCTTGTTGTTGTTTTCATTTCCTCTAAAAGGAAATTTAGATTCATAATGACCAATTATTCCACATTTAAAACATTTGAAAGATAGTTTACCTTTATACTTGCTTGATACCTTCTTTAATTTTCTCACAAAGTTTTCTTTTTCATCCTCAGATTCACTGCGTGAACCAAATTTTCCTTATTTCTTCACATATTTGAAAGGCACTTCTCTTTTGTGTGTAACTTGAACTTCATTTATCATCTCATAGGTAATGAGAGATCCAACCAACTCTTCCATGGTAATTTATTATAGATCTTTGGCTTCTTCAATGGTAGACACCTTTAAATCAAATCGGTGTGGGAGAGTTCTCAAAACTTTCTTCACAACCACTAAATTAGTTATTTCTTCACCTAGTCCTCTAATTGCATTGACCATTTCATCCACATGAAGAAAATAGATAGAATTTTTTTCCTCTTCTTTCATCCTTAAATTCTCAAACATTGTTATGTAAGATTATAATTTTCCTTGCTTTACATGGTCATTTCCTTCATACAATTTTTTGAGTTTATCCTATATCTCCTTGGTTGTTTTGTAGTTCACCACTTGAACAAATTCTAAATTTGTTAACGCACTTAGGATAGAATTATGTTCTTTAGAATCATTTTCATGGGATTTATTTATATTAGCATCTGTAATATGATGAGTAGGTTTAGTATAATCATCCTTTGCATCTTTCTAAACATCATACCCTAGTGAAGTGAGATAAACTTCCATCAGTAAAAACTTATTACTACCTCAAATAGATAAAGTACCAAATTCAATTCAAATGCACAAGAACACAACCATAACACCAGTATTTACTTGGAAAACCCTACAAGGAAAAAACCATGGTGAGCAAGCTTCTTGGAGTCACTTTCCAAATCCACCCTCACAAATAAAACAATATTTATAATAGGTTTTATGGGATACAACCCAAAGGAAGCTACAACTCCTTGAAACACAGTTTTATGGATTCAACCAAAGGAATTATTTGGATCCCTATAAATTAAAACAATTACAAAAGGAGGCTAAAAACTCAATACAACATACTTGACAAAATCTACTGATTAATCACCACAACAACACTCTTCACACTAACATATATCTTCAACAACCTCTACTTCCTTTAGCTCAATACCTTCAACAAAAATTATCACTCACACATATACTCACACATACATCTTTGTGCATTACACACACCACACTCTCTTTGAAAAAAATCTTGTCTTCCATTTATATCCTCTGCAAGCTTCAAAAATTTTCTCCTTGTCAGCCAAGATGAAACGTGTAAACATGAAATGTGCAACGACCATAATAAGTCAGCTTCAAAAAATCCATCCTAAGAGAGAATCAAATGTGGTCCAAATTAGGAGATAATCAAGACCTATCTAACCTTATCACACACCTCCATGTTGGCACACACTTCAAAGACTTGGCATAGACATCTCAACATTCCAAGTCAGATCAACAAACACTTACCATTCTATACATTAAATCCAGACCACAAGTGGTATTGGAGAGATCAGATAAAATCATGTGGATAAGTTTACAAGAATTATATGATATTCAAAAACATTCTCATACACTCCTTTTACAACTTCACACAAAATTATGCTAGCGCAAGAAAATAGACACTAAACCCAACATCTCTTGCAAACCTAGAAAATGATACAAAAGCATCCAAGGTGAAATGATAATCCTGTATCACCAAAAATATTGCTATTTAATTTTTTTAAATTTTTAATAAGGCCTTAGGGGTTACGAGAAAAAATATTTTGATTTGCAAATTTGTAAGTTTCCCTATGGAAAAATTGTAATTGTAATTTAGGTGGAAATTATGCATCAACAAATGCTTCTAAGGCATAAATGAGAAAATATTCCTTTTGGACATCCCATTTCTTGGTGGGGGCCACTAGGGGTTCATGTGATTGCATATTAAATTTCATGAATTTCATACATTTTCATGTTGTTGCATGCCTGTTTTGGAAGCCGTCAGAGCTATCGAGAATCAATGAAGGTGTCATATTTGATCAAGATCATTGGCCAAGAGCTAGGGGTCCATATGAAAGTCATATTTGCAATGAATTATTTTAAATTTTAAATTTTTATTCTTGTAAAAGTGGGGCATGGATTTCAAGGTGGTAATTGAACATTTTTTTTAAACCAATGATGGTTTTCTGCACACATTTTTTATATATTGATGCTTATTTATTTGCAGAAGGTGAATTTTGGAGAAGTTATGCTTACATACCCAGATGCTATCAAAATGAAGCTAGGATGTTAAGTTGTATATGTTTGTATGCATGAAGCCCAAGTTGTAAGGAAACATACGAGCTCCATGTTTATGTAATTCATTTTCAAATTTTTTATATAATATATGTTGTAGTTTTCTCTTCCATGAGATGTGTTTCATGATAATTTTCCACCATCTTGCATAGTGTTTTTATGTGTGTTTGGTTTCAAACTTGGAAGGGAGAGAATACCTTTTCATTAGTGGTATCAAAGAAGGTTATTATGAGTCTATAAATAGAGCACCAAAGAGAGGCAGTTTGTAGTAGGACCTATGAGTTGTGGGTGAAGATCAAAATTCCTTCTAGAGTTTACCCACATGGTAGAGTAAGAGGCATATGCGGTGGAGGTAGAGACCCTCCTAGAGATGAACTTAGAGCCCTTACAAGATAATTTGAAAATTTGCAAGAAGAGATTCATAGAAGAGATGTGCATATAGAGAGGTGAGAGTGAAGATGAAGTTGAGGAGGAATTCAAAGAGGAAGAACATGATCAATTGGATCCTAGAGAAATCAAATTATTGAGAGCTATCTCACAAATTGGAGAGAAGCCAAAGATGAAGGTTTCAAAATTTAGTGGAAGATTGAATCCAAAAGAGTTTATAGTTTGGATTAATGACATGAAGGATTTATTCAAGTTTGAAGAGATTGAAGACCCTCATAGGGTGAGGTTTGCAAAAAAGAAACTAAAAGGGCATGCTAACATTTGGTGGAAGGAAATTCCGCTCAAAAGAGGAAAAAGAGGGAAAGGAAAAATTTATAGATGGGATAGAATGGTAGAGAAGATGAAAAGACAATTTATTCTAGTAGATTATGAGTTGGATCTACTAAAAAAGATGCAAATTTTGAGACAAGGAACAAGAAATATGAAGTAGTACAGAGAAGAATTCCATAAGGTTCTGATTAGAACATGACATTTTGAAGAAAAAAAAGAGAAGGTATCCTATTACATCAATGGGTTAAAGCCAAGCACATAAGAAGAGTTGGTATTAGTGACAATGTACACCATTGAGAATGCATATTAGTTTTCATTGAAAGTAGAAGAAAGATTGAACAATTTTTTTGAGAGAAAACAAAGAGGTAGAGGTCGTGGTAGAAGAAGTGAAGGAAGAAATTATGATGGAAATTAAAAAAATCAAAAGTTTGAAGACCAAGTCAATAGAAAAAAATAGAAATAAAAAAATTCTTACCATCCCAAAGATCAAAATCAAAGAGGTAGAGGAAGATCAGGTAGATAATTCAAAAGAGGTGGCTTTCATGGAACTTGTTTTCGATGTAGGGAGAGGGACATAGAGCATATGAATTCCCCAAAAATCAAGAAAGGACCAATAGGAGACCTAAAAACCATGCTAGAGTAGAAAATGTGAATGAAGAAGATGCATGGTAATCACACTCTTAAGAAGCTAAAAGAGGAGAAGCTTTGATGACTAGGTGAGCCTTGTTGAATGAAGACAATGAACCAATGCAACATAAGAGTTTTTTTAGGACAAGATGAAAATGTGAAGGGAAGGTATGTAGTGTAAGCATTGATAGTGAAAGTATTAATAATTTTTTTTTTTTCTGAAGATATTGTGAGAAAATTGCATCTTGTGAGAAGAAGACACCTGCATCCGTATTAGATTGCTTGGATCCAAAATGATAAAAAACTTTTGGTCAGCGAGAAAATTTTGGTAAAGTTTAAGATAGGAGATTATCTTGATGAGATTTTATGTGATATTATTCCTATGGATGCTTGGCATGTGTTGCTAGGGAGACCATAGAAATTTGATGGGAAAGCCAAGCATAATGGGTATTCTAATACATACTCATTAACAAAGGATGGGGTAAGACATAAGTTGAAGCCATTGAAAGAGGAAATGGGTAAGGTTTGCATCAATGTAAGGATTTGTTTGGTTGATTCTAGGAAGTTTTTAGACGGGATGAAGCATGAGAATGCTTGTTTTTATTTGATTCCAAAAGCTAACCAAGAATTGGTGGAAGATGTTCATGTATAGAAGTTGTATATTTGTTTTAAGAGTTTCCTGATATTATTTTAGATAATGCACTAGAGGGGCTACCAGCTATGAAAAAGATAAGTTGCCAAATTGACCTAATACTAAGAGAAAGTTTTCCTAACAAATCAGCCCACAAAATGCCTCCTATAGAGAGTGAAGAGGTGAATGGGAAAGTGAAAGAGTTGTTGCTGAAGGGATTAATTAGAGAGATCCTAAGACCATGTGTAGTGCCTATTGTTTTGGCACCAAAGAAAGGTGGAGAATGGAGAATGTGCACGGATTCAAGGGCCATAAACAAGATCACTATCAAATACAAATCTCCATTTCTAAGAATGGATGATGTCATGGATTGTTTGAGTGGGGCTGAATACCTCACCAAGATTGACTTGAAAATTGGCTATCATCAAATCCAAATTAGAGAAGGTGATGAGTGGAAGACAACACTTAAGAATAAAAAAGGTTTGTATGAGTGGTTGGTCATGTATTTTGGATTAACCAATGCACCTAGTATGTTTATGAGATTGATAAATGAGGTATTGAAAGAATTTTTGGGCAGATTTGTTATTGTTTCTCTTGATGACATATTGATATTTAGTAACATATTATAAGATAATTTGATGCATATCAGATTTGTTTTTGAAAATTTGAGGGAAGAGAAGTTTCTCATTAACTTGAATAAGTGCAACTTTATGAAGAGGGAGTTGGTATACTTGGGGTTTAGTGTTTTAGGAGAATGACTCAAGATGGATTTGAAGAAGGTGAGAGCTATCTTAGAATGGCCTACACCTAGAAGTGCTATAGAGGTGAGATCATTTCATGGTTTGGAAAGTATTTATAGGAATTTTATTAGAGGTTTTAGTAGTATTTGTGCACCAATAACTGATACCATGAGAGGAGACAAAATGGATTTCAGATGGACTAAAAGGGTAGCAAGAAGTTTTGATTTGTTGAAGGATAAAGTAATGGAGTAGCCTGTTTTAGCACTTCCAGATTTTAGCAAAGTGTTTCAAGTCAATTGTGATGCAAGTGGTAATGTGATTAGAGCTGTCATAAATCAAGAAGGTAAACCCATTACTTACTTTAGTGAGAAGTTAAATGATGAAAAAAAAAAAATATTTAGTCTATGATTAGGAATTTTATGATATTGTGCAAGCATTGAAAAAATGGAGACACTATATTTTTCCTAAGGAGTTTATTTTATTTACTAATCATCAAGCATTTCAATATTTGAGTAGTCAAAGGAAGTTAAATCAGAGGTATGTGAAATGGGTAGAGTTCTTACAAAGTTACACATTTTTTTTAAAGAATAGAAGTGGGAAGTCTAATAGGGTTGCAAATGCATTGAGTAAAAGGCAAGGTTTGTTGATTGAAATGTAGGTTGAGGTTATTGGGTTCAATGAGTTGAAGGAGCTGTATGAAGAGGATCCAAATTTTGGAGAGGCTTGGAAGGCTTGCAAAGAGCCTGTTGCTACTGATAGGACCAAGTGGTTGGATTATTTAATCCAAGATGGTATTTTATTCAAAGGTAATAAGTTGTGTATTCCTAGAATTTCAATGAGAATGAATTTGATTAAGGAAAACCATAGTGGAGTACTTGCAGGATATTTCAGTTTTGATAAAACCATAAAAATTGTTGGAGAGAAATATTGTTGGCTTGAGTTATAGAAATATATCAGAAAATATGTGCAAAGTTGTAGAATTTATTAGGTGGAGAAAGGGACTAGTCAAAACATAGGTTTATATCAGCTTTATCGGTACTTGAGAGGCCATGGGAAGATATTATTATGGAATTTGTTTTGGGTTTTCCAAGGAAAAAAATGGGATATTATTAAATATATGTGGTGGTAGATATATTTTCCAAGATGGCTCATTTCACCCCATGTAAAAAACTAATGATGTTGTACATGTTGTAGAGTTGTTTTTGAAGGAGGTAGTGAGGCTGCATGGTCTTCTAAAGAGCATTGTTTCAAATAGAGATACAAAGTTTGTGGGATAATTTTGGAGGACATTATGGAAGAATCTAAGGATTGATTTGAAATTTTTATTAGCCTACCACCCTCAAATAGAAGGCCAAACAAAGGTGGTGAATAAGGAGCATGGGTAATTTGTTGAGATGTCTAGTTGGAGACAAGCCAAAGGGGTGGGATTTGATTCTACCTCAAGCATAATTTGCATATAAAAAATCGGTGAATAGAAGTATAGGTATGTCACCATTCAAATTTTTTTATGGCAACATCCCAAGATTTGTTTCAGATTTGAAAAATATTGGTAATGTTGATAATTGTGTGAGGGGGAAAAATCATAGAAGTCTAGATGAGATAAACATAATTGAAATAGAATCTAATCTATAATCAAGAACACTAATCTAAGATCTATTCCTACACTTATGAAATGAACAATTAAGAATACTAAATTCAAGAACATGTAAATGAAATGCATAAAAAACAACTGAATTCAATAACAAAACCATTACCCATCTTTTATTGGAGTACATTCGAGAGGATGTGGTTGCTTGTATCATTGTGAAGCCTCCATAGTTCGTGTGAAAAAGCTTGAAGAGTGATGCGTGAATGGTTGATCAAAGGTATGTTGAAGCTCTAACAATGGTGTTTTGGCATTACTTCGTTGTATGAATATGTTGATTCTTCAATCCTTTTTGTGAGGAAAGAGGTTTGTTATATATAAATTGTGATTTGAAATAGACAATCAGGATTAAACAATGTTGAATCAAGATCAACAATCAAAGGTTGTTGAGAGGATTTAGACATGAATGGTCTGTGCAAAGTAGATTTCACAATTTGTGTGATTGAAGAAATAGATTGAATAATACCTGGGATTGAGAAATAGATTGATTTGTTAGGAATTAGATTGATTTGTTAGGAATTAGATTGATTAGTCAGGAATTAGATTGATCAGTTAGGAATAGATTGAGAAATCAGGGGATCATAGTTTGCTCAATCAGCAAAGTGGTTGAGAATGATTAATTAATTAATTAATTCATTTTGGAGTTGAACGTGAAAATCAAGTTTGACTTTTCAAACAAAGTTGGGTTAGTTTGATTTGATTTTTGATAATAATTTGAATAGTTTATTCAATTTATTCAAATTTGGAGGGAACATGAGTTAATTAAATTATTATGATTTAATTTAATTGACTTAGGGGAATCAAGTGATTTAGTGATGTAATTAAATAATTGGTATTATTTAACTAATCAAGATGTAATAAAGTGAGATTAGGACTATATTAAATAAATGTAATTTATTTAATGATTCAAAATGATAAAATGTGAATTAATTAAATAATATTATTTTATTTAACTAATATCAGAAATAGGGCTTTAGGAATTTATTAAATAAATGCAATTTATTTAATTAGTCAAAAATGATGAAAAAGTGAATTAATTAAATAATTTCATATTATTCAATTAATAAGGGAAATTAGGTTTTTTTATGTAATTGATGTGAAATGCAATGATGTTTGATGATAATGATTCCGATGATGTGAAAATGTTGTTTAGTATGTGTGATAGGTGTTAGGTCAATTTTACATGTCTACATTTTTCCCCTCTTTGATACAAAGTATTGGTTGCTTTGTTTCAAAGATTCGATGATAAGATAAAGATTTTGAAAAAAAATTATGCCCCACTGTGCCCCGACGGTCCATGGAATGATGGTAGGACTCTATGCTGCCCCCTCGAGAGGTTGGCAGTTTTTTTTGATTTCATGGTCAGGCTCACAACATTGTTCTATTTCAGTTCAGTTGTGGAGAAGACAAAGAATTAGGTATATAGGTCCCTCGTTGCTTGTTTCAATGTTCTCAGGAAGTGCTAATTTGAATGTAGGAAGGTTCCCTAATTAAAAATTAGGGTTTCGTGGGTGAAAATTAGGGTTTTTGAGGGTTCAAATAGTTAATTAGGGTTCTAATTACTTCATTTGCATTTTGATCCTATAGTGAATTCATGTCTCTAGATTTCCCATTTTGTTAGTTGTCGAGGAGAAATTCATAGGATTTAGGGAGCCCCACATCAGTCGGACTTGGTTTGAGAGTTTGGATGGCCTACAAGTGTCGGTGGCCTAGTATGTACCCTCTCGCTTCTCATTTTCATTTTCTCATGTTCTCATAATTCATGCACGAAGCTCCTTAAGTCAAAAGTGAGGTTTTTAGGTTTTAGTGCCTTTGCATTGGTTTCAACTCATTTTTCAGTTTAGGAAGCTTTCCCTTGTGAGAATTCTATGCACTTGCTTTAGTGTTGCGTATTTGATCTATCTTTTCAATTTTGAATCTCGCATTTGCTCTATGTTTTCACTTTTTATTGCTAGGTTATGTTTTTTGCGCCTTTGTGATAGATTTGCACTCTTGTAAAATTTGCCCTTTTGCATATCTGCACACATGATGTATCTCCTCACTTTTGCAATATTTTCATTGCACTTTCCTTTTCTTATCACTTTTGTATGAAATTCCATCACTCTTGCAAAAAGTTCCTCGCTTTTGACTCTTTTGGAAACTAAGTTAGTTTCTTTTCATCATTTTTTGTTTCATTTTGCATGTTTAGAGGGAAACCCTAACATCATGGGTTGAATGATTGTAGGTGGTCTTGAAACCACAACTAAGGGAGAGATGATCTCAAGATCTATTTGATGTTTTGGAGCTAGATTTCCTAGATGTGGTCAGGCTTCATTATATTTTTTACATGCCTCCCATGTGATCTCACACAATGATGATGACCACGCTTGTGGAGCGGTGGGATTCAAAGACTAGTTTATTTCATTTACCTATAGGAGAGGCCACCATTACATTGGAGGATGTGTGGAGGATTCTCCACATTCCTATCCATGGTGAGATAGTGACATATTATGTTTGATGGGGTACCCGTTCCATGCGACATGTGCTGGGTGTTAGACACTTAGAGCTTCGATATTCTGAGATTGATTTTCCAAGTTTATTGGCGCAAACCTTGTTTTCCTTGTTCTTTGTGGTTTGATTTAAGGGCTAGTTTTTCTCAATAGGAGAGGTCGTCAATTCCTTGTTGGATAGGGTATTTGTATTGAGGGTATGTTTGAGCATGGGAGCATATATGCATGGGGTCATGTCTTATCGCCCACCTCTATAGAGATATGCATGAGGTTGCATATTGGGATTGGAAATCTATTTCCATAAGTGTCTCTCTTTTGCATATATGTGCCTGGGAGCACATTCTAGTTGCTTGTCCTAATGGTATATAGGATTTTACTTTTGGGTATCCATACTCATATCGTTATTGATATTTCTTACATTACACCTTTCTTGGGGATATTTTGTACTAACACTATGTGTTCGACGACATGCTATGTTTTTTTGGAGACCCTATATGGATTGTGAGGCATGGCTGGAGGATCCAGAGTAGGTTGTGTACTATTGGTAGACCAGATGGTTGATTGGTCACTCTTAATCTCTTCTAGAGTGATACTTACCTGATAGACTATGTCGTCAGTTTGAAGAGAGACAAGGTCAGTTTCCTGATACTTATGAGGCTCAATTCAGTCATACCACTAGAGAGGTCTGAGTATGGGGTCATTTGGTAGACAAATATGCTATATGATTGCTACTTTCAATGCTCTTTCACCAATCTGATGGGTTTGGTTGGTTGGTTTAGAAAATCTAGGTACCACTCTCAATTTTGATTAGTGGTGGACACAACATGTGCCATTGAGGTTCACAGATCCTGGGGGTGATCCCACAATCATTAGAGGAGGCGTTACAAGTCGTCATGGGGAGAGGTAGTGTGTTGAGGTTCTTGTAGAGTAGTTGGGTAGGGTTCGAAAAGATGAAGCATAGGGTGATCATTAGGTGTAGGATTAGGGGTAGGTTCCAAGTTCCCCTCCACCACCTAGAGCTGGAGGTATATAGCTAGCTCAGATGACTACTACTAGAGACACAAAGATATTGTGACGATAGGCCACCGAGGCATAGATTGTCATCATTGTCACAGAGTGAGAGAGATTCAAATTAGAAAGAGACTTAGAGATTGGTCGTCATCTCATTGCTGAGACATAGTTACATAGTGTTACTGCTAAAAGGGACAATCTGAGGGTAGAGTGTGACAATTTATGAGCTGAGAAATATCATTTGTTATAGATGTCGACATAATATCAGACTTTGTATGATGCCACTGTTCCTAGGGCTACATGATGTCCATAGTTTGGAGAGCCTAGTGCTGCAAGAGGTGGAGGTGGTGAGTCAAGTGGTAATTTTGTCAAACAACTGGATCCAAATGGTGATCCATAGCATGGTCTATAGAGTCCTCCCTTTTCCACCGAGTAGTGTTGTACTTGATATTTATGATGTTGTTTCTCAGAGACATATTGCAGACATGATTTTTGTATATATATTCACTAGCCCAATGAGGCCTCATATATATGTATCATTTTTTATTATCCTATCATACTTTTTTTCATGTTGATGGTGTACTATGAAATTATCCATTTCTATATATATATATGAGATATAGCTTCTTTGATTCAACTTTATTATGTTTTACGTGATGATCATGGATGAAAATGTATGGTGATGTATGGTTATATGTTTTTTTTGTACTTTTCTGATGTATGCATATGACGTGGATGGATGGATCATACTTTATATCATATGATGTTTTATTATGGATGATCAAATATATCATTTTTGATATATGATGTTTATATGATTGATGTATGTCATTTATTTATGATACATGATGTTTTCATTTCTTTCATTATCATCATGGTATGTATTGACGATATTGTGGATGGTGGATGGATGTGGTACTAATGGATGGATGTTAGTTAGAAGAAATATTTGATGATGGATAGAAATTTGATGTTGTTAGTAGTTAATGATTTTTCTTTCACTTTGCCTCGAGGCTTTTTAGCTTGAATAATCCTATTTGATGTAGCAAATAGATATGATGCACCAGGGTATTAATGAACAAAGTGAATTTGTATCCATTGCATGGACTTTAAATCTACAAAAAAAGAGTATTCTTGTTCATTCCAGACATACAATTTTTTTTTTTAAAGTATATAGTCGTGTTGTGTTAAAAAAAATTCGGACCATTTACACAGAGAGGTATAGAACACCTAGCATGCAACTGCTTCACAAATTGTTTCAACACAACTTTCATACACTTAATGAAGCAAGTATTTGTGATGGTTATATTAAAAAATATCTTACAAAAAGCAAATCAAAATGACACTCAATTTCCCCCATTCCTTCTTCTCTAAATTCTTATGGACATGCTTGAGAGATCCTAAGAATGAGTCAATAAAATAAATAAAAAAGATAAGACTATAAAAAAGATAAAAAATAGATTTGTAGTATCACTTTCCATATCTGTTTGAGGTTTCAAGAGTATTATCCGTTGTTGATCATGTCTATCATAGGATCGGATCCATTAAGGCATATCTCAGGATGTTGGTGACTTGTCAAAAAGATAAGTAGTTGATACTTTGGATTTGTTTTAGTCTGTTTGTAGTCGAAGCTTTGTGATTTTTTTTTTGAAAGTTCTAGCTTTTGATGTTTTCCCTGTTTACTTTTCTGTTTTGTCAAAGGGTGAAGGTGATGATTTGTTTATTATCGGTGAAAGTTTTTTGTAGATTGTGATGATGGAGATGGGATATTTTTTATTTTATAAGTTTTATGATGCTATTTTTGTTGTTTTAGGGGACTAACCTAGGGCGTCGAGGGCTCATCAAAGAAAATCCTTGCCTACGATGTACACATAAAGGCTCGTAGTTCACTTGGTTTGGATGTTTTGACCTTTTCTATTTTGTGACTGTTTTGGGATTTTGTATTTTTTACTATTTTTGGATTTTATATTTTTTTGACTAAGTTGAAACAAAGCATGAAAAAAAACTAAGGGGTCTGACCTAAGGTCTCGAGGGTTTTTAAGCCTTGCCTACATTGTACACACAAAGACCACATAGTTCGACCGTTTGACTCAAAGCATAACTATTTTTGGGATAAACAACATTGATAAGTTGGATTGATATCCCACTTCTATTTCTAGAGGATATGTTGTAGGAAATATACTTGAAATAGTGGTGGGGTTCAAGCAAATGTTGATATCTTAGATTGTTTGAGTGAAGGAATAATCTAATGATGTTGTTTTGTTTTTGATGTTTTTCAAATGTTTTTGATTTTTGTTGTTTTCTGGATGTTTTTGATTTTGTTGTTTTGACCATGAGAGGACGTAAAAAGATCTAATCCATGACCAACTATGGGAAGTTGACCCCAGTTGAAGAAAATACTACTTTTCTAAATCAGTAACAAGCCATGGTTGGATACATGATTTATTATGGGACAAATGGGTGGATGTTGTGGATAGTATTGATAGATAATGATGTGAGTCTTATTCAAACATAGTGCCTATTTTTCAGATTTTCACTATGGAACCTATCCTATTAGTACCATAAAGTGGTTTTCACTCAAGGAATGTTTTATTTCTCTTTACTATTTTTCTTGATTTTATAATTTGCCTTTTTTTTTTGTCTTTTTATCATTTTTCCTAGGGCATTATGATGTGCTTCATGTGTATAACTTCTTAAGGTGGTGGTGTAGTCATGGTAAGAAGGGTCCTCAAAGAGAACAAACCAAAACATGCAAAAAGAGTAACACAACAAAAGAACACAATTTATGGAGGCAAATGCAGATGCAGACATTCTCATTATCTGAAATATTGATTACATATAGTCGGCCACATCCAGGCTTACAGATTTGGCACACAAGCCTGATTACAACATGCTCAAAATATAGTTCTCATACATGCGAGTGAAATCCTATAGATCGGATCTAATATACAACATGTCCTTCATAATAATCTATTCCCTCTACTAATGATTCAATACTAGCTTTATATCATATCCGAGAGTCTAGAGACATCCGCATCAGCCAAAGATCATTACAATCTCCAATGAGGAAAAATGTAATGTGTGCAAGGACAGGTCGGCCTCAAATCTGAAATTCATCCACGGTAGATGCGTATGATGAAGTGTGGACCTAAGTGTAAGGTCAGGGACACTTCATGGAACAAATATAAACACACCATGAGGATCCGCAAGTCATGGGAAGGGTCTACGATCGATCCAACTAGCCATTAGGTTTTGAAGTTATTTCGGGGCCAGCCTCAAAACTGTCACATACGCTGAAAGAGACAACTCGCTAGAAGAAGATCCAAATGAGCTGAAAACTTGGAAAACGAAGATTGAACATGTCCACAATGAAGTCCTTGGTATGCATGATCTGGCGAGAAAACATGAAGAAACACCAGATCTATCAACTTGAACAGGTACAGAATAAGAACAAAATTGAAAGGAAATATTTTTGGTTGATGCAAGATTGCAAAGAACCAAGGATTCTCCTGCACTAGAAATCTATGGTTAATGAAAAGTGAGCCTATCACTTTGTTGGGGCCAAAGGAAAACCAATACGGTCTACCTTAGCCCAAGAAATCCAAGAATAATCCTCCACTAGTCTACCTTTCCACTTCAGAAGATATTCTTTGTACTGTCTTCCATGAGTCTTTATCCCATCTCTGACATCCAAAACTTTGTCTATCTTATCTAATTGCTATTGAGGAAGCTATTCTTCCAACTTCATCTTACTATCCCTACTGGATTTTACTTCATGGTACTAATGTAGTTCTGCAATGTTGAATATAGGTGTTATACTCATGCCATATGGTAACTCCATTTCATATGCATTCCTTGGGTAAAATTTCTTCAATATCCTACAGGGTCAAAACTTCCTCATCTTCAATTTACTATATGTTCCAATTGGAAATATTTGTTTCCTCAAGTACACCATCACTTCATCTCCAACTCCAAACTCCTTATGTCTCCTCTTGTCATCTGCTTTCTCCTTATACTTCTGGTTCATGTTCTCCAAATGATGCTTCACTTGAGCATGCAATGTCTTCATATGTTTTGTGAATTCTTTTGCTTCTACACTCCTCTTATTTTCCTTACTAACGTCTCTTAGCTCTGATATACCTCGATGATGAACTCCTGTAAAAATCTCAAAAGGGGTCTTTCTAGTACTCCTATTCACTGAATTATTGTAGGAAAAATCTACTTGTGCTAGGAATAGATCCCAACTTACGGTCTTCTCTCCAACCAAACATCTCAGTAAATTTCCCAAAATTTGGTTCATTACCTCTATCTATCCATTTTTCTGCAGGTGAAAAGTAGAACTAAACTTCAAATCTGTTTTCAACTTCTTCCAAAGTGTCCTCCAAAAATAGCCAAGAAACTTTGTATCTCTATCTGAAACAATAATCCTATGTAATCCATGCAATCTAACCACTTCTCTAAAGAAAAAATCTGCTACATGTACTACATCCATTGTCTTCTTACAAGGTATGAAATGTGCCATCTTAGAAAATCTGTCCACTACCACAAATACCAAATCATTACCTCTCTGTGTCTTAGGAAAACCAAGTATAAAATCCATACTAATATCCTCCAATGTCCTTTTGGGATTAGTGGATTATACAATCCAACATTGTGACTACTTCCTCTTGCAACTTGACAAAATCTGCAACTCTGCACAAATATCGTTACATCCTTATGAATCTGTGGCCAAAAGTAGTTCTCACTCACCAATGCTAATATATTTTCGATTATACTGCCAAGGCCTTCCCAAAAAGATATGGCATATATCCATGGGCATAATATCACATAAAAATTCATCATGGCAGTTTCCGATCTTCAATTTCACCAAACATTGTTCACTTACCAGTATTTTATGCTCATCTTGAATCCATGGTATCTAATAGGGTTTAGGGTGTTTCAACCTTTCCAACTTCAATTTGGTTACCATTTATTTAGAAGCCAAGTTCTCTAAAATTCCACTATCAATGATCACTTTGCGACATTTACCAACTACCTTACATATGGTCCTAAAAAAATTATTTCTCTGCAATGTTTCTTTCTTCAATTCACTTTGATACAATACTCTCCTATTCACAAACACCTCTCCTTCTGGTTGATTAGATGATCTAGCATGATCCTCCTCAACAAGGGTTGTTCTCCTATTGTTCTCAGTATTTCTACTTGACTCTCCTTGTTTTCATTCAAAGGATCTATGTCCTTCTCCACCGTATTTAAAACAAGTTCCCCTAAATACTCTTTTCTCTTGTCCTCTTTCATATTTTCTATACCCTTCATTTTTGTAGCCACCATATCCTCCTCTTCTATAAGAGTTTCCATCATCTCTTCAGTATGAATTTTCACTCTTATTGACCTCCTTATTCTGATCTACAAAGGTTCCTCTTCCTCCTCCAGTAAATATTCTTCCTCTCTGAAATCTTCCACCTCTTCTTCTCTATCTTTGTTCATGTCTTTTATTCAGCTTCTCCTCTTCTTTTGGGGCACAGTGGTATGCCTCTTCCACACTCAAAAACTTAATCAAAATGATCTCATCCTGAATAAATGACCTCAAACCATTAAAATATCTGGCTACTTGTTCAATCTAATCCTCTGAATGTCTAGATCTGATATTCAACTTATAGAATTCCTTCGTATACTTTGTCATGCTTGATTCTTTCTGCTTTAGGTTCTGCAATTTCTTGAACAAACTAATCTGATAATCTGCAGGCATAAATTTTGTCTTCAATTTATTCACCATCTGATCTAATGATATTATCTTCTCCTTTCCTTTTCTTTGTCTATCTGTCTGCAAATGTTCCCACCAAAGGGATGCATTTCCTCTCAATTTTGTACAGGAAAATTTCACCTTCTTATCATCTAGAATATCTTTAAAATCAAAGTATTTCTCCATTTCTATTATCCAATTCAATAATTTGTCTGAATCTAAATTACCATTATAGTCCAGTGGATTGAAATGTGGCTTAGTGTTTACTCTGGTTAGGGCTCTTATGAACCTCTCTTCTCCCTAATCAAGGCCAGGTTGCTCTTCTCTTGCAACTTATTCTTGTTCTTCTACTTCTTCATCAGTTACATCATCAATTGGTCGGCCTCTTCTCTGGGCCGTTTCAACCGCTTCTAATCTGGAAAAAATTCCTCTCAACATTTCCATTATAGTAGGGTCTACATTTTCCCTACCATTTATTCTTCCTGCCATCTTTACACAAGTCCTCTATAATTGCAGATCGGATCCTTAATCCACCACCCTACAACAAATCTTCAATAGGACTGCACAACTTCTAACAATCTCACAAGGAATAAATCACACTCTAATACCAATTGGTGCAGTCACGGTAAGGAGGGTCCTCAAAGAGAACAATTTGAACCATGCAAGAAGAGTTACACAATAGAAGCAACATAATTTATGGAGGCAAATGTAGATGAAAAAATTCTCATTATCTAAAATATTGATTACATATAGTCAGCCACATTCAGGCTTACAGATTCGACACACAGGCCTGATTATGACATGCTCAAATTATAGTGCTCATACATACAAGAAAAATCCTATGGATCAGATCTAATATACAACATGTCCTTCATAATAATCTATTCCCTCTACTAATGATACAATACTACATTTATATCATATCCGTGATTCTAGAGACATCTGTGTCAGCCAAAGATCATTACAATTTCCAATGAGGAAAAATGTAGCGTGTGCAAGAACAAGTCGGCCTCAAATCTGAAATTCATCCACGGTAGATGCTTATGACAAAGTGTATACCTAAGTGTAAGGTTGGGGACACTTCATGGAACAAATCTAAACACACCGTGAGGATTCGCAAGTCATAGGAAGGGTCCAAGATCCAAATGATTTGAAAACTTGGAAAATAAAGATTGAACATGTCCACAATGAAATCCTAGGTACGCATGATTTGGAGGAAAAATATGAAGAAACACCAGATCTATCAACTCGAACATGTACAAAATAAGAACATAATTGAAAGGAAATATTTTTGGTTGATGCAAGATTGCCAAGAACCAAGGATGCTCCTGCATCAGGTGGTTATTGTTTAACGATTCAACTACAAGTTCTCCTTTAGATGTAGCCAGCTTATAGGTCCCAAATCTATATCTTGTTGTGATGACGAATGGGCCCAACCATTTGGGTTTAAAATTTTCCTTTGCCATCCTGATTTAGTTGAACCTTCTGATTCCCCTTGAGGACCAAGTCACTAATTTGATTTTTTTTGTCTTTGATTTTCTTGTTATAGCTTCATTTGAGCTGATTCTAATAAACCTATAGATGGTTTAACATGCTCAAACACCTTTCATCTAGGAGCTCTAATTAATTTAGCTTGGATACATTGTATTATTCATTGTTGACCATGCCTTTTAATGAGATTCACAATGAGAGGATTTTGACCTCGATAGGTAAGACAACCTCTGATCTATAGATGAAGGAAAATGGTGTAGCACTTGTAGGTATTTGGATGCTTGTTTGGTAATCGTATAGGGATAGGTTTAGCTACACATTATAATCATGACATACTTCATTAACATTATTTTAAAGTATTTTCAATATGGTTTTATTAGATGCCTCAACCTGACCATTTCCTTGGGGGTAATAGGGCGTGGAAAACCTATTTTGGATAGAAAATTGGGAGCAAAGTTGTTGGATATCCTGATTCTTGAATGGGGTTCTCTTGTCCGTTATTATCATTTGGGGAATTTCATACCTACAGATTAGATAATTCAAAATGAATTTTGATATCTATTTTCTTGTGATATAGGTCAATGGAATTGCCTCTATCCATTTAGTGAAATACTCTGTTGCTATGATAATAAAATTGTTCCCATTAGATGAAGCAGGTGAAATCTTACCTACCAGGTCTAATCCCCATTGCGAGAAAGGCCATGGTGTTGTGATGGGTCTCAAATCCTATGTTGGTGCATGAACTAGGTCACTGTGCTATTGGCATTGATGACACTTTCTAGAATATTGAATGTATTCATGTTCCATGGAGGGCCAATAAAAGCCCATTTTGAGTAGTTTTTTTGACTAGGTTAGGTCTGCTAGAGTGGGACCCACAAACACCTTTGTGTACCTCTTGTAAGGTTGTTTGTGCTTCTTCTGTGTTAAGACACAAGAGTAACATACCATCTAGTTTATAGTAGTATATGGTATCTCTTAGGATTGTAAATCGGGAAGTCCTATGGGTGAAGGTCTTGTTTTGAGTGGTCATTAGGTCGAGTGGTATGATACCGTGCTGGATGTAGTCAAAGGTATCTTGGTACCATGAGGATTTAGAAAAAAACAACACATGCTAGTTCTGATTCTAGGATGTCGAATATAGGTACAAGCAATTGTTTAATGAGGAACTCATACTTAGGAACATTATGTGGAATATCAAGCAGTGAGCCTATTGCTTCCATTGCATCAAAAACTCTATTGTTGATATGAGGAATCTTATCAAAGGTTATTGTGACAAAATATTCCTTGAAGTTTTCCACCATCCTTTTATACGACATCAACTTGTTGTCTTTTGTCTAGTATTCATTGTTCACCTATCTGATCACTAGCTAAGAATCTCTGAAGACCTATAGCTCTTTTATTCTCTATTCTATAGCCATTTTGAGCCCTGTGATAAGAGCTTCATATTCTAATATATTGTTCATGCATGGAAAAGTGATCCTATATGTCTTGGGTATAATATCTCCCTATGGTGTGAGAAATAGAATACCTACTCTAGAGCCATGTTGAGTGTTGGATTTGTCAAAGTATAGAATCCAATGGCCTATCTATTCTATCATTAAGATACTCTCATCTAGAAAGTCCACTATGAGAGGTTTGTGATCGTCTATGGGTGCTTTGGTCAACTAGTCTACTTTTATTTTCCCCTTGATGGATCTTCTATCCACATAATCTATATCAAATTTTCTCAGGATCATCACCCATTTGGAAATTCGACCTATTAGGACTGCTTTTGCTAGTAGGTACTTGAGTGGGTCTACTTTTCAAATCAACTTTACCTTTTTGTTTAAGATATAGTTCCAAAAATTTTGTGTCACAAATACGACTGAGAGGCACACTCTTTCTATGGGTGAGTAACTCAACTTGTAGCCCGCCAGTGTTCAGTTGATGTAGTAGACCGCTCTTTCTTTGTTGTTATCATCTAGCTCGGCTAGGAGAGCTCCTAGCACTGCTTGTGTGGTAGACACATAGAGCACAATTTCCTTGTCTAGGATAGTCGACATGAGAATAGGAGGAGTAAGTAGGTAATCCTTGACTTGTTGTAATGATTGGTCACATCTTCCATTCCACTTGAAGGTGATATCCTTGTGTAGAAGATGAGTGAAGGGGTGAAATTTGTTTTCCAATTGTGTGATAAATCGATTGATGGACTACAACTTCCCTATAGAATTCTTTGTTGTTTTAGTGTTTTTGGTGGAGGCATCTCTAGTATAGATTTTAATTTTGTAGGATCCAATTTGATCCCCCTTCTTGAAACTATGTACACTAATAGCTTTTCGGATGTTACTCTGAACACGCAATTCTTAGGGTTGAGTCTCAGATTATATTGTTGAAGCCGATCAAACACCCTTGAAAGATTTTTCTAAGTGATCTTCCCTTTTGATAAAATTTGTTAGAATATCATATCATCCACATACTCTTCCATGATGGCGTGTACCATATCATGGAATATGGCTTTCATTGGTCTTTGATATGTTTCTCTTGTGTTCTTTAGGCCAAAGGGCATTACATTCTAGCAAAAGGTCCCCCAGGCACAAGTAAGGTCTATTTTGTATTGATCGTTTGGAGAGATATTTATCTAGTTATATTTGGAGAAACCATCCATTAAGGATAGAATCTCATTCCTTGCTATTAGATCCATGTTCATGTCGATAATTGGAAATGGAAAGTCATCCTTTGGATAAGACTTGTTCAGGTCTCTGAAATCTTTGAAAATCCTTATGCCCCCAATAGGCTTTGATATTGGTATTATATTTGATATCCATTTTGGATAATTGATGGGTCTAATAAAACCCACATCTAGTAGTTTCTTTATCTCTACCTTTACCAATAACGCTATCTGAGGATGCATTTTTTTGAGTTTTTCCTTGATAGGCTTTGTTCCATGGACTATAGTTACATGATGTACCACTAATGCTAGATTTAGTCCAGGAATGTCATAATAGGTCCAAGAAAAATTTACATTTCTATCATTGATGAATGTTGTGAAATTTTATTTCTCTTTGGGATCAAGTGATGCTATGTGGTATGTGATTTTTTGGATTCTCTATAGTGCCAAAATTTATAGAATTTTCTTCTTCTACTAGAAGTGTTGATCTTTCTTGGTACTTAAATATGGGGAGATTGAACCCTCCATATTTAGGTTCCTCTGGGAGGTTTTCACCTTCGGATGCATCCTTTATTTTCTTCTTTTCTAGATCTGATAGAGCCACACTGTGGTTTTCTCTAGGGTACCTCACTTTGATCTTTATATTTTCCTTTTCATTTTTGCGAATAGAAAGTTTAATCTCTCCACCAAAGTATGCATTTTGTTCAAGATCCATGATGAAACCTGCTTTTTAATCTCTTGCTGGTATGTATGTTCGAAGTCCCATGAACTTTATGATTGCCTCATCATTTTGGAATTGATCCAAAATAGGTGTATGTTGTTTTTGGTCCCAATCTATTAGTTGTGAGTAACAGAGTGGGAGGCTATCATCCTGGTCCGCAAAGCTTACGAAATTTGAAATGGTCAGTATGGCTCTGGTATCTTTTCCCCACTGGTTGTCTAAGTCATCATTACTAGAAGTGGGGGAGCTATATCTAGTGATAAATGAAGGAGAGTCCCATTCATATTCATTACAGTCCATTCCAGACTGATAATAGATATTGGGAATGGTTTTGATAAACTGGAGAGGGAACCTATCAATGCTAAAGATGTTGAATAAGTCTTCGATAGGTAAATAGTTGTCCATGATATGGTAGATATCCATTTCCTTAATGCTACTAGAAGTTTCTTGTTTTTTAAATGAGGTTCGTCCAGTTTTTGGAGTAACCATGTCTTTTGGCTCATAACCTAGTCCCGTATTTTTCTCTTTGTTCCACTATGATAGGCTCCCACCTACCTTTTTTGTATAGCCTGAGGCCACCTATTCCACTGTATCCCATCTATTCAACTAGCTAGTAGCCTTTACTACTGTGGTCTATTAGAATGGTTTGCATTAGTTCTAGCTCTTTTTGGTCCTCTTTGTAAATCAAGGATGAGAAGTCCTTTTTGAATATCTCATCATCTTTCATGTCTCCCCACTTGGTGACAATTATGGGTTTGGCTATCATTTGCACTATTTGAGAAGGCTTGATCTCTTTGCGACCTCCATATATTTTAGGTGTTGGTTGGAGCATACCAATACAAAATTCTTGGTTAAAGTGGTAATTTCCATTACCCCTATCAAGTACTTGCACCTTGGTTTGCATTTTCATTTTCTCACTTGATGCAATCTTGATTGAGGTTGATGGTAGTGTAGAAGGGTCAACATACACGAATGAATGGAAGGCTATGTCATTGCTAGGTATGCATTGGATCTTATTATAATTTTCTAACAAGTTTTCACACAAATGGAATGGCTCAGGATCAACATATAAGGTCAATTATTTTCCTTCATGAGGAAACATTGGGCATTGGTGGAAGGTGGAAGGGACTTCTTGTAATGCGTGAATCCAAGGGCATCCTAGGAGTAGGTTATATGGAAATTCAAGGTCAAGTACTTGACATGTAGTTTACATGGTGTCTAGTCCTATCTGCATTGGTACCCTAATAGTTCCTTTATAATTCCTTTCAATGTCATCATAGGACCTTATGGTGATACTCCTTGCTTTATCTATCACATCATCAGAATACCTCGATTGTTTGATGAATTTCAAGGTACAAATGTTTAGACCTACACCATTATCTATAAGAACTCACTTGACCATGTTCTTGTGGACACCAAACTCTATGTATAGGGCTTCGTTGTGGAACAT
This sequence comes from Sequoiadendron giganteum, assembly GCA_007115665.2. Taxonomy (NCBI): domain Eukaryota; kingdom Viridiplantae; phylum Streptophyta; class Pinopsida; order Cupressales; family Cupressaceae; genus Sequoiadendron; species Sequoiadendron giganteum. The sequence goes on along the minus strand of CM021106.1, from coordinate 337,178,558 downwards.
CCTTTGGGGAAGATCTTTCTCACAAAAGACTAAATGATTGCTGGCCATGATTTTTCCAACCATGGTTTGGAACTGATTTGGATCAAGATCATTGGGGACTAGCACTTCTAATGATTTTTCAAGTATTTCCCTATGTGTGGGTGATGGTTTTAATAATTCTAGGATTGAGATTAAGGCAAGAGTCCTCTTCAGCTGGTCTACAATGCTGTAGTCATTTGATGCCTTAGTTGTAGGGTTGGGTGGGGCTCCTTATATTGTAACTCTCCCTCAATGGGTAGTTAAATTGTAGTTATTCTATTGACCTCGTATAATGACTACATTCTCCCTATTGTCATCCATTTATGAGAGGTTTTCTAAAACCGTGTCACCATATGTGTAATTAGCATTGTGGTACTCTTTTTCTTTTCCTTTATCATTCCTTTTAGTGTGGTTCATTATTGGGTTCGCGTATATTTGAAGGTCCTTGTTCCCAAAACAATGTTCAACATCTACTTCTCCTTTGTCTATCAAGTCTTGGATGATGTGTTTGAGTCGCATGCAATTGTTTATCGCATGTCCTTTGATTTTATGGAATTTGCACAAGTATTTCTTATTATACCATATTGTCTTGAAGCTAGGTTCCTCATAGTTCGTGCGATCATTCACCTTGATGAGGTTTTTATCTACTAGTTTATGCATGACTATTTCAAATGACTCTCCTAGTATTGTGAACTACCTTTTGGGTTGATCATATTGTCTCTATGGCCCTCCTTGATTTATTTGTTGGTTGACTACCTAATTGTTCTTAGGATAGGCAATTTGGTTGTTTTATGTACTATTTGGAATGTAGGTGGTTTGTGCCACTTGCAATTTATTTTGAGGTACATTTTGTGCATGCCATAGGGTTCTTATGTCAACCACTCCATCATTTGTAATGTTCTTTTTATTTTCCTAGATTTTTGGTTTATCATTTGAACTAGAGGGACTATATTTTGAGTTGGTCAACTTAAGGACTCCCCTTGCTATGAGGGCTCTCTCAATATGTAATCCCTTTTCAATTATTTATTCAAAGTCTATAGGAAATAACATAGTGAGTTGGTAGTTGATCTCTGGTAGGAGATTTGAGATGAAGATGTCTACCAACTCCTTGTTGGGAATGAGCCATTTGCATCAACTAGCTTATTTCTCCATGATTGTAAGTAAGAGGTAAATGACTCTCCTTGACTCTATTTTATTGTGGATAAACTTGTGATGGTGACTTCTTGATCTATGTTGAATTAGAATTGAATTATGAACTTGCTAGATATTTTGTCAAAGGTTTTAATTCATGGTGATAGATGGGAAAACCACTCCATAATATAATCTGTAAGGCTACGTGGAAAGAGCCTCATGAGTTAAGCATCATTTTTCTGTACCTCCATACATGATACTAAGAAGTATCATACATGATCTATTGGATCCCTCTTCCTTTGTATTTGTCAAACTTGGTTATCTCAAATTTTCTTGGAAAAGGTAGTGCAACGATTGAGTAATCAAATGGGAATGGACATATTTCTTGAAGGATGTAGGTCTTCTTCATTTTACCAAGCCACATTTCTGATATTTTCTATTTCATCACCTCTAGTTGTAGTTCCATCTCTATTTTTGGTACCTTTGTTTGCAAGTCTTGTGTGTAATAGCCTTGTTGTCCTACATGATTTTGTCATAAGTTGGATACAACGGGGGTGTCAGACCTTGGTAGCTATTTTGAACACAGAGCAAGTTAGGTCCTTGTTGTGTGTAAGGAGGGTTAGCTCCTTGTTGCTAGGATGAAGTATACTAAAGGCTACCCTATTGATGCATAAGCCATATGTTGTTGGTAGGAGGAATTGGTAGGAGTGCCCTGTGGCACACCTGGTTATTGATATGAACTATGTTGAAGGTTTCCCTAATGGTGCATTAATGGTTACCTTATTGATGGGATGATTGAAGAAGGGTTCCCTATGGAACACCTTGTTGCTAGGGTAGACTATATTGAAGGTTTCCTTGATGGTGCATTAGCAGGTTTCCTTGTTGATGGGATGATTGAAGAATGGTACCCTAAGACACAGTTTTTTGTTGAGACAAACTATACTAAAGGTTTCCCTAATGGTGCATTGGAGGGTTACCTTGTTGATGGGATGACTAAATAAGAGTGTCTTGTGGCACACCTTGTTGTTGGGATAGAATATACTAAATGTTACCTTGTTGATGCATTAGCAAGGCACCTTGTTGGTAGGATGAATTGGGAAGGGTACCATGTGGCACACCTTGCTGCTAGGATGAACTGTACTGAAGGTTTCCTTGATGGTGTGTTGTCTGGTTACCTTGTTGATGGGATGACTGAAGAAGGGTTCCTTGTGGAACACCTTGTTGCTAGGAATAATATGGAAGGGGACCATGTGGTCCACCTTGTTGGTGGAAATGACTTGGAAAGGGACCCTATGGTCCACCTTTTTGATGGTATTGATATGGAGGGGGATGCTATTGTCCACCTTATTGATGGTACTGTGTGTTTTGGGAAGGTCGACATTAAAAATGTTTTGAGGTACATATTATCCAGGAGGTGGATTGTTGTTTTATGGTACATATTGGGATGAACCTCCTTGATACTGGTGTGCCACTATTACTTGTTCAATCCAAGTTGGTTTTCTATACAAGGGGTTTTCCTTGGTTTGACCACTATTTTGTGATAATACAGGTGGCATTTTGGCATTTATGGGGGTTCGGTTATCTATCTCAAAATAGAGTCATACCCTAAGGGAATAAGATTAGGATCATTGAGGGCCTCCACATTAAAATCTACTGGTAGTTTAGCACCACTCTATGACAACTTAAATAACTATGAATTTCGGTCCTTTCTCAACAATTTGTCCATTAATTTGAGCACTTTTGGGTTGTTGGAATGCTCAAATATTTCCTCATCATTTATCTCCTCCTCAATATCTACCTCCTCTATGATTACTCTTTTTGGGTCATGGTTTTTTTGTTCTCACTTCTTGTGATTTCTGGTTTAGCTCTTCCTCACTGAATGTGTCTCTGTACATAGGTCTCTTTTGGGGTGTTTCAAGGTCACTTGGCGTATAGTCCCATGGGCCACCTTCATCATTTGTGGTGTTTGGTGGTGGGATGTTGGTGTTGTTATCACTTGCTTCCATGTTATTCCTATGTTGTGATCTTGTAGTTGTCATAAACAAATACCAAGATTTTGTGAATGTTTTTCGTGACCCATAGCTATGGAATAAAAAAGTACTTTTTTTTTTTTTGGCTTTTCCGTTTTAAGGGAAATGAAAGTTCCTTTTGTTTTTGGATATTTAGTGCATTAGATATAAGGGTGGTTGGCCCATTGAAAATAGAAATAGAAATGGTCTAGTGTATTTTGATGGGTGTAGTATCTTCTCAAGATGTACACTTTGGCGAACTTTAGGCTAGGGTAGTTATTTGAAAGTCATAATATAGATTTCCACTTAAGGATTTTTCTCTTATCGTAGATCATGAGGGGTGTATATCTATTCCATGCAAGAGGTGGTAACATGGGACTTTCGACTCCTAGTTCTACTTTCTCTTCCTCTTTGTCTAAGATTTTTGTTGTGTTTCTCCACTAGTTGGGTGTTTTGTTCTTCTCAAATATGAAGGTTTTTAAACTTCTAATGATATTAGTTTGTTCACCTTCAATGTGTGTGAGACTAGGTTGTAGTATTGGTGGTACAAGGTTCAATTTTTGAACTAGAGCAATTGGTCACCAAATGGTCATACAGTGAAATTGTGGATGTTTTGATATGGTTTGTTATGAAGCTCAAGACCCTAGGGTTTGAGTGTTGTTTGGGGTGATACTAATTTTGGAACTCAAAATACTGAGGGGATTGGATTGATATGTCACTTATCCTTCTAGAGGATATGTTGCAGGAAAGCTTACTTGAACTATCTGCGAGTTCCAAGTAACTGTTGATATCTTAGAAGTGTGAGTGAGGGAATAATCCAGGTTTGTTTGTTTTGATTTTGATTCCAAAAGTAGGATGGTGTTGAGAGTGGATGAAGGATTATATGACATATAATTTTCCAATTAATTTTTTCTAACAAGGATCCTCTAAGCAACTTTAGTTTGTTTTTCCTAATCTTCAATAGGATAGAGCAATAGCTCCGATTTCTAAGAAAAGACACCAAACTATGAGAAAGAGTGCCCAGATTTATCAACTATGGCCTAGAATGTGTCAAGTGACTGGGTTTTTGAGAAGCAAGTGTGAGATGGAATGGAAAGTGTGGATTTTGTTTGTTTCTATCAAATGTGGTGACCACTTAGTCAAAAAGTGACCTTTTCTGACAAGTACGAGTAGATTATTGGCAAGTGTGCTAGTTTCTAGGAAACAAGTGTGAGAAAATAAGAGCAAGTGCATGGGTTCCACATCAAGTGCACAGTTTCTATCAAATGCAACTGATTTTCATCAGTGGATTTTTTGGGACAGAGAGAAAATGCAATTCATTTTTAGCAACTATGGTAGAAAATGGGGCAATTGCATTGGAATTTTGTGCAAAGGCAATCTGTGTGTGTTTTGTTTCCAGTTCGAGCAATATTTCTCTAGATTTTTTTATAAGTTTAAGTTGTTTTTTTTTTCTCAATTTCTCTGTGTTTGGAGTATGGAAAGTGATACAACAACACTGGACTGACTCAAAAAGCATGGACTTGTGTGACCTTCATTTTTGTGGCTTTAAGTTGTGAAATCATGATACCCAAGCCATAGTTTCTAATGTTTACTTTTATTTAATGCAGTCTAAAATAAAAGCCAAAATATTTTGAAACCTTAAAGGAAATCCTTTCAAGGAGTGCAAATATAGGGCTTCTTTCAAAAGCATACACTTAGTCAAAGGCTTTGTGATTCAACCATCATGTTTAGTGTTTTTTTGGATGTATTCTTTTTAGATCAAGCACAATGTTTGATGTCAAATTTTTTTTTGAATGTTTTTGACAAGTTTAACATAAACAAAAAATTACAACCCTAGAGATAGAGAACATTCTTTTAGGTAGGCCTACCTCTTTCCCCAAAGGGAAAATTTTACATGCAACTTATGGTGCGGGCCTGAAGTCATACTTGGCAAGTAACTTCTCGGAAGTGAATTCTGATGCACCACTTTCAAAGAATGTTTTGGATAAAAGGGTAGCTTCTACAAACATTTGCCTCTTAGTACTGTTTTGGGGTTATGAGTTTTAGTTGTCTATACATGCGATATTTTTCTCAATTAAGAGGCCTCCTAGCCTTTGCAAGTTTATATGTATCACACAGATGCTAGTGGAGAAAAACGTCGGTATAAAACAACATCAACTAGCAGATGAGAACTTTCCTCATACCCACAAATATTTATATAGCGTTCCAAAATGAGAGTACCACTTGGGTTGCCTATGAGTTCTTTGGTGTGGGTTGTGTCTCAATAGGAAAGCCCTATAAAGGTATTCTTTTGAAAATAAATAATGCGAAGCTCAAGATGTTTTTTCTCACCCAAGATCACTAAAAGGTGCGAGGGGAGAAGACAACCATCTAGCTTGCCAAACACTGAATGCACAAAATAAAATTCATAGCAATTTGATTATTTTTAAGCACCTTGAGCAGTACTATCCCCAAGATAATGTGTGAAAAGAATAACAATGATTATTTTTAATTGACCCAACATGAAGTATTTGGGATATTAATCACTTAAGGTCGCAAAGGTGTAATACAAAAAAATGATTTATTCACTTTTAAGCCCAAAATTTGAGTGTTTCTATATTGATACTAGTCTTACTTGTTAAAAAAAAACAAATGCGAGCGAATATTAACAAAAAGAAATCATTTTCGTCATTTGTGTTGTTCTTTTTAAGCACCAAATAAAAATTCTCTAACTATGAAAACTTGGAAAGAGTTCATTTTTAGAGCACCCAGATTGAAATGTGTGGTTTGAAGGGTTCTTTTTTTCAAGCACTAAAATGAATATTCCTAATTTAGAAAGTTTTGAAATGGTTTATTTTGGATCACCAAAAATGAAGTGTTCATTTGTGTTGTTCCTTTTAAGCACCAAATAAAAATTCCTAATTTAAGAAAGCTTTAAAATTGTTCATTTTAGAGCACTTAAAAACAAAGTGTGTTTTTTGTAGGTTCTTTTTAAGCACTAAATGGAAATTCCTAACTTTAGAAAGCGTTGAAATGGTTCATTTTAGAGAACTTAAAAACAAATGTGTTTTTATTTTTATGCACCAAAATAAATAGATTCCTAACTTTAAAAAGTAAAAAGAAATCAAAGCTATATTTGATCGTTCGTCTTCCCTATAGAAAATGTGTTAGTGGTTTCTTGATCCTGCATGCACAAATGTTAATACTTGTCACACATTCAAATCAGGCATCTATTAGTGTAAAAATCAAATTTTAGTTGGCAGATCTCAGACACAAGTTGTTTAGAGAAAAAGCACAGAAAAACTAGCAAATGCACCCTCTTTCAGAGAGAAAAAGTGTAGAAAAACTGCAAGTGCGTCCTCTATCATTAGTCAAATGCGTTGAAAAAATGAAAATATGTAGGTTTCAGGGTCGAGTGCACAAAATATTTGATAGGAAAATGCGGAATTTTTTGGAACAATGCGCGAATTTTTTTCAAAAGTGCTTCCGAAACCTGCAACTTCAATTTAAACTCATAAAACCATTAGTATTTAGGATCGTGGTCCCACCGAGTGTGCCAAAATGTGTGAGGCAAAAAATCATAGAAGTTTAAATGAGATAAAAGTAATTGAAATAGAAACTAATCTATAATCAAGAACACTAATCTAAGATCTATTCCTACAATTATGAAATGCACAATTAAGAATACTGAATTCAAGAACATGTAAATGAAATGCATAAAAAAAATTGAATTCAATAACAAAACCGTTACCCATCTCATATTGGAGTATATTCATGAGGATGTGGTTGCTCGTGTCACTGTGAAGCCTCCATAGTTCATGTGCAAAATATTGAAGAATGATGCGTGGATGGTTGATCAAAGGTATGTTGAAGCTCTAACAATTGTGTTTTGGCATTGCTTCGTTGTCTGAATAAGTTGATTCTTCGATCCTTTTTGTGAGGAAAGAGGTTTATTATATAGAAATTATGATTTTAAAAGGATGATCAAGATTAAAAAATGTTGAATTAAGATCAACGGTCGAAGGTTGTTGAGAGGATTTAGACATGAATGATCTGTGCAAAGTAGATTGCACAATTTGTGTGATTGAAGAAATAGATTGAATAATCCGTGGGATTGAGAAATAGATTGATCTATTAGGAATTAGATTGACCAGTTAGGAATTAGATTGATCAATTAGGAATAGATTGAGAAATCAGGGGATCATAATTTTCTCAATCAGGAAAGTGGTTGAGAATGATTAATTAATTCATTTTGGAGTTGAACATGCAAATCAAGTTTGAATTTTGCAAACAAAGTTGCATTAGTTTGATTTGATTTTTGATAATAATCTGAATAGTTTATTCAATTTATTCAACTTTGGAGGGAACATGAATTAATTAAATTATTATGATTTAATAATTTCATAGACTTAGGGGAATAAAGTGATTTAGTGACGTAATTAAATAACTGGTATTATTTAACTAATCAGGATGAAATAAAGTGATATTAGTATTTTATTAAATAAATGTAATTTATTTAATTGACCGAAATGATAAAACGTGAATTAATTAAATAATGCTGTTTTATTTAATTAATAGAAAAATAGGGGTTTAGGACTTTATTATATAAATGTAATTTATTTAACTAGTCAAAAATGATGAAAAGTGAATTAATTAAATAATGTCATATTATTCAATTAATAGGGGAAATTAGGGTTTTTGATGTAATTGATGTGAAATGCAATGATGTTTGATGATAATGATGCCGATGTGAAAATGTTTTTTATTATGTGTGATAGGTGTTAGGTCAATTTTACATGTCTACAATAATAAAAGTGCAGAAGGAAAGGACTTTGCTGATCACATAAAGAGCATACATGAAGAGGTAAGAAAAAACATCAATAAAATGAATTTCTAGTACAAGTAGAATGCATACTTGAAGAAGAGACATAAGGAGTTTTAGGTTGGTGATGAGGTAATGGTACACTTGAGAAAATAAAAATATCCAGTTGTTACTTATAACAAGCTAAAAATGAAGAAGTTTGGGCCTTGCAAAATTGTGAATAGGCATGATTTAGGTTATGCATATGAAGTAGAGTTTCCTAGTGGGCTTAATATTTCACCTATACTCAATAATTTTGATCTAAAAAAGTTTCATGAAGCTGAAAGTGATGAAGGTATAGAAAGCGAACTAATTCATATATCAACACCTACTTCAGAAGAGGAGAAGATACAGACAATTTTGGAAAACAAGGTGAGTAGGAGTACAAGGAATAAGCAGTATATGGAGTAATTGGTAAAATGGTTTGGAAGACCTATGGAGGACTCATCTTGGTTGTTAGAACCCGAGGTTAATCATCTTGGATATCCTCTTGAGAAGTGGCATGATCACTTTTCTTCTACCTTGGGTGTCTGATGCAAGAGCATCCAAGGTGAAATGGTAATCCTCTATCACCAAATACATTGTTATTTCAATTTGTTCATTTTCAATAAGGGCTTATGGGTTAGGAGGATAAATATTTTTATTTGAAACTTTGTAATTTTACTTATGGGAAAATTTTAATTGTAATTTTGGTGTAAATTATGCATCGATAAATGTTTCTAAGGTATAAATGGGAAAATATTCCTTTTGGGTATCCCATTTCTTGGTGGGGGCGACTAGGGGTGCATGTGCTTGAATGTTGAATTGCATTCCTTGCATGAATTTGCATGTTTCTTGCACAAGCTTTGCATGTTGTTACATATTTGTTTTGGAAGCCATAGGAGTCCCCGAGAACCAATGAAGGTGTCATATTTGATCAAGATCATTGGCCAAGAGCTAGGCGGTCATATCAGGTGATGAGATCCATTCACACTCTATTTTATACCATAGTTTAACCTTTTTCCTATACCATTCTGTACACATAAAATTGACCTAGAGCTACGAACTCAATTTTCTCCATAATTCTTCTAAACATAATTAAAATGTTTAATTATGTCCCTTCATCAAAATTCATCTATTAATTAAATAATTCTTAATTATTTAATTAATTCACATCTCTTATTCTTCCTAACTATTTAAATAAATAAATCATATTTATTTTATTTAAATATGCCACTAATTCCTAATATATTCTTTAGCTAAATAAATCATTAGATTTATTTAGTTAGTCCATCATTTCCTCTTGATTATTTAAATAATCTTTATTTATTTAATTATTTAATTCTCCTCCAAATTTAAATAAAAATATTTATTTAAATTTCCCTCTTTCTAAGTAAATAATTTTAAATTATTATTTATTGTCACATGGCCCCACCACTTTTGAATTAAATTAATTTTTAATTTAAAAGGTCCAAAATCACCTCTTGTGGGAATTAATTTTAAATTTCTATTTTTATCTTCAACTTTCCTCTTTTTCAGTGCCACATCTGCTTGTCACATGCATTCTCCACCTTTGATTTGATTTTTCTAAAATCAAATCTCGACCCTTCATTTCAAATTTTAACCTAATATTGCCCTAACTCTAATTTTGGGTTGTTATATTGAATCTTGTCCATTGATTCTAGGGCATTTGTCAACCTTCAATCTTGACCATTCCTCCAAAATTGCATTTTCTATAAAAAGGCAATTTTGCTCTCATTTTGTCATCTCTTAATCTCTTAATCTCATGCAATCTTTTTTTAGGCACTCTTGACATCTTAGCATTTTGGCATCTTGGAATTTTGGCATACTTTAGGCATACTTTAGTCTTTACTCACTAGTTACACAGTGTAGCATTTTGATTCAAATCCTTCAACATTTGCTTTGGTCTTGGCATAGGTATTGTTGCTCACACAAAATCTGAGGGAAAACTACATATTGCAGCAAATGGAGAAGGTGTAATGGAGGTTAATAATGGAGGCTGAAGACTTTTGGAAAACTCTTTCCTTTTGTTTTCATGTTTTTCTCCTATGTGCCTCATTATTTAATTTGGGTTTGGTTTATTATGCTCTAATATGCTAACCAAAAATTTTACCCTTAGTTACATTGGTGAACCCAACATTCATTTTTTTGCAGTTTTCATATGGATTTGTTTCAGATTTTTGTAGGTACAGGTATGAAATGATGCAATATCAGCCTTCTCAGATGCAAAATCTCTATCGTGACTCATTCACCTTCATGAATGATGCATTCGCTCTATCAAGTTGCATTTGATAAGCCAAATGATGTATACGATCTGTTGAACTGCATTCACATACCCGAGTGATGCATTTTCTTTGCCTAGCGATGCATCTGCCTAGTAAAATTCTAGCTCTTGGTCTCGAGACACATCTGCTCTATTGCGACACATTCTTCTTGTAAAGATTTGCATTCGAATTTTCGTTGTATTTTTCCAGATTTTCTTTCTGCTTCATAGGTTAGGATTTTTTTTAGGTTACTAATCTATTTGTTAAAATATGTGGCAAGTTGGAAAAAGAGTCTAACCCTTGTTTGTTGTGTTTTTATTTCACAATCCTAATAAAAAAACAACTTGTAATGCCCCACCACACAAACCCCATAGGAGAACTACTAACAATAATAGCATAATTTTTTTATTATAAATAATTACATTTAAGATAATTAAATAATTAAACAACACAAATATATCATATAACATTAACCTAGTCCCATGGGGTAGCATGGTACACTACTCGAAATGAACTCAAACCAACTACAACGTTAAATGAAACCAAACTAGATAAACAATATAAGCATGAATAAGAAATAACATAAATGTATCAGTAACATGAGAGGCACTACATCCTCTCCCCTAGAACTAGGCTTACTCTTGGAAGCCAAAAAACAAATAAGGAAAAGATTCTTGGATGCGGGATGCATCCTCCCATGTCGCTGAAGACTCATCAATATCAAATAAAATGTCATCCAACACCATCTAGAATGGTTAAACAAACAACTATACGGTCTCAAAGTGCAAATCATACTATAATAAGTATCAAATACAGAAAAGAAAGCAACACATAAGACACTGTAGCGATGCCATGAATCTATTGAACTCTCATGAGTTCACCCATGGGCTCTTGGGTTAGCTACATGTCGTCCACCGATACCCCCATCCACTGCATCTTGGTGCCCATCCGGATGGTTATCAATCACAACATATGCTCGGTGTGACCTACCCATGTCATACAATGTTGGTTTGGAAACAATTGGTCCTTGACTGAACCCTGTGGTGTTCCTCTTTGGACACTGCCTAGCTATGTGGCCATGTTAGCCGCAAGAAAAAAAACCTACACGTCGACCAAAACCTCTGTCACCAGGAGGTGCATTAGATTGTTGCACACTACCCCAACTAGCCATGGGCTAGGTGCTCTTTCTAGGTTGCTTAGTATGGTTGCAATTGTTATGCCACCCATTCTGGTTGTTCCTAGAGTGAGAACCATCATCATCATGATGAGTTTGCAAATTTATATGTTTAGACTCCGAGCGTTGCTACTACTGAGGCTCACCCTTGATGGGTGCCTGATGAATCTTAGATGGGATCGCTGCCTGAGCATGATCCACGCGAGACCCAAAACCAAAATAAGGGGTAATACCGATCTGAAATCCAGTGTGACCTCCTAAGGCCAAGGTCAAATTCTCCTCCACAAGACAAGATTTCTCAACAAAAACCTCCATAGTCTTCAACTCGAAGAATCAGACACCTCCACTGATTATGACATTTAGACCTTTGATAGAATGTTGTACCAGCATAGCCTCATCATTACAAATTATGGCATATTGCTTAAGCTCAAAGAAGCGGTGCTCGTAATACTCTACAAACATTTCCATTTGTCTCAAATTTCTAAATTCATCTGCTCGACGCTACCTCTAGTGATCAGATAAGAAACGGGCCCTGAACCACTCCAAAAACAAATCCCATGTCACTAAACTGATGTCAGGGTGCAATTTCTGTTCTTCTAGTCACCACCAAGTGGATGCAAATCCTCTGAGGTGCATGATGGCGCAACTTGCCCTAGTATTTTTTCCATAGGGATGCAGAGAAAATCATCGATCCATATCAATAAGCCAAGTTTCAACTTTGAATCCTGCACCAGAGCCATCATATGTGGGAGGACGTGCCCTAAGGAGATCTCTGATATGACTAGCGGCCATAGCATCCTGATCTGCCGATATCTCATTCCTCCTTGATGACCGCTCTCTCTCTGATCACCCACTACTCTTCCTACCTAGGACCCATATGACCAAGAAGCTCTTCCAACAACTGTTGCAACTGCTCAGCACCTTGAACCGACTCTTCTGGATTAGGGCCTCCACTTGGAGGGTTGTTCTCAGAACCCTGATTTTCCTGCTATTCAGATTCAGGGGAGTTCTGAGGTGGTGAGTTATGATGACCAACTCCGTGACGACCACAACCATGACCACTGCCATGCCCACGTCCCTAATCCTTGGGCATGATTCTGTGCAACAAGAGAGGGATTACATAAGTTCAAATTTACACAACATGGTTAACATAATGGGATCACTTAACCTACAATACCCAATGTTGTTAACCTTGGCTCTGATACCAAGTTGTAATGCCCTGTCACACAAACCCCATAGGACACAAAGTAGTATCAAAATGTATCAGTAACATGAGAGGGATTACACAAATCTAAAACTTGCATTTACATTTCATGAGTTAAAATGAACATGCATGCACATTCATGGGCCTAAAATGAACACAATCTTGCATTACAACTCGTGGGTTTAAATCGAACTTTGGATTTTCATGGCATTGGCTTAAAATAAAAATTTCTTATCTCACACATAATTGGGTTTAAAATGAACAAGTGTTTTGTGTGTCTTTTGGTTTAGTGATATTATCTTAAGTGTGTTTGAAATTATCTTGCGCTTTGTGTGATATTGAGAAACAAAAACACTAAGAGATTATTACTTTATCACCCCCCCCACATTTAAATTTGGGTTTTAAAATGAATTTTTTTTGCTAGTGTGAGTTAAGTATATCGCCTGTGTTCTCTCTTTGTTTATGCAAACACAGATTGATCAAACTACAAATGTTCTTACTCACTATTTTTTATCTTTAGAGGGCTTGCCTAGTGGGAAAAAGTAACTACCCTAGGGAATGACCCAATCGATAACATGCTAAAGCCAAGCAACTTCCAACCGGTATATAGGTGTGGGCACTTGAGGAAAGTTCAAGTATCATGAAGATTTTTCTGACAAGAAGGGAAACAATGGTCTCTTTCCATATGGATGATCCCTCATGAATGAAATGCCTATACTAGAACCTCTTGTTTAGTTTTCTGAAAACCCTTATCTATTCTTTAGTGCAGTAACGGTCGTTGCCAATGCATCGACATTATTGCAGTTCTTAGTAGAAGTGAAAAGTATGACATGGGAGATTCATGGGGGCTTGAAGCTTGATTGACCCAAGAAGTGAGTGCAATGTAAGGGGGAGCCAGTGTGGCCAAGCTTCTAAATCACCTGCTAAGAATAAGTGTGGTTGAAGTAAAATCCACGTGGAATGCAGAGAATATAGTCTTTGCAACCATAGAATTGTGCTTGTCTTTTATGTGCTTGATTTCAAATATTTTCAAAGACATTGCATTTTCCAAGTTTTTTCTGAAACAACAAAAAAATAAACACCTTTTGCAGATCTAGAAAATACACCTTGAAATCGTCAAAATCCATTAAAATTGCGAAGAAAACCAGACTATGTAACACATTTGCTAAATTTGTGCCACATTTGACATACTAGATCACACTTTCTTTCTCCTATGACACAATGGATTTGTTAAGTCGCATTTGAAATCTGAAACATTGCATTTTTTTGTGTCGCAATGCATTTGGTTTCCTATAAGCCGTAATCGCTTTGTTGATCCACATTTATTATCTAAAATGCCGCATTTGTAAAACCTGAGACGCATTTGACCTGCTGCAATGCATTTGACACCTGAAATGACGCAATTTCCTGTTAGCTAAAAAATCATTATCACTATCATAAACCTGAGACCAAAATCTTTCAAACAAATTCCAGACATCATTTTCTGAAGTCTCTATCCAAAACCAGAACAAGAATTTCTCAAATCCTCCATCCTTGCATTTGTAGGTTACATTGTTAAGTTTCCCATAGGTCTAACATTGCACTATCCTCATTGCATCCTTAGTTTTTAGCATACATAGGTTCATAAGCCCTCATTTTGCAGACTTGAGAATAGGAATCCTTGCCATAATTTTCCAAATATTTTCCTTCAAAAGTAAGTTGTTATTGGACTTATTTAACATAATTCCTTTTAGTCTTTGTCCTTTTATGAGCTATTTCCAACTCATTAGTCTAGTGTGGAAACCTCACTTTGTCACCTTGTCATTTAGTCCTTTAAAAAAGTCCTTTGACATTCCAAAATTGATACATTGATCCAACTTTGAGTGGTTAAGTATAAATTTCCTTAAGTCTACCAATATTGAGTGCACCATAAATCTCCTTGCATTTGAATTTTGGTCCTCATTAGCCTCATTGCATTTTAGACACCACTATCATTATAGTATTCCTTATTCAAGAAAAAATCCAAAAACATAGTGTCATATCCTTTGCATACATAGGTTTGGTCATTTTCCATCCTCCCCATTTGAGCAAGACTTATATGGTTGAAACAAGACTAAAAAGAAAAAGGATACAAACAAATTCCTTTGGACAAGGCAATAAATTTTATAACATTCTTGATGACATGAATTCAAACACCGACATGGGAAATTATTTCATCAATCCATTTAGTGAAATGAAAATTTCATCCTCCTCTCACAACCCCTTTGAACCATTTATTTGCAAAGATGAGAATGGACAAGTATTTGTGGAAAACCTAGAAGCTGCTGCACAAAATCTTGAAGTGGCCTCCTTTGTGGAATAATTAATTCTATAAGATTCAAACAGATATCTAGACATTCTCTTAGACCAAGGGGATAGATTTCCAAGAGGATTTGACATAAACACTTTAAGAGAAACATCCCTCGATCATACCACTCACACAAGTCAATCACATGAGGAAAAAAATACCTCCATGGGGGCCACACCACAAATTTCCACAAATACCATCAATGCTACTTCTAGTGGTGCTACCACCACTTAAACAACAACCAATACCTCCAATATGGTTAATTCAATGTATATTGGGGGAACATAAACCCTAGAAAATTCCACATCACATGAAATTCCACAATAAATGTTTGCATTTTCATCACAAACTATTGGAGCAACATTTGGAGCTTCAACCAACACATCAAACCTCCTTGGAGCCTCATATAAAAAAATGACAATCAATACATCACATCTCCTTGGATCTTCATCTAGCACATTGGCAATGCAATCAACAAACCTTTTATTGGGGTCCTCCACTAATGAAATGGGAATAAACTCATTTAACCCCTTTGGGAAGAACAAAAGATGAGTTGTCATTCAAGGACATCAACCCAATATTCGTCACTCATTAGAAGTCACTACCAACATTCCTCAAAGACAAAACACAAAAATCCCACATGGTCATCTCTACCAATTTGGACAAGGCAACCAAATGACCCAACATATGGCCCCATTTGGTCATCAAAATGTTCAAGGACAACAAGGTCCATAGATTCACTACAACATAGTTGGCACACACATTCCCACTTATGCATCTCAAGTCCACACCCACCAACATATCCCCAATCAAAACATTCATGACCAAAAACTTCCAAGCCAAAATGCACAATTTTGTCAACATCAATACATCTCACAACAAAGCATACTATCACAACAAGTGGAAACTCAAGCCATACATATCACCAACATGTGTGATGCTACCAATAACCCTATATTTGAAGCACTCACACTTAAAATTGCTTCCCTTCAAACACAAGTGGAAACCTTGGAAATTTCCAACAAGAAGGCTCACACATCATATGACCTATGTCCATATCATTTTGACACAAGCTTGTACATGACACCATTCCCACAAGGATATGTGGTGCCAAAATTCACTAAATAGAGAGGCAAAACCAACCCCATTGATCACATTAGAGAGTTCACCACCAACTGTGTGGATGTGGCCTATGAGCATACCTATCTCATGAGACTCTTTTCTAGGAGTCTCGTAGGTCACACACTCGAATGGTTCACACAATTGCCTAAGGGAATAAAATCATGCGATGAATTGGCCAACAAGTTTGTCAAAAATTATGCTTATAACATTGACACAAAAAATTGACATCATCTCCTTATGTAAACTCACTCAAGAGAAAACAAGCGAGACCTTCATTCCATTCTTCGAGAGATGGAGAACCTTGGAAAGTCAATATCCCGTGGAGATCCCAAAAAAATAAAAAAATCACCATGTTTGTGCAGAATCTCCTTGGCCCACTGTGATATGGTTTACAAGTTCATTGCTGCACCACTTTCACGAACCTTTTCTGAGAAAGGAGTTCAACTAGAAAAATCATATATTTCTAAACCTGTACTCAAATATGGCAGTAAAACCACCAACAAAAGCACAAACACAAATGCAACTGCTCCCACAGACAAGAATAGATACTGAGTCAAGAATAAACACATCACCAATGATGGATTAGTTCATACAAAAATGGTAAATGCAATAGGCCCTTCCATTACCCATAAAGGAGTTCAATCAGAGAAGACACCAATAACCACATCAACTCCCACTGCCAATGCTATCCAAAACAACCATGTTCAAAACAATTAAAGGAAACTGTGCTAGACCATACAATTTAAAAAACGCACATGCACCCCCTTGGGTGAACCCATTGAATTTGTCCTTAAAAAAGCTTATCCAAAATGGCACCATCACATTAGAGGACCCTAAACCATATCAACCTGGTCAGTTCAAACCATCATGGTGGGATGACAATGCATTCTATTATTACCACTGCATAAAAGGGCCTAAGACTTCCTCCTATAGACAGTTCTGTAATATTATACATGATCTCATTGAAAATTGCACTATCAAATTTGACGATCAACAATTTACTTCTAATTTAGACCATACTATTCACAAGAACCCACTGCAAGACCATGGTTTGGGTAACCCCTCAACATACGATATGAAGAATGCTGACAACCGAGCCAACTACAAGTAGGCTTCCTTTAACTATTCTGATGGTACTATCATTAATCACCTTCAATTGACTAAAGAAGACAAATGTGTGAATACCATCACTATCAAGAAAACCCCAGAGTGTAATGTCAGCACCCATTGACAAAAAGTTACAATACTAGGCCCTTCTACTCAGTAGCCTAAGATCACCATCCCTGGTCCATCTTCCAAACTTCCATAGCCTAACGATGAGTTTAACCTTATTGAGCAATCGAACTAAACACATGCCCAAATCTCCATCCTTGAGCTGCTCCATATTTTGACCATGCACAAGGCCATATTAGACAAAGTCTTGCAGGAGTCTTCCATCGCAACTGATATCAATTTCAACATTTTGAAACCATGGTCAGATACTTGACTTCTCCTCATCACATCAACTTTTCAGATCTTGACTATTCCTCACCAAAGCCATCTCATAATGATGCACTACACATTGAAGTCTTTATCCATAAATTTTAGTAGATGGTAGAGAAGGATTGAACATATGCTCTCTAAAACTAGTCAAAGCTCTTGGCTTCTCTGATGCTTGTGTGGATGATACCAAGAGTATTGTGATAAAAGCATATGATGATGAAGAATGTTCCTCTAAGGGTATTATCACACTTCCAATCCGTGTGGTTCTGGTCATTATAGATACAACATACAAAATCCTAGATTGTGATCTACCTTTCAACGTCTTGCTTGGTTGACCGTGGATCCACACCTTAAAGGCTATACCCTCCACCTACCATAAATTTTTGAAGTTCTCCTTTGATGGAACTGAAATAACCATACCTAGAGATCCCAACCCTTTTCAATACTATACCAATTTGAGAGCTACTTCTGAGCACTAGATGCCTATCAATCGCGAGGCTTCAACATCCATGTAATCTAAAGACAATGACTCATCCACACTCACCAGGCCATCCACACTATCCACTACCACCATACCAAGTACTGACCTTAAGATCCAGGATGTTGGCTGTGGAGAATTCAAATTGAACATAACCTATTGTATCACAACAATACCCAAGCCACCAAAAGTTTATGGTCAACCTTGTTTCATAGTGGAGCCTAAAAATACTTTTAAGGTCCCGTCGATAATGACTCTCAAACTATGGGGGGACATGAATGATGACTTCCTTATAGATATAGCTGACTAGATCTACAAAGACGCAAAAGGGCTACCCCCACTATTAGTACACATATATGGAAAAGGCTACGACATTTTCAAGGAAAAAGGTTTTGATGGAACTAGTGGCCTTGGGATACACAACACCGAATCAAGAGAGTGTATCAGGCCTTCCCAATGACCAAGAAATCTAGGGCTAGGTTTTGAACAAATAAAAAATGACAATCAACATACCAAGGTACTCTTGAGTGAGGACGTAATGGCTCTTGAAAGTGTCAATATAAGCGAAGAATCCTATATCGAAACTGATTGCAATGAATGGGAATGGGGTTCAAACAAAACCTCAAAAATTATGACATTGATGAACTAATCCTGGAACTCGGTGAACCCTCTCTCAAGGAAAGTTTCAGACAAATGTATAACATTGATCCTCTAGATGACCATTGTAAACAAAAAGAATGGGTAATAATTTCCTGGGACCTAAATGATAATACACCTAAACCATCACCGACAATGTCAGAATCATCCCGTCCCATTCCCAAACCTCTTCATGAGCCTAACATACCTAAGCTTAGCATGCCTAATCCTATTGCCCATGCCTCTAAAATGCCAGATGAACCTACTAATCATGAGTCTTATCCATTTGTCCCTTACTTTGACCATGAATATAACTCATCTGAATCCGAAGATGGTCCTTGGATAGAACACGACTGGGAAATGGAGGATGACAATTCTGTCTTTACACTTTCAACCTCCGTCTACATGATTTTTGCATCATCCCTGCCCTTTATCAACACCAACGATGGTATCTCCTCTGTCTACCCACAACTTACTGACTGGGACCAACAAGACCCCCCAACATGGAAATATTTTAGAATGATGAAGATATTGCAAAATTCATGGGACTCTATGAAGGCATACCAAGTGGGGATCACAAAGCAAGATTTTCCATAGATCTAGATTATGAAAAATACTTCGGGGAGACTGTTCAATCCTCTAGCTACAAAAATATAAAAAATAATGCAAAAGAAGATATGTCTTTAGGTGAAAATTGTAAGGCACCTTTTGACAATACAAAAGTAAAAATAAAGGACTCATCTGAGGGTGAAAACCTCCCTGAGGCACCCAAGGATGGAGGATTGGACTTTCTCCTAGTGACATAGGAAAAATTGGCAATGCTCATTGAGGACACTTTAGAAGTTAACATAGCCACACTAGAGGATCCAAAAATGGTTCTCTTTGTAGCATCATTAACTTAGGAATAAAAGCCCAAATTCATAATTTATTCTCAAAAAGAAAAGTTAACTTCACATGGTATTATGCCAATATGCTAGGACTGGATCTAAAATTAGTATTGCACCATCTTCCTTTAATTCCATGTATCAAACCAATCAAATAAAAGTTAAGAAAAATGCACTCGCAGATAACATTGCTTGTAAAAGTCGAACTCAAGAAGTTTCCAGATGTATGGTTTATAAGATCAATAAAATATGCAGAGTAGATATCCAACCTTGTGCCCATCACTAAG
This sequence comes from Sequoiadendron giganteum, assembly GCA_007115665.2. NCBI lineage: Eukaryota > Viridiplantae > Streptophyta > Pinopsida > Cupressales > Cupressaceae > Sequoiadendron > Sequoiadendron giganteum. Next base: position 337,158,703 of record CM021106.1, on the reverse strand, counting down.
CCAAATGGATAGATACACATTTGTATGGATTTTAGAGATTTAAACAAGGCATGCCCAAAGGATGACATTTTATTTCCGAAGATAGACATCATTGTTGATCTCACAACAGGGTACAAGATGTTGTCCCTTGTGGATGGTTTCTTAGGCTAAAATCAAATATGCATCACTCTTGAGGATCAACACAAAACAACGTTCACTTTTCCTTAGGGAACTTACTCCTAGAATGTCATGCCTTTTGGCCTCAAGAATGTAGGTGCCACATACCAATGAGCAATGAAAATGATATTCCATGATATCATGCACACACTGATGGAAGATTATGTGGATGAACTTTTGGAAAAATCTTTGACATGCAAGGATCACCTCGGAGTATTGGATAATTTTTTTAGGAGGTTAGAAGAATACAAGGTCTGTTTGAACCTGAAGAAATGTGTTTTTGGAGTGACTTTAGGAAAACTATTGGGCTACATAGTTTCTAGATGAGGCATTGAAATGTATCCGGAAAAGGTTAAAGAAAATATTAGAAATGCCTCTGCCAAAAGGAATATGTGAGATAAGGACATTGCAAGGAAGATTATAGTCTATCTGACGATTCATTGCACAACTAGCAGAAAAAAATCAACCATTTCAATACCTACCGTGCAAGAGCATCCCCTTTGTATGGACTAAAAATGATCAAACAACCTTCCAATAGATCAAACAATATCTATTGTCACCAGCTACCCTAATGCCTCCAATTGAGGGAAAATATTTGATCCTATATGTCTCTACAACCACTTTGACACTAGGAGCATTGCTTGCACAAAATGACTATGAGGAAAAAGAAAGAGAAATATACTACATCAGTCACAAATTGGTCGGGTATGAATTGAACTACACATCCATTGAATGCACATGTCTTGATGTTGTCTTTGTAGCTTAGAAGTTAAAACATTACGTGATGAACCAACAGACACATCTTGTGGAAAATATTGATCGATTAAAGTATCTTTTAAGTCGGGCAACATTGACAGGTTGGCTAGTAAAATGGATTATGATATTGAGTGAATATGTCATCCAATATGTTGAAATCAAGGCAATAAAAGGATAGGTAATCGCCATTCAAATTGTAGATGCACCTGTGCAAGGCCATCATCCAATGGTAGTTCACTTCTCTGACGAGTCCATCTTTCACATAGAACCTTTAACACCTTGGAAAATTTATTTTGATGGGTCCCATATTGGTCATGGCTTGGGGGTAGGTATCTTGTTCATCACACTGCAAGGGGACTCCATTCCTAAGTCATTTCGAATCACATTTCTATGCACCAATAACATTGTAGAATATGAGGCACTTGTCACAAGACTCTAAATGGCCATAAAATGGAAGATCACAAAACTTCTAGTTTTTGAAGATTCTTAGTTAGTCATAATCCAAGTCAATGATGATTATGAGACAAAGGATGCAAATTTGTTACCTTAAAAATGCATGGTTGATAGCTTCCTGGCATATTTCCACTTGATCACTTTTGAACGGATTCTTAGGGCACAAAACAAGGCAGTAGATGCAATGGCAACAATTGGATCTTTCTTGGACATTCCCAACAATGTGTCACAGTTTGAGTTCTTAGTAGAACAACTCTTGGTTCCCACATATGATGTTCCAAAGTTAGAAATGGTTTGTGTGCTTGTTGGTCCTAGTTCACCTTGGTATCATGATGTCTATGACTATCTCAAGTCCCATACTCTCCCACCAAACCTATCCAACAACCAACAAAAATCCTTATTTTGCAAAGTCACTCGATATACCATTGTTAGTGACACCTTATACCGCCACAACTTCAACAACACCCTTCTTCATTGTCTCGACACTGGTGAAGCTTGAAAAACCTTACATGAGGTACATGAGGGTATATGTGGATCTCATTTGAGTGGATAGATCTTAGATAGGAAAGTTACGAGAATTGGGTACTACTAGCCGACACTGAAAAAGGATGCTCTTAAGTTTGTAAGAACATGTTAGAAATGTCAAGTGCACAATAATTTAATTCATGCACCTGTACAAGAGATCGGACCAATCACTTCTCCTTGGCCCTTCACACAATGGGGACTCGACCTCATGGAAAAAATCCATCCATCCTCAGCCACCACCAAAATTCATTATCATTGCCATTGAGTACTTCACTAAGTGGATCAAAGTCATCACCCTCACCTACATCATCAGTAAGTAGATTTATAAGTTTATTCTTAACTACATTATCTACCGATATAGTACTCCACAATCCATCATCATAGACAACAATCATCCATTCAAGAATCAAGATGTCCGTGAGCTTTGTGAAAGCTTCCACATTTAACATTATTTTTCCACCCCATATTATTTGTGAGGAAATGGTCAAGTTGAGGCATCCAATAAAAATATTATTTGAATTCTTAAGAAGACAGTCAATGATGATGGCCATGATTGGAATTTGCAACTCAATCCTACCTTGTGGGCCTATCACACTAGAATACACACACCCATTGGGGCCACTCCATTTTCCTTCATCTATGGATCTGAAGCTATATTTCCCATCGAGGTCAAAATTTCGTTTCTCTAAGTCTCCTTGAAGGGATGGATTGATGACGAAGAGTACAAATAGTCTCACTTGCATGAGCTGGAAATTTTGCAAGAACAAAGAAAAAATGTCTTAAACCATTTATAGGCATATCAAAATCGCCTTTGTAGGAGCTATAACAAAAGAGTAATGGTCAAAAAATTTAAAATTGGTGATTTGGTCCTTATACAGAATCCAAGAAATCAAGCTGATCGAGAGAAACCTGGCAATTTTGAGCCCAATTGGCTAGGTCCTTACATCATCAATTCCTTATTTGGTTCTGTTGCTTATCAGTTAGCTACACCAGATGGAGAAAAATTTACCAAGCCTAGGACCTAACCGGGGGCAACACCCATTATCGCATTCTTACAATGGATATCACACATGGTCCTGTCAATCTTAAAAAGTCCTGAAAAAAGACATAAAAATAAAAAAGCCCTAGAAAAAAGTCATAAAAATAAGAAAAAATCCTTAAAAAAACCTAAAAAAAAGAAAAAAAATGTCTTGAAGGAAATGCAAAAAAATCTAAATAACATCAAAAATCCTAAAAACAAGAGTCAAAGTTTGTCATGTCAATTATCTCAATCTTTGTCATAGTTGAACTAGAGTTTCTCTATGCATTCACTACGTAGGCAAGGCACATATTAAATGGGCCTCTGAGACATTAGGTCTTTCACTTTAGGTGGTCAAAATAAAATCATGACTCAATTTTCTGTCATTTAGACAAAGTCATTGGTCGTGTCAAACTACAAGGTGTCTGAGTGCATGACGTAGGCAAGGCCATCAATTGATGAGCCCCCGAGGCCACACTAGGTCAGTCTATTAGGGTTTATTGCACTTTCACACACGAGTCAAGGAAACTATTTATCAATCCTAAAATAGACAACCTTGCAACAACCTTAACCAATCATTTAAATTGACATTTCAATCAAAGTGGCATGTCAGCATTGGCATATATTCAAATCAATCATCCAATCAAATCTATCAAAACAAGTCAACCTATCACAATCTTGGTTCTTCCCTAGATGTGTCCTTCTGAGGAACAACTCATGTCAATCCTTTTATGCTTTATGTGTCCTTCCTAAGCATTGTCATTATCATCTCGCATTTTGAGGGATTCTCATGACATTCGAGAATCGATCCTCTTGACTTCGACGTCATTCAGGATGTGTCCTTCCTGAATCTAGCATCACTTGGCATTCGTCAATCTAGACCTCATCAACCTTGGAATCTCGAGATCAAAACATTTGAACCTTGGCAAAAACTTGGGAAACATTATTTATCTTTTGATTTTCATCATGCTACTAGTTCCTTGTGTCAGAGGAGCCACAACATATCATGATGATTGTCCTTGCCTTTTCTAATTATCCTATTGCTAGTTCCTCGAGGATGTCCTGACATCAAGATTTAGAGGAGCAAAAACATAGTATGATGATCGTCTTATATTTTATGACTGTCATGTGGCTAGTTCCTTGAGGATTTCCTTGATGGTAGGATGTCATTTCTGTCACAATTCCTACTCATTTAATTTATTTAATGTCAACCCAGGGGTGTTTAAAGCTATTTGCGGCAAGAGTTGGATCGGTTTTGGAGGGGTTTTGTTGGTTTCGGCTCGATTAGGAGAATTTTGGAATTATTTTTCCTTTGTCGAGAGCGTTTCTATGATATACCTATTTAATTGGGAGTGATTCTTATACTATAATTCTATTAACTAATTTACTCTAAATAACCTTCAAAATTTTTAAATAAAGAGGTTTCATTTTAGGAAAATTTTGATTTATGAAAGAATGGAAGATTAACTTTATCTACTCTACTCAATCTTGAAATCTATTTAAAACTTAATTAATTGATTTAGAAATAAACTATTCCATTCCTCACTTCACTAAATTGATAAGTAATTGTTCCTCTTTGCACAAAATCCATTAAAATAATGATTTATACTATTTTAGATCTGCAATAACTTTTTAACTAATAAATAAACCATATAAAACATAAATAGTAAAATGTAACTCTGATCCAAGATTCTTTTCAACACACAACAAATGAAATGATTCTAATCCTAAGATAGAACATAAAATAGAATATAGCAGAGACAAATAAACTTAACAACTAAAGGATCACCTTCTTTCCGAAAGTGGATTGTTCTACTTCTGGAAAAATTAAGCGCAGAGTTGAGATCAAATTCCTTTTATTTCAAATGAATGTGCCCAGATAGGGATGAAGTACAAAGAAAATTATTCTAACTTAAAATAAAAAAAAAAATTACATGAGAAAGTTCAAAAACATGATATAATCTAACATCCAACTGAGTTGGGATTGGATATAAATATCCTGCTCTTATTTCAAAATAAAAGACAAGCAGGAAATTAACTTAATCATAGTCTAAGAGACATCCTTGCATGTAGGAACATAATTTTGTAGATCCTTGTAACTGTCTTAAGTTGGCATTGAATTCCAGATTTTTGAATTGGGAGTGCTTTGCTGGAACTATGGTTGTGTTTGGTAGATCTCTCATCCAGACTGATGAGTCAAAAGGAAATCAACTGACAGATAACTCACTTGAGGATGAGTCACACATAACTAAACCATTCATCACTTTTAAATAGAAAATAGTTAACATTCGGCTGAGAAATAAATATTAGTCCAATTACATCATAAAGGTGCACTTAATATGAAATATTCATAGGTTAATCACCACATCAATCATGCATTTAATAAAAATAAGCATTCATATTGACCATTCACATTCTAAGTCTTTATACCTCATTCAGTTCATGAATGGATACATAAATCAAAACACTATGAGTTCCAAAGCCAAAATATAAAGTATTAAAAAGGTATAAACTTAGTAATTATGGGGTCTTTATTGGGCCTCATCATTCTCCCCCTCCTGTTTTTAACCATGCCCTCATGGTTACAAAGTAGATGTAGTAGGAATACCCTTGTTGAGTGTTTCCATCCAGATGGCAAAAAAAAAACACCTGTTTTGTATTCCATAGCAGTTCTTGTGGACAAAGAAAAACCATTATTATTTTCTAGTTTATCATACCAGATTTTTATGACTTCAGATGGTATTTGTGCAGATGAATTTATCTTTGGTGCAAACATGATGATCATAGGAATTCTGAATCTCATCCCAATCTATAATTCTTGTTGCTGATGAATTAAATTGATCACATGTCTTACCCGTACTAGGCTCCACCTGATACTGTTTGGTGTTATTGGATCCCTTCTTTTTAGTGGTTCTGGAAGTGTTCTCAACCTTTCTTCACATGATTGTAGAGCTAAGGGAGGAAGATATCCTTCAAGATTTTGGTAATTTTCAATGCTATTCAAAAAATTAGTGACATAGACAAGGGTTACATCATTGAGCCTTGCAATGGATCTGAATCTCTTGATGTAATATATTGATTTTGGATATTCTAGCCTCATTGGTAATCCATATGTTTGTTATATTTTCCTATATTCTTCCATCCTAGCTGACCATTAAACCTGGTTTTTCAACAATGAAACAAATGATTTGATTTGGAGTTAACCAATGTAGACATTAAGCAATGAATCATCATTATTACCCATGAGAAATCCATGCTGGAAAAATTCACACATTTGATTCTGGATTTCTGCATAACTATTTGTGAACCCATAAACCTGCAAATGCACAAAGGCGATAAAGATTGTTAGTGTTAGATCAAAATGCATGCAAATATGAATGATTCCCCATGAAATCCACCTATTTAAGTTAATATTAAGAAATAAAAATAAAAACTTACATAATATGAAAGTAAATCCTAATTTAGCCAATAGAATGATGATCTTATGGGGGAATTGGTGCCAATGATGTGTTGCAATTGGCCCTTTCCCAATTCCTATGGTTGCAATGTAGATTGATGGAGAAATGGTCAAATCTCCAAAGAGATTTGAGCATAACCTTGGTGTAAATATGAAAATGTGAGGTATGCTTGGATGAAATGGGAAAAATTTGTTCTCAATTGAAGAGAGTAACTTTGCATGTGAAGTGTGGATGATGATGGATTTGAGTATAGTAAGTTTACTCAAATTGTGGATGTTTGAATGAGAGGAAGAGTCTCTCATTTATAGATTCCCAAATTGGAAGAATGAGAGATTTAGATGAATGTGGGATCATTCAACATCCAATGGCCAAGTGCCACTTATCAAGATGTGAATGGTTGAGGAATGAGCACATTTTGGTCAATGTGCATGATAAATTCCATTGGATTCAAATTTGAATTTTGAATGTGACATGTGAGAGGGAAAGAGAAATGAAGTTGATGTCACTTGGCTCAATGCACAAGGACAAGTAAGAGGCATTGAATGCCTTTTTGGAAGAACCAAGTCCACTTGACCTTTTTGAATTCAAAAGAGGGAATATTCCCTTTTGATGCTTTGTGAGGGAAAATAGAGAATTAAATAAATCAAAGTAATTGATTTTTTGTGCAAGTTGCATTCTCTAGAGGATTTTAGTGACAGGGATTAAGTTAATCATGGATTTGATTAATTTAATGGAGAATTAGGAGATGTGACATTTTATACTTAAATTTATGAACTGATTTAAATCAAAATGAGAGGAAGAGTTAATTAAATAAATGATTTTGATTTATTTAACTAAGAAGCAATATGTTAGATTAAATCAAATAAGGTTTAATTTATTTAGTTTAATAAGAAAACTTTAGGGATTTAATCAAATAAAATGAATTATTTAATTAAACAAAAAGGCAAGGTTAATTAAATTAAATTGATTAATTTAATAAAAGGAGGCGATAGACTTAATCAGATGAATAATGATTAAGAGATAGAATGTATGATTAAGAAAGAAATGATGTTAGTAATCAGGATCAAGTGTGTTGAACAACATTTGTACATTTTCCATGTCTACACTATTAAAGTAACAATCCATAAAGTCATAACCAAGCCAGAAATCAGTAGGCCTTTTCAGTATAATTTGATTCAATTTCCATTTCAGAAAAAACTCTCTAAGAAATAATCCATATACTCTGGAGGGCTCCCTAGTGCAAACTAATGCAAATTCTATATCTACTGTCTTGATTATCCTTTCCTATGCTTCTTCCTTTTCTTTTATGACTTTATCCAAAT